>CM055911.1:35045008-35395008 GCA_029582155.1 Panopea generosa | reverse complement strand
TGTGTAATGAGTGAAACAAATTAATCTCCACATCTGTATACTGAAAAGAAAAAAGTACTCTCAAAATGTAATATTCGTTTGTATTAAGTGGAACAAGCCAATATCTATAGCTTACTACTGAATACTGAATAGAACACGCTCAAATTGCAATATTCGTATGGAACAAATGAATCTCTATAGAATTATACTGAATAGAACAAACACAAAATGTAATTTTCGTGTGTAATGAGTGAAACAAATTAATCTCCACATCTGTATACTGAAAAGAAAAAAGTACTCTCAAAATGTAATATTCGTTTGTATTAAGTGGAACAAGCCAATATCTATAGCTTAATAATAGAACACGCTCAAATTGCAATATTCGTTTGGAACAAATGAATCTCTATAGAATTATACTTAATAGAACAAACACAAAATGTAATATGCGTGTATATTAAGCTGAAGAAATAAATCTCTATAGCTGTATACCAAATAAAACAAACACTTAACAGGACAAACACTAAATGTAATATTCGTGTGTAATATAAGCTGTATAATGAAAGAAAAAGAAACTCAAAATGTTACATTCGTTTGTATTCAATGGAACAAACTAATTGAATAAACTAATCTATAGCTGTCTACTGAAAAGAACAAGCTGTTTTGGATCTCTATTGCTGTATACCAAATAAAACAAACACCAAATGTAAAGTTCGTATTAAGTGAAATAAATCAGTCAGTCTCCATAGCAGTATGCTGAAAAGAAAAAAACTCTCAAAATGTAATATTAGTTTGTATTTAGGGGAACATGAATATATCAATAGCTGTACACTGAAAAGAATAAAAGCTCAATATTTTATATTCTTTCGTATTAAGTCGAACAAACTAATCTATATATAATACTGGTATGGAAAATGTAATTTATTTGAATAAAATATAAAAGGATCATTTAAGTGTATTTAATGGAACTGAATGGACAGTATTACTGAAAAGTTTAAAGCAATATAGAAAAACAAAAAATATATTGCACTGATTACAAATTATAAATAAATAAAAAATAATATATTATGCATTGCGTTTAGTACAACTAGAAAATACAAAATTATTCGCGAGGCAAAACCCAATATGCATTAAATAGAACATATAAATCTACTGAATAAAACAAACACCAAATTCGTGTGTATTAAGTGGAACAAATGAATATCTATAGCTGTATACTGAATAGAACAAACTGAAAATGTAATATTTGTAAGTGTTACGGGGATCTCTATATATGTAAATCAAATAGAATGAAAAGGAAATGTAATATTCTTGTGTATGCAGTGGAAATAATAAGTTTTAGTAGCTGTATACCAAATAGATCGAACTCAAAATATAATATCAGTGTGTAACAAATAAATATCTATTTTTCTACACCGAATAGAACAAACACAAAATTAACGATGTTGTTGTATACTTATTTAAAACAAACAAATACAAAACGTAATTCATTTTAATGAAAAGAAAATGGATTATTCTGGTGTATTCAATGGAACAAAAAAAACAAAACAATATTGCTTCAATTAATTTGTATATTGATGCTGAACAGAACAAGCTTAAAATATAATATTCGTGTGTTCCAGATTACTTAATAGAAGAAACACAAAATGTAAAACAAATAAATCACTATAGCTGTATACCAAATAAAATAAACACCAACTGTAATATTTGTGTGTATTAAGTGAATTAAATCATTCTCTATAGCAGTATATGTAAAACTCTCAAAATGCAATATTCGTGTGGAACAAACAAATCTATAAGATGTATTCGTGTGTAATATGGGTGAATATCAATAGCTGTATACTGAATAGAACAAACTCAAAATGTATTAAGTGGAACAAATGATTTTATATGAAATAAAGTGAAAAAAATCATTTACCCATAGCAGTGTACTGAAAAGATTAAACTTTAAAAAATGTAATATTAGTTTTTATTAAGGTGATTTTCGGTAACACTAAAAGAAAAAATCCCTCAAAATATTACATTTTTTCTAAGATGTTTACTGAACGAATAAAAACAAAATGTAATATTCGTCTGTATTAAGTGAAATAAATCAATCTATATAGCTGTATACTGAAAAGATATAAAACTTAAAATGTAATATTCGTGTGTATTAAATGAAACAGACCAATATCTATAGATGCTTATTCAATAGAACAAGCTTAAAATGTAATTACAATAAAAAGTAATAGAATCGAAATGAAAAATTCACTGGTACTAAACAAAAAATATCGCTTAATTAGTTGAGAGCAATGGAGCAAGCGAAAATATATTGCACTGTTTACATACTATAATCAATACAAAAATAATATCTCTTTGTATCAAGTAGAACTAATCAAACTGTTTTGCTGTAAAAAAAAAAAAAATAACAACAAAATGTAATATTGCAGTGCTCTTTAAACAAAATGTTATAATGCTATTCGCCTGCATTAACTGGAACTAATCAATTTGTATAGATGATATTGCTGCTGTCTATTCAGTTTAATGAATGCAAAATGAAATAATCGCGTGTATTAAATGGAACTAATCATTTTCTATAGATGTTGACTTAATAGAATAAAAACAAAATGTAGAAAAAACAAATCTATAAGGCGGTATACAGAATAGAACAAACTCAAAATGTAATATTCGTGTGTATTAAGTGGAACAAATAAATATCTTTAGCTGTATACTGAATGAAATATACTTAAAAGGAAATATTCATGTGTATTAAGTGGATTGAATACGATGTGTATTCAATCCACATAATACAGTATACTGAAATAGAACAAACTCAAAATGTAATATTTGTATGTATTATGTGGATCAAATACTTCTCTATAATAGAACAAACAGGAAATGTAAAATTTGTGTGTATGCAGTGGAAATGATAAGTCTTAGTAGCTTTATACAAAATAGAACGAACTCAAAATTAACGTTATTGTTGCAAAACGTAATTCATTTTAATGAAATCAAAATGGATTTTTCTAGTGTATTGAATGGAACTTAAAAACAATATTGCTTCATTTAATAAGTATAGGAGCAATAGAGCAAACAAAATAAGGTTACAAAATATAATCAAAACAACAAATGATATGTTCTTGTATTAAGTAGAACTAATCAAACACTAAATATTTGCTTGATTTCAATGAAATTAATGAATTCGTATAGATGTATACTAAATAGAACAGTACAAAATATAATATTGCTATATATATATATAACTTTAATGAATACAAAATGAAATAATCGCGTGTATCAAATGGATTGAATCAATCTGTATAGATGTATACTTAATAGAGCAAACACAAAATGTAATATTCGTGTGTATTAAGTGGAACAAGCTGTATACAAGCTCAAAAAGTAATAATCGTGTAGAACAAACAATTTTTTTCTATAGCTGTCAGCTGAATAAAACAAACTCTAAATGTAACATGTGTGTGAATTAATTGGAACAAATAAATCTCTATAGCTGTATAATGAAAATGAGACTCAAAATGTAATTTTCGTGTGTAATGAGTGAAACAAATTAATCTCCACATCTGTATACTGAAAAGAAAAAAGTACTCTCAAAATGTAATATTCGTTTGTATTAAGTGGAAGAAGCCAATATCTATAGCTTACTACTGAATACTGAATAGAACACGCTCAAATTGCAATATTCGTATGGAACAAATGAATCTCTATAGAATTATACTTAATAGAACAAACACAAAATGTAATTTTCGTTTGTAATGAGTGAAACAAATTAATCTCCACATCTGTATACTGAAAAGAAAAAAGTACTCTCAAAATGTAATATTCGTTTGTATTAAGTGGAACAAGCCAATATCTATAGCTTAATACTGAATACTGAATAGAACACGCTCAAATTGCAATATTCGTATGGAACAAATGAATCTCTATAGAATTATACTGAATAGAACAAACACAAAATGTAATTTTCGTGTGTAATGAGTGAAACAAATTAATCTCCACATCTGTATACTGAAAAGAAAAAAGTACTCTCAAAATGTAATATTCGTTTGTATTAAGTGGAACAAGCCAATATCTATAGCTTAATAATAGAACACGCTCAAATTGCAATATTCGTTTGGAACAAATGAATCTCTATAGAATTATACTTAATAGAACAAACACAAAATGTAATATGCGTGTATATTAAGCTGAAGAAATAAATCTCTATAGCTGTATACCAAATAAAACAAACACTTAACAGGACAAACACTAAATGTAATATTCGTGTGTAATATAAGCTGTATAATGAAAGAAAAAGAAACTCAAAATGTTACATTCGTTTGTATTCAATGGAACAAACTAATTGAATAAACTAATCTATAGCTGTCTACTGAAAAGAACAAGCTGTTTTGGATCTCTATTGCTGTATACCAAATAAAACAAACACCAAATGTAAAGTTCGTATTAAGTGAAATAAATCAGTCAGTCTCCATAGCAGTATGCTGAAAAGAAAAAAACTCTCAAAATGTAATATTAGTTTGTATTTAGGGGAACATGAATATATCAATAGCTGTACACTGAAAAGAATAAAAGCTCAATATTTTATATTCTTTCGTATTAAGTCGAACAAACTAATCTATATATAATACTGGTATGGAAAATGTAATTTATTTGAATAAAATATAAAAGGATCATTTAAGTGTATTTAATGGAACTGAATGGACAGTATTACTGAAAAGTTTAAAGCAATATAGAAAAACAAAAAATATATTGCACTGATTACAAATTATAAATAAATAAAAAATAATATATTATGCATTGCGTTTAGTACAACTAGAAAATACAAAATTATTCGCGAGGCAAAACCCAATATGCATTAAATAGAACATATAAATCTACTGAATAAAACAAACACCAAATTCGTGTGTATTAAGTGGAACAAATGAATATCTATAGCTGTATACTGAATAGAACAAACTGAAAATGTAATATTTGTAAGTGTTACGGGGATCTCTATATATGTAAATCAAATAGAATGAAAAGGAAATGTAATATTCTTGTGTATGCAGTGGAAATAATAAGTTTTAGTAGCTGTATACCAAATAGATCGAACTCAAAATATAATATCAGTGTGTAACAAATAAATATCTATTTTTCTACACCGAATAGAACAAACACAAAATTAACGATGTTGTTGTATACTTATTTAAAACAAACAAATACAAAACGTAATTCATTTTAATGAAAAGAAAATGGATTATTCTGGTGTATTCAATGGAACAAAAAAAACAAAACAATATTGCTTCAATTAATTTGTATATTGATGCTGAACAGAACAAGCTTAAAATATAATATTCGTGTGTTCCAGATTACTTAATAGAAGAAACACAAAATGTAAAACAAATAAATCACTATAGCTGTATACCAAATAAAATAAACACCAACTGTAATATTTGTGTGTATTAAGTGAATTAAATCATTCTCTATAGCAGTATATGTAAAACTCTCAAAATGCAATATTCGTGTGGAACAAACAAATCTATAAGATGTATTCGTGTGTAATATGGGTGAATATCAATAGCTGTATACTGAATAGAACAAACTCAAAATGTATTAAGTGGAACAAATGATTTTATATGAAATAAAGTGAAAAAAATCATTTACCCATAGCAGTGTACTGAAAAGATTAAACTTTAAAAAATGTAATATTAGTTTTTATTAAGGTGATTTTCGGTAACACTAAAAGAAAAAATCCCTCAAAATATTACATTTTTTCTAAGATGTTTACTGAACGAATAAAAACAAAATGTAATATTCGTCTGTATTAAGTGAAATAAATCAATCTATATAGCTGTATACTGAAAAGATATAAAACTTAAAATGTAATATTCGTGTGTATTAAATGAAACAGACCAATATCTATAGATGCTTATTCAATAGAACAAGCTTAAAATGTAATTACAATAAAAAGTAATAGAATCGAAATGAAAAATTCACTGGTACTAAACAAAAAATATCGCTTAATTAGTTGAGAGCAATGGAGCAAGCGAAAATATATTGCACTGTTTACATACTATAATCAATACAAAAATAATATCTCTTTGTATCAAGTAGAACTAATCAAACTGTTTTGCTGTAAAAAAAAAAAAAATAACAACAAAATGTAATATTGCAGTGCTCTTTAAACAAAATGTTATAATGCTATTCGCCTGCATTAACTGGAACTAATCAATTTGTATAGATGATATTGCTGCTGTCTATTCAGTTTAATGAATGCAAAATGAAATAATCGCGTGTATTAAATGGAACTAATCATTTTCTATAGATGTTGACTTAATAGAATAAAAACAAAATGTAGAAAAAACAAATCTATAAGGCGGTATACAGAATAGAACAAACTCAAAATGTAATATTCGTGTGTATTAAGTGGAACAAATAAATATCTTTAGCTGTATACTGAATGAAATATACTTAAAAGGAAATATTCATGTGTATTAAGTGGATTGAATACGATGTGTATTCAATCCACATAATACAGTATACTGAAATAGAACAAACTCAAAATGTAATATTTGTATGTATTATGTGGATCAAATACTTCTCTATAATAGAACAAACAGGAAATGTAAAATTTGTGTGTATGCAGTGGAAATGATAAGTCTTAGTAGCTTTATACAAAATAGAACGAACTCAAAATTAACGTTATTGTTGCAAAACGTAATTCATTTTAATGAAATCAAAATGGATTTTTCTAGTGTATTGAATGGAACTTAAAAACAATATTGCTTCATTTAATAAGTATAGGAGCAATAGAGCAAACAAAATAAGGTTACAAAATATAATCAAAACAACAAATGATATGTTCTTGTATTAAGTAGAACTAATCAAACACTAAATATTTGCTTGATTTCAATGAAATTAATGAATTCGTATAGATGTATACTAAATAGAACAGTACAAAATATAATATTGCTATATATATATATAACTTTAATGAATACAAAATGAAATAATCGCGTGTATCAAATGGATTGAATCAATCTGTATAGATGTATACTTAATAGAGCAAACACAAAATGTAATATTCGTGTGTATTAAGTGGAACAAGCTGTATACAAGCTCAAAAAGTAATAATCGTGTAGAACAAACAATTTTTTTCTATAGCTGTCAGCTGAATAAAACAAACTCTAAATGTAACATGTGTGTGAATTAATTGGAACAAATAAATCTCTATAGCTGTATAATGAAAATGAGACTCAAAATGTAATTTTCGTGTGTAATGAGTGAAACAAATTAATCTCCACATCTGTATACTGAAAAGAAAAAAGTACTCTCAAAATGTAATATTCGTTTGTATTAAGTGGAAGAAGCCAATATCTATAGCTTACTACTGAATACTGAATAGAACACGCTCAAATTGCAATATTCGTATGGAACAAATGAATCTCTATAGAATTATACTTAATAGAACAAACACAAAATGTAATTTTCGTGTGTAATGAGTGAAACAAATTAATCTCCACATCTGTATACTGAAAAGAAAAAAGTACTCTCAAAATGTAATATTCGTTTGTATTAAGTGGAACAAGCCAATATCTATAGCTTACTACTGAATACTGAATAGAACACGCTCAAATTGCAATATTCGTATGGAACAAATGAATCTCTATAGAATTATACTGAATAGAACAAACACAAAATGTAATTTTCGTGTGTAATGAGTGAAACAAATTAATCTCCACATCTGTATACTGAAAAGAAAAAAGTACTCTCAAAATGTAATATTCGTTTGTATTAAGTGGAATCAAGCCAATATCTATAGCTTAATAATAGAACACGCTCAAATTGCAATATTCGTTTGGAACAAATGAATCTCTATAGAATTATACTTAATAGAACAAACACAAAATGTAATATGCGTGTATATTAAGCTGAAGAAATAAATCTCTATAGCTGTATACCAAATAAAACAAACACTTAACAGGACAAACACTAAATGTAATATTCGTGTGTAATATAAGCTGTATAATGAAAGAAAAAGAAACTCAAAATGTTACATTCGTTTGTATTCAATGGAACAAACTAATTGAATAAACTAATCTATAGCTGTCTACTGAAAAGAACAAGCTGTTTTGGATCTCTATTGCTGTATACCAAATAAAACAAACACCAAATGTAAAGTTCGTATTAAGTGAAATAAATCAGTCAGTCTCCATAGCAGTATGCTGAAAAGAAAAAAACTCTCAAAATGTAATATTAGTTTGTATTTAGGGGAACATGAATATATCAATAGCTGTACACTGAAAAGAATAAAAGCTCAATATTTTATATTCTTTCGTATTAAGTCGAACAAACTAATCTATATATAATACTGGTATGGAAAATGTAATTTATTTGAATAAAATATAAAAGGATCATTTAAGTGTATTTAATGGAACTGAATGGACAGTATTACTGAAAAGTTTAAAGCAATATAGAAAAACAAAAAATATATTGCACTGATTACAAATTATAAATAAATAAAAAATAATATATTATGCATTGCGTTTAGTACAACTAGAAAATACAAAATTATTCGCGAGGCAAAACCCAATATGCATTAAATAGAACATATAAATCTACTGAATAAAACAAACACCAAATTCGTGTGTATTAAGTGGAACAAATGAATATCTATAGCTGTATACTGAATAGAACAAACTGAAAATGTAATATTTGTAAGTGTTACGGGGATCTCTATATATGTAAATCAAATAGAATGAAAAGGAAATGTAATATTCTTGTGTATGCAGTGGAAATAATAAGTTTTAGTAGCTGTATACCAAATAGATCGAACTCAAAATATAATATCAGTGTGTAACAAATAAATATCTATTTTTCTACACCGAATAGAACAAACACAAAATTAACGATGTTGTTGTATACTTATTTAAAACAAACAAATACAAAACGTAATTCATTTTAATGAAAAGAAAATGGATTATTCTGGTGTATTCAATGGAACAAAAAAAACAAAACAATATTGCTTCAATTAATTTGTATATTGATGCTGAACAGAACAAGCTTAAAATATAATATTCGTGTGTTCCAGATTACTTAATAGAAGAAACACAAAATGTAAAACAAATAAATCACTATAGCTGTATACCAAATAAAATAAACACCAACTGTAATATTTGTGTGTATTAAGTGAATTAAATCATTCTCTATAGCAGTATATGTAAAACTCTCAAAATGCAATATTCGTGTGGAACAAACAAATCTATAAGATGTATTCGTGTGTAATATGGGTGAATATCAATAGCTGTATACTGAATAGAACAAACTCAAAATGTATTAAGTGGAACAAATGATTTTATATGAAATAAAGTGAAAAAAATCATTTACCCATAGCAGTGTACTGAAAAGATTAAACTTTAAAAAATGTAATATTAGTTTTTATTAAGGTGATTTTCGGTAACACTAAAAGAAAAAATCCCTCAAAATATTACATTTTTTCTAAGATGTTTACTGAACGAATAAAAACAAAATGTAATATTCGTCTGTATTAAGTGAAATAAATCAATCTATATAGCTGTATACTGAAAAGATATAAAACTTAAAATGTAATATTCGTGTGTATTAAATGAAACAGACCAATATCTATAGATGCTTATTCAATAGAACAAGCTTAAAATGTAATTACAATAAAAAGTAATAGAATCGAAATGAAAAATTCACTGGTACTAAACAAAAAATATCGCTTAATTAGTTGAGAGCAATGGAGCAAGCGAAAATATATTGCACTGTTTACATACTATAATCAATACAAAAATAATATCTCTTTGTATCAAGTAGAACTAATCAAACTGTTTTGCTGTAAAAAAAAAAAAAATAACAACAAAATGTAATATTGCAGTGCTCTTTAAACAAAATGTTATAATGCTATTCGCCTGCATTAACTGGAACTAATCAATTTGTATACATGATATTGCTGCTGTCTATTCAGTTTAATGAATGCAAAATGAAATAATCGCGTGTATTAAATGGAACTAATCATTTTCTATAGATGTTGACTTAATAGAATAAAAACAAAATGTAGAAAAAACAAATCTATAAGGCGGTATACAGAATAGAACAAACTCAAAATGTAATATTCGTGTGTATTAAGTGGAACAAATAAATATCTTTAGCTGTATACTGAATGAAATATACTTAAAAGGAAATATTCATGTGTATTAAGTGGATTGAATACGATGTGTATTCAATCCACATAATACAGTATACTGAAATAGAACAAACTCAAAATGTAATATTTGTATGTATTATGTGGATCAAATACTTCTCTATAATAGAACAAACAGGAAATGTAAAATTTGTGTGTATGCAGTGGAAATGATAAGTCTTAGTAGCTTTATACAAAATAGAACGAACTCAAAATTAACGTTATTGTTGCAAAACGTAATTCATTTTAATGAAATCAAAATGGATTTTTCTAGTGTATTGAATGGAACTTAAAAACAATATTGCTTCATTTAATAAGTATAGGAGCAATAGAGCAAACAAAATAAGGTTACAAAATATAATCAAAACAACAAATGATATGTTCTTGTATTAAGTAGAACTAATCAAACACTAAATATTTGCTTGATTTCAATGAAATTAATGAATTCGTATAGATGTATACTAAATAGAACAGTACAAAATATAATATTGCTATATATATATAACTTTAATGAATACAAAATGAAATAATCGCGTGTATCAAATGGATTGAATCAATCTGTATAGATGTATACTTAATAGAGCAAACACAAAATGTAATATTCGTGTGTATTAAGTGGAACAAGCTGTATACAAGCTCAAAAAGTAATAATCGTGTAGAACAAACAATTTTTTTCTATAGCTGTCAGCTGAATAAAACAAACTCTAAATGTAACATGTGTGTGAATTAATTGGAACAAATAAATCTCTATAGCTGTATAATGAAAATGAGACTCAAAATGTAATTTTCGTGTGTAATGAGTGAAACAAATTAATCTCCACATCTGTATACTGAAAAGAAAAAAGTACTCTCAAAATGTAATATTCGTTTGTATTAAGTGGAAGAAGCCAATATCTATAGCTTACTACTGAATACTGAATAGAACACGCTCAAATTGCAATATTCGTATGGAACAAATGAATCTCTATAGAATTATACTTAATAGAACAAACACAAAATGTAATTTTCGTTTGTAATGAGTGAAACAAATTAATCTCCACATCTGTATACTGAAAAGAAAAAAGTACTCTCAAAATGTAATATTCGTTTGTATTAAGTGGAACAAGCCAATATCTATAGCTTAATACTGAATACTGAATAGAACACGCTCAAATTGCAATATTCGTTTGGAACAAATGAATCTCTATAGAATTATACTTAATAGAACAAACACAAAATGTAATATGCGTGTATATTAAGCTGAAGAAATAAATCTCTATAGCTGTATACCAAATAAAACAAACACTTAACAGGACAAACACTAAATGTAATATTCGTGTGTAATATAAGCTGTATAATGAAAGAAAAAGAAACTCAAAATGTTACATTCGTTTGTATTCAATGGAACAAACTAATTGAATAAACTAATCTATAGCTGTCTACTGAAAAGAACAAGCTGTTTTGGATCTCTATTGCTGTATACCAAATAAAACAAACACCAAATGTAAAGTTCGTATTAAGTGAAATAAATCAGTCAGTCTCCATAGCAGTATGCTGAAAAGAAAAAAACTCTCAAAATGTAATATTAGTTTGTATTTAGGGGAACATGAATATATCAATAGCTGTACACTGAAAAGAATAAAAGCTCAATATTTTATATTCTTTCGTATTAAGTCGAACAAACTAATCTATATATAATACTGGTATGGAAAATGTAATTTATTTGAATAAAATATAAAAGGATCATTTAAGTGTATTTAATGGAACTGAATGGACAGTATTACTGAAAAGTTTAAAGCAATATAGAAAAACAAAAAATATATTGCACTGATTACAAATTATAAATAAATAAAAAATAATATATTATGCATTGCGTTTAGTACAACTAGAAAATACAAAATTATTCGCGAGGCAAAACCCAATATGCATTAAATAGAACATATAAATCTACTGAATAAAACAAACACCAAATTCGTGTGTATTAAGTGGAACAAATGAATATCTATAGCTGTATACTGAATAGAACAAACTGAAAATGTAATATTTGTAAGTGTTACGGGGATCTCTATATATGTAAATCAAATAGAATGAAAAGGAAATGTAATATTCTTGTGTATGCAGTGGAAATAATAAGTTTTAGTAGCTGTATACCAAATAGATCGAACTCAAAATATAATATCAGTGTGTAACAAATAAATATCTATTTTTCTACACCGAATAGAACAAACACAAAATTAACGATGTTGTTGTATACTTATTTAAAACAAACAAATACAAAACGTAATTCATTTTAATGAAAAGAAAATGGATTATTCTGGTGTATTCAATGGAACAAAAAAAACAAAACAATATTGCTTCAATTAATTTGTATATTGATGCTGAACAGAACAAGCTTAAAATATAATATTCGTGTGTTCCAGATTACTTAATAGAAGAAACACAAAATGTAAAACAAATAAATCACTATAGCTGTATACCAAATAAAATAAACACCAACTGTAATATTTGTGTGTATTAAGTGAATTAAATCATTCTCTATAGCAGTATATGTAAAACTCTCAAAATGCAATATTCGTGTGGAACAAACAAATCTATAAGATGTATTCGTGTGTAATATGGGTGAATATCAATAGCTGTATACTGAATAGAACAAACTCAAAATGTATTAAGTGGAACAAATGATTCTATATGAAATAAAGTGAAAAAAATCATTTACCATAGCAGTGTACTGAAAAGATTAAACTTTAAAAAATGTAATATTAGTTTTTATTAAGGTGATTTTCGGTAACACTAAAAGAAAAAATCCCTCAAAATATTACATTTTTTCTAAGATGTTTACTGAACGAATAAAAACAAAATGTAATATTCGTCTGTATTAAGTGAAATAAATCAATCTATATAGCTGTATACTGAAAAGATATAAAACTTAAAATGTAATATTCGTGTGTATTAAATGAAACAGACCAATATCTATAGATGCTTATTCAATAGAACAAGCTTAAAATGTAATTAAAATAAAAAGTAATTGAATCGAAATGAAAAATTCACTGGTACTAAACAAAAAATATCGCTTAATTAGTTGAGAGCAATGGAGCAAGCGAAAATATATTGCACTGTTTACATACTATAATCAATACAAAAATAATATCTCTTTGTATCAAGTAGAACTAATCAAACTGTTTTGCTGTAAAAAAAAAAAAAATAACAACAAAATGTAATATTGCAGTGCTCTTTAAACAAAATGTTATAATGCTATTCGCCTGCTTTAACTGGAACTAATCAATTTGTATACATGATATTGCTGCTGTCTATTCAGTTTAATGAATGCAAAATGAAATAATCGCGTGTATTAAATGGAACTAATCATTTTCTATAGATGTTGACTTAATAGAATAAAAACAAAATGTAGAAAAAACAAATCTCTAAGGCGGTATACAGAATAGAACAAACTCAAAATGTAATATTCGTGTGTATTAAGTGGAACAAATAAATATCTTTAGCTGTATACTGAATGAAATATACTTAAAAGGAAATATTCATGTGTATTAAGTGGATTGAATACGATGTGTATTCAATCCACTTAATACAGTATACTGAAATAGAACAAACTCAAAATGTAATATTTGTATGTATTATGTGGATCAAATACTTCTCTATAATAGAACAAACAGGAAATGTAAAATTTGTGTGTATGCAGTGGAAATGATAAGTCTTAGTAGCTTTATACAAAATAGAACGAACTCAAAATTAACGTTATTGTTGCAAAACGTAATTCATTTTAATGAAATCAAAATGGATTTTTCTAGTGTATTGAATGGAACTTAAAAACAATATTGCTTCATTTAATAAGTATAGGAGCAATAGAGCAAACAAAATAAGGTTACAAAATATAATCAACACAACAAATAATATGTTCTAGTATTAAGTAGAACTAATCAAACACTAAATATTTGCTTGATTTCAATGAAATTAATGAATTCGTATAGATGTATACTAAATAGAACAGTACAAAATATAATATTGCTATATATATATAACTTTAATGAATACAAAATGAAATAATCGCGTGTATCAAATGGATTGAATCAATCTGTATAGATGTATACTTAATAGAGCAAACACAAAATGTAATATTCGTGTGTATTAAGTGGAACAAGCTGTATACAAGCTCAAAAAGTAATAATCGTGTAGAACAAACAATTTTTTTCTATAGCTGTCAGCTGAATAAAACAAACTCTAAATGTAACATGTGTGTGAATTAATTGGAACAAATAAATCTCTATAGCTGTATAATGAAAATGAGACTCAAAATGTAATTTTCGTGTGTAATGAGTGAAACAAATTAATCTCCACATCTGTATACTGAAAAGAAAAAAGTACTCTCAAAATGTAATATTCGTTTGTATTAAGTGGAACAAGCCAATATCTATAGCTTACTACTGAATACTGAATAGAACACGCTCAAATTGCAATATTCGTATGGAACAAATGAATCTCTATAGAATTATACTGAATAGAACAAACACAAAATGTAATTTTCGTGTGTAATGAGTGAAACAAATTAACCTCCACATCTGTATACTGAAAAGAAAAAAGTACTCTCAAAATGTAATATTCGTTTGTATTAAGTGGAACAAGCCAATATCTATAGCTTAATAATAGAACACGCTCAAATTGCAATATTCGTTTGGAACAAATGAATCTCTATAGAATTATACTTAATAGAACAAACACAAAATGTAATATGCGTGTATATTAAGCTGAAGAAATAAATCTCTATAGCTGTATACCAAATAAAACAAACACTTAACAGGACAAACACTAAATGTAATATTCGTGTGTAATATAAGCTGTATAATGAAAGAAAAAGAAACTCAAAATGTTACATTCGTTTGTATTCAATGGAACAAACTAATTGAATAAACTAATCTATAGCTGTCTACTGAAAAGAACAAGCTGTTTTGGATCTCTATTGCTGTATACCAAATAAAACAAACACCAAATGTAAAGTTCGTATTAAGTGAAATAAATCAGTCAGTCTCCATAGCAGTATGCTGAAAAGAAAAAAACTCTCAAAATGTAATATTAGTTTGTATTTAGGGGAACATGAATATATCAATAGCTGTACACTGAAAAGAATAAAAGCTCAATATTTTATATTCTTTCGTATTAAGTCGAACAAACTAATCTATATATAATACTGGTATGGAAAATGTAATTTATTTGAATAAAATATAAAAGGATCATTTAAGTGTATTTAATGGAACTGAATGGACAGTATTACTGAAAAGTTTAAAGCGATATAGAAAAACAAAAAATATATTGCACTGATTACAAATTATAAATAAATAAAAAATAATATATTATGCATTGCGTTTAGTACAACTAGAAAATACAAAATTATTCGCGAGGCAAAACCCAATATGCATTAAATAGAACATATAAATCTACTGAATAAAACAAACACCAAATTCGTGTGTATTAAGTGGAACAAATGAATATCTATAGCTGTATACTGAATAGAACAAACTGAAAATGTAATATTTGTAAGTGTTACGGGGATCTCTATATATGTAAATCAAATAGAATGAAAAGGAAATGTAATATTCTTGTGTATGCAGTGGAAATAATAAGTTTTAGTAGCTGTATACCAAATAGATCGAACTCAAAATATAATATCAGTGTGTAACAAATAAATATCTATTTTTCTACACCGAATAGAACAAACACAAAATTAACGATGTTGTTGTATACTTATTTAAAACAAACAAATACAAAACGTAATTCATTTTAATGAAAAGAAAATGGATTATTCTGGTGTATTCAATGGAACAAAAAAAACAAAACAATATTGCTTCAATTAATTTGTATATTGATGCTGAACAGAACAAGCTTAAAATATAATATTCGTGTGTTCCAGATTACTTAATAGAAGAAACACAAAATGTAAAACAAATAAATCACTATAGCTGTATACCAAATAAAATAAACACCAACTGTAATATTTGTGTGTATTAAGTGAATTAAATCATTCTCTATAGCAGTATATGTAAAACTCTCAAAATGCAATATTCGTGTGGAACAAACAAATCTATAAGATGTATTCGTGTGTAATATGGGTGAATATCAATAGCTGTATACTGAATAGAACAAACTCAAAATGTATTAAGTGGAACAAATGATTTTATATGAAATAAAGTGAAAAAAATCATTTACCCATAGCAGTGTACTGAAAAGATTAAACTTTAAAAAATGTAATATTAGTTTTTATTAAGGTGATTTTCGGTAACACTAAAAGAAAAAATCCCTCAAAATATTACATTTTTTCTAAGATGTTTACTGAACGAATAAAAACAAAATGTAATATTCGTCTGTATTAAGTGAAATAAATCAATCTATATAGCTGTATACTGAAAAGATATAAAACTTAAAATGTAATATTCGTGTGTATTAAATGAAACAGACCAATATCTATAGATGCTTATTCAATAGAACAAGCTTAAAATGTAATTACAATAAAAAGTAATAGAATCGAAATGAAAAATTCACTGGTACTAAACAAAAAATATCGCTTAATTAGTTGAGAGCAATGGAGCAAGCGAAAATATATTGCACTGTTTACATACTATAATCAATACAAAAATAATATCTCTTTGTATCAAGTAGAACTAATCAAACTGTTTTGCTGTAAAAAAAAAAAAAATAACAACAAAATGTAATATTGCAGTGCTCTTTAAACAAAATGTTATAATGCTATTCGCCTGCATTAACTGGAACTAATCAATTTGTATAGATGATATTGCTGCTGTCTATTCAGTTAAATGAATGCAAAATGAAATAATCGCGTGTATTAAATGGAACTAATCATTTTCTATAGATGTTGACTTAATAGAATAAAAACAAAATGTAGAAAAAACAAATCTATAAGGCGGTATACAGAATAGAACAAACTCAAAATGTAATATTCGTGTGTATTAAGTGGAACAAATAAATATCTTTAGCTGTATACTGAATGAAATATACTTAAAAGGAAATATTCATGTGTATTAAGTGGATTGAATACGATGTGTATTCAATCCACATAATACAGTATACTGAAATAGAACAAACTCAAAATGTAATATTTGTATGTATTATGTGGATCAAATACTTCTCTATAATAGAACAAACAGGAAATGTAAAATTTGTGTGTATGCAGTGGAAATGATAAGTCTTAGTAGCTTTATACAAAATAGAACGAACTCAAAATTAACGTTATTGTTGCAAAACGTAATTCATTTTAATGAAATCAAAATGGATTTTTCTAGTGTATTGAATGGAACTTAAAAACAATATTGCTTCATTTAATAAGTATAGGAGCAATAGAGCAAACAAAATAAGGTTACAAAATATAATCAAAACAACAAATGATATGTTCTTGTATTAAGTAGAACTAATCAAACACTAAATATTTGCTTGATTTCAATGAAATTAATGAATTCGTATAGATGTATACTAAATAGAACAGTACAAAATATAATATTGCTATATATATATATATATATATAGCTTTAATGAATACAAAATGAAATAATCGCGTGCATCAAATGGATTGAATCAATCTGTATAGATGTATACTTAATAGAGCAAACACAAAATGTAATATTCGTGTGTATTAAGTGGAACAAGCTGTATACAAGCTCAAAAAGTAATAATGGTGTAGAACAAACAATTTTTTTTATAGTTGTCAGCTGAATAAAACAAACTCTAAATGTAACATGTGTGTGAATTAATTGGAACAAATAAATCTCTATAGCTGTATAATGAAAATGAGACTCAAAATGTAATTTTCGTGTGTAATGAGTGAAACAAATTAATCTCCACATCTGTATACTGAAAAGAAAAAAGTACTCTCAAAATGTAATATTCGTTTGTATTAAGTGGAAGAAGCCAATATCTATAGCTTACTACTGAATACTGAATAGAACACGCTCAAATTGCAATATTCGTATGGAACAAATGAATCTCTATAGAATTATACTGAATAGAACAAACACAAAATGTAATTTTCGTGTGTAATGAGTGAAACAAATTAATCTCCACATCTGTATACTGAAAAGAAAAAAGTACTCTCAAAATGTAATATTCGTTTGTATTAAGTGGAACAAGCCAATATCTATAGCTTAATACTGAATACTGAATAGAACACGCTCAAATTGCAATATTCGTTTGGAACAAATGAATCTCTATAGAATTATACTGAATAGAACAAACACAAAATGTAATATGCGTGTATATTAAGCTGAAGAAATAAATCTCTATAGCTGTATACCAAATAAAACAAACACTTAACAGGACAAACACTAAATGTAATATTCGTGTGTAATATAAGCTGTATAATGAAAGAAAAAGAAACTCAAAATGTTACATTCGTTTGTATTCAATGGAACAAACTAATTGAATAAACTAATCTATAGCTGTCTACTGAAAAGAACAAGCTGTTTTGGATCTCTATTGCTGTATACCAAATAAAACAAACACCAAATGTAAAGTTCGTATTAAGTGAAATAAATCAGTCAGTCTCCATAGCAGTATGCTGAAAAGAAAAAAACTCTCAAAATGTAATATTAGTTTGTATTTAGGGGAACATGAATATATCAATAGCTGTACACTGAAAAGAATAAAAGCTCAATATTTTATATTCTTTCGTATTAAGTCGAACAAACTAATCTATATATAATACTGGTATGGAAAATGTAATTTATTTGAATAAAATATAAAAGGATCATTTAAGTGTATTTAATGGAACTGAATGGACAGTATTGCTGAAAAGTTTAAAGCAATATAGAAAAACAAAAAATATATTGCGCTGATTACAAATTATAAATAAATAAAAAAATAATATATTATGCATTGCGTTTAGTACAACTAGAAAATACAAAATTATTCGCGAGGAAAAACCCAATATGCATTAAATAGAACATATAAATCTACTGAATAAAACAAACACCAAATTCGTGTGTATTAAGTGGAACAAATGAATATCTATAGCTGTATACTGAATAGAACAAACTGAAAATGTAATATTTGTAAGTATTAAGGGGATCTCTATATATGTAAATCAAATAGAATGAAAAGGAAATGTAATATTCTTGTGTATGCAGTGGAAATAATCAGTTTTAGTAGCTGTATACCAAATAGATCGAACTCAAAATATAATATCAGTGTGTAACAAATAAATATCTATTTTTCTACACCGAATAGAACAAACACAAAATTAACGATGTTGTTGTATACTTATTTAAAACAAACAAATACAAAACGTAATTCATTTTAATGAAAAGAAAATGGATTATTCTGGTGTATTCAATGGAACAAAAAAAACAAAACAATATTGCTTCAATTAATTTGTATATTGATGCTGAACAGAACAAGCTTAAAATATAATATTCGTGTGTTCCAGATTACTTAATAGAAGAAACACAAAATGTAAAACAAATAAATCACTATAGCTGTATACCAAATAAAATAAACACCAACTGTAATATTTGTGTGTATTAAGTGAATTAAATCATTCTCTATAGCAGTATATGTAAAACTCTCAAAATGCAATATTCGTGTGGAACAAACAAATCTATAAGATGTATTCGTGTGTAATATGGGTGAATATCAATAGCTGTATACTGAATAGAACAAACTCAAAATGTATTAAGTGGAACAAATGATTCTATATGAAATAAAGTGAAAAAAATCATTTACCATAGCAGTGTACTGAAAAGATTAAACTTTAAAAAATGTAATATTAGTTTTTATTAAGGTGATTTTCGGTAACACTAAAAGAAAAAATCCCTCAAAATATTACATTTTTTCTAAGATGTTTACTGAACGAATAAAAACAAAATGTAATATTCGTCTGTATTAAGTGAAATAAATCAATCTATATAGCTGTATACTGAAAAGATATAAAACTTAAAATGTAATATTCGTGTGTATTAAATGAAACAGACCAATATCTATAGATGCTTATTCAATAGTACAAGCTTAAAATGTAATTAAAATAAAAAGTAATTGAATCGAAATGAAAAATTCACTGGTACTAAACAAAAAATATCGCTTAATTAGTTGAGAGCAATGGAGCAAGCGAAAATATATTGCACTGTTTACATACTATAATCAATACAAAAATAATATCTCTTTGTATCAAATAGAACTAATCAAACTGTTTTGCTGTAAAAAAAAAAAAATAACAACAAAATGTAATATTGCAGTGCTCTTTAAACAAAATGTTATAATGCTATTCGCCTGCTTTAACTGGAACTAATCAATTTGTATACATGATATTGCTGCTGTCTATTCAGTTTAATGAATGCAAAATGAAATAATCGCGTGTATTAAATGGAACTAATCATTTTCTATAGATGTTGACTTAATAGAATAAAAACAAAATGTAGAAAAAACAAATCTCTAAGGCGGTATACAGAATAGAACAAACTCAAAATGTAATATTCGTGTGTATTAAGTGGAACAAATAAATATCTTTAGCTGTATACTGAATGAAATATACTTAAAAGGAAATATTCATGTGTATTAAGTGGATTGAATACGATGTGTATTCAATCCACTTAATACAGTATACTGAAATAGAACAAACTCAAAATGTAATATTTGTATGTATTATGTGGATCAAATACTTCTCTATAATAGAACAAACAGGAAATGTAAAATTTGTGTGTATGCAGTGGAAATGATAAGTCTTAGTAGCTTTATACAAAATAGAACGAACTCAAAATTAACGTTATTGTTGCAAAACGTAATTCATTTTAATGAAATCAAAATGGATTTTTCTAGTGTATTGAATGGAACTTAAAAACAATATTGCTTCATTTAATAAGTATAGGAGCAATAGAGCAAACAAAATAAGGTTACAAAATATAATCAACACAACAAATAATATGTTCTAGTATTAAGTAGAACTAATCAAACACTAAATATTTGCTTGATTTCAATGAAATTAATGAATTCGTATAGATGTATACTAAATAGAACAGTACAAAATATAATATTGCTATATATATATAACTTTAATGAATACAAAATGAAATAATCGCGTGTATCAAATGGATTGAATCAATCTGTATAGATGTATACTTAATAGAGCAAACACAAAATGTAATATTCGTGTGTATTAAGTGGAACAAGCTGTATACAAGCTCAAAAAGTAATAATCGTGTAGAACAAACAATTTTTTTCTATAGCTGTCAGCTGAATAAAACAAACTCTAAATGTAACATGTGTGTGAATTAATTGGAACAAATAAATCTCTATAGCTGTATAATGAAAATGAGACTCAAAATGTAATTTTCGTGTGTAATGAGTGAAACAAATTAATCTCCACATCTGTATACTGAAAAGAAAAAAGTACTCTCAAAATGTAATATTCGTTTGTATTAAGTGGAACAAGCCAATATCTATAGCTTACTACTGAATACTGAATAGAACACGCTCAAATTGCAATATTCGTATGGAACAAATGAATCTCTATAGAATTATACTGAATAGAACAAACACAAAATGTAATTTTCGTGTGTAATGAGTGAAACAAATTAATCTCCACATCTGTATACTGAAAAGAAAAAAGTACTCTCAAAATGTAATATTCGTTTGTATTAAGTGGAACAAGCCAATATCTATAGCTTAATAATAGAACACGCTCAAATTGCAATATTCGTTTGGAACAAATGAATCTCTATAGAATTATACTTAATAGAACAAACACAAAATGTAATATGCGTGTATATTAAGCTGAAGAAATAAATCTCTATAGCTGTATACCAAATAAAACAAACACTTAACAGGACAAACACTAAATGTAATATTCGTGTGTAATATAAGCTGTATAATGAAAGAAAAAGAAACTCAAAATGTTACATTCGTTTGTATTCAATGGAACAAACTAATTGAATAAACTAATCTATAGCTGTCTACTGAAAAGAACAAGCTGTTTTGGATCTCTATTGCTGTATACCAAATAAAACAAACACCAAATGTAAAGTTCGTATTAAGTGAAATAAATCAGTCAGTCTCCATAGCAGTATGCTGAAAAGAAAAAAACTCTCAAAATGTAATATTAGTTTGTATTTAGGGGAACATGAATATATCAATAGCTGTACACTGAAAAGAATAAAAGCTCAATATTTTATATTCTTTCGTATTAAGTCGAACAAACTAATCTATATATAATACTGGTATGGAAAATGTAATTTATTTGAATAAAATATAAAAGGATCATTTAAGTGTATTTAATGGAACTGAATGGACAGTATTACTGAAAAGTTTAAAGCGATATAGAAAAACAAAAAATATATTGCATTGATTACAAATTATAAATAAATAAAAAATAATATATTATGCATTGCGTTTAGTACAACTAGAAAATACAAAATTATTCGCGAGGCAAAACCCAATATGCATTAAATAGAACATATAAATCTACTGAATAAAACAAACACCAAATTCGTGTGTATTAAGTGGAACAAATGAATATCTATAGCTGTATACTGAATAGAACAAACTGAAAATGTAATATTTGTAAGTGTTACGGGGATCTCTATATATGTAAATCAAATAGAATGAAAAGGAAATGTAATATTCTTGTGTATGCAGTGGAAATAATAAGTTTTAGTAGCTGTATACCAAATAGATCGAACTCAAAATATAATATCAGTGTGTAACAAATAAATATCTATTTTTCTACACCGAATAGAACAAACACAAAATTAACGATGTTGTTGTATACTTATTTAAAACAAACAAATACAAAACGTAATTCATTTTAATGAAAAGAAAATGGATTATTCTGGTGTATTCAATGGAACAAAAAAAACAAAACAATATTGCTTCAATTAATTTGTATATTGATGCTGAACAGAACAAGCTTAAAATATAATATTCGTGTGTTCCAGATTACTTAATAGAAGAAACACAAAATGTAAAACAAATAAATCACTATAGCTGTATACCAAATAAAATAAACACCAACTGTAATATTTGTGTGTATTAAGTGAATTAAATCATTCTCTATAGCAGTATATGTAAAACTCTCAAAATGCAATATTCGTGTGGAACAAACAAATCTATAAGATGTATTCGTGTGTAATATGGGTGAATATCAATAGCTGTATACTGAATAGAACAAACTCAAAATGTATTAAGTGGAACAAATGATTCTATATGAAATAAAGTGAAAAAAATCATTTACCATAGCAGTGTACTGAAAAGATTAAACTTTAAAAAATGTAATATTAGTTTTTATTAAGGTGATTTTCGGTAACACTAAAAGAAAAAATCCCTCAAAATATTACATTTTTTCTAAGATGTTTACTGAACGAATAAAAACAAAATGTAATATTCGTCTGTATTAAGTGAAATAAATCAATCTATATAGCTGTATACTGAAAAGATATAAAACTTAAAATGTAATATTCGTGTGTATTAAATGAAACAGACCAATATCTATAGATGCTTATTCAATAGAACAAGCTTAAAATGTAATTAAAATAAAAAGTAATTGAATCGAAATGAAAAATTCACTGGTACTAAACAAAAAATATCGCTTAATTAGTTGAGAGCAATGGAGCAAGCGAAAATATATTGCACTGTTTACATACTATAATCAATACAAAAATAATATCTCTTTGTATCAAATAGAACTAATCAAACTGTTTTGCTGTAAAAAAAAAAAAATAACAACAAAATGTAATATTGCAGTGCTCTTTAAACAAAATGTTATAATGCTATTCGCCTGCTTTAACTGGAACTAATCAATTTGTATACATGATATTGCTGCTGTCTATTCAGTTTAATGAATGCAAAATGAAATAATCGCGTGTATTAAATGGAACTAATCATTTTCTATAGATGTTGACTTAATAGAATAAAAACAAAATGTAGAAAAAACAAATCTCTAAGGCGGTATACAGAATAGAACAAACTCAAAATGTAATATTCGTGTGTATTAAGTGGAACAAATAAATATCTTTAGCTGTATACTGAATGAAATATACTTAAAAGGAAATATTCATGTGTATTAAGTGGATTGAATACGATGTGTATTCAATCCACTTAATACAGTATACTGAAATAGAACAAACTCAAAATGTAATATTTGTATGTATTATGTGGATCAAATACTTCTCTATAATAGAACAAACAGGAAATGTAAAATTTGTGTGTATGCAGTGGAAATGATAAGTCTTAGTAGCTTTATACAAAATAGAACGAACTCAAAATTAACGTTATTGTTGCAAAACGTAATTCATTTTAATGAAATCAAAATGGATTTTTCTAGTGTATTGAATGGAACTTAAAAACAATATTGCTTCATTTAATAAGTATAGGAGCAATAGAGCAAACAAAATAAGGTTACAAAATATAATCAACACAACAAATAATATGTTCTAGTATTAAGTAGAACTAATCAAACACTAAATATTTGCTTGATTTCAATGAAATTAATGAATTCGTATAGATGTATACTAAATAGAACAGTACAAAATATAATATTGCTATATATATATAACTTTAATGAATACAAAATGAAATAATCGCGTGTATCAAATGGATTGAATCAATCTGTATAGATGTATACTTAATAGAGCAAACACAAAATGTAATATTCGTGTGTATTAAGTGGAACAAGCTGTATACAAGCTCAAAAAGTAATAATCGTGTAGAACAAACAATTTTTTTCTATAGCTGTCAGCTGAATAAAACAAACTCTAAATGTAACATGTGTGTGAATTAATTGGAACAAATAAATCTCTATAGCTGTATAATGAAAATGAGACTCAAAATGTAATTTTCGTGTGTAATGAGTGAAACAAATTAATCTCCACATCTGTATACTGAAAAGAAAAAAGTACTCTCAAAATGTAATATTCGTTTGTATTAAGTGGAACAAGCCAATATCTATAGCTTACTACTGAATACTGAATAGAACACGCTCAAATTGCAATATTCGTATGGAACAAATGAATCTCTATAGAATTATACTGAATAGAACAAACACAAAATGTAATTTTCGTGTGTAATGAGTGAAACAAATTAATCTCCACATCTGTATACTGAAAAGAAAAAAGTACTCTCAAAATGTAATATTCGTTTGTATTAAGTGGAACAAGCCAATATCTATAGCTTAATAATAGAACACGCTCAAATTGCAATATTCGTTTGGAACAAATGAATCTCTATAGAATTATACTTAATAGAACAAACACAAAATGTAATATGCGTGTATATTAAGCTGAAGAAATAAATCTCTATAGCTGTATACCAAATAAAACAAACACTTAACAGGACAAACACTAAATGTAATATTCGTGTGTAATATAAGCTGTATAATGAAAGAAAAAGAAACTCAAAATGTTACATTCGTTTGTATTCAATGGAACAAACTAATTGAATAAACTAATCTATAGCTGTCTACTGAAAAGAACAAGCTGTTTTGGATCTCTATTGCTGTATACCAAATAAAACAAACACCAAATGTAAAGTTCGTATTAAGTGAAATAAATCAGTCAGTCTCCATAGCAGTATGCTGAAAAGAAAAAAACTCTCAAAATGTAATATTAGTTTGTATTTAGGGGAACATGAATATATCAATAGCTGTACACTGAAAAGAATAAAAGCTCAATATTTTATATTCTTTCGTATTAAGTCGAACAAACTAATCTATATATAATACTGGTATGGAAAATGTAATTTATTTGAATAAAATATAAAAGGATCATTTAAGTGTATTTAATGGAACTGAATGGACAGTATTACTGAAAAGTTTAAAGCGATATAGAAAAACAAAAAATATATTGCACTGATTACAAATTATAAATAAATAAAAAATAATATATTATGCATTGCGTTTAGTACAACTAGAAAATACAAAATTATTCGCGAGGCAAAACCCAATATGCATTAAATAGAACATATAAATCTACTGAATAAAACA
This sequence comes from Panopea generosa, assembly GCA_029582155.1. Lineage (NCBI taxonomy): Eukaryota > Metazoa > Mollusca > Bivalvia > Adapedonta > Hiatellidae > Panopea > Panopea generosa. Next base: position 35,368,891 of record CM055911.1, on the reverse strand, counting down.
AACACCAAATTCGTGTGTATTAAGTGGAACAAATGAATATCTATAGCTGTATACTGAATAGAACAAACTGAAAATGTAATATTTGTAAGTGTTACGGGGATCTCTATATATGTAAATCAAATAGAATGAAAAGGAAATGTAATATTCTTGTGTATGCAGTGGAAATAATAAGTTTTAGTAGCTGTATACCAAATAGATCGAACTCAAAATATAATATCAGTGTGTAACAAATAAATATCTATTTTTCTACACCGAATAGAACAAACACAAAATTAACGATGTTGTTGTATACTTATTTAAAACAAACAAATACAAAACGTAATTCATTTTAATGAAAAGAAAATGGATTATTCTGGTGTATTCAATGGAACAAAAAAAACAAAACAATATTGCTTCAATTAATTTGTATATTGATGCTGAACAGAACAAGCTTAAAATATAATATTCGTGTGTTCCAGATTACTTAATAGAAGAAACACAAAATGTAAAACAAATAAATCACTATAGCTGTATACCAAATAAAATAAACACCAACTGTAATATTTGTGTGTATTAAGTGAATTAAATCATTCTCTATAGCAGTATATGTAAAACTCTCAAAATGCAATATTCGTGTGGAACAAACAAATCTATAAGATGTATTCGTGTGTAATATGGGTGAATATCAATAGCTGTATACTGAATAGAACAAACTCAAAATGTATTAAGTGGAACAAATGATTCTATATGAAATAAAGTGAAAAAAATCATTTACCATAGCAGTGTACTGAAAAGATTAAACTTTAAAAAATGTAATATTAGTTTTTATTAAGGTGATTTTCGGTAACACTAAAAGAAAAAATCCCTCAAAATATTACATTTTTTCTAAGATGTTTACTGAACGAATAAAAACAAAATGTAATATTCGTCTGTATTAAGTGAAATAAATCAATCTATATAGCTGTATACTGAAAAGATATAAAACTTAAAATGTAATATTCGTGTGTATTAAATGAAACAGACCAATATCTATAGATGCTTATTCAATAGAACAAGCTTAAAATGTAATTAAAATAAAAAGTAATTGAATCGAAATGAAAAATTCACTGGTACTAAACAAAAAATATCGCTTAATTAGTTGAGAGCAATGGAGCAAGCGAAAATATATTGCACTGTTTACATACTATAATCAATACAAAAATAATATCTCTTTGTATCAAATAGAACTAATCAAACTGTTTTGCTGTAAAAAAAAAAAAAATAACAACAAAATGTAATATTGCAGTGCTCTTTAAACAAAATGTTATAATGCTATTCGCCTGCTTTAACTGGAACTAATCAATTTGTATACATGATATTGCTGCTGTCTATTCAGTTTAATGAATGCAAAATGAAATAATCGCGTGTATTAAATGGAACTAATCATTTTCTATAGATGTTGACTTAATAGAATAAAAACAAAATGTAGAAAAAACAAATCTCTAAGGCGGTATACAGAATAGAACAAACTCAAAATGTAATATTCGTGTGTATTAAGTGGAACAAATAAATATCTTTAGCTGTATACTGAATGAAATATACTTAAAAGGAAATATTCATGTGTATTAAGTGGATTGAATACGATGTGTATTCAATCCACTTAATACAGTATACTGAAATAGAACAAACTCAAAATGTAATATTTGTATGTATTATGTGGATCAAATACTTCTCTATAATAGAACAAACAGGAAATGTAAAATTTGTGTGTATGCAGTGGAAATGATAAGTCTTAGTAGCTTTATACAAAATAGAACGAACTCAAAATTAACGTTATTGTTGCAAAACGTAATTCATTTTAATGAAATCAAAATGGATTTTTCTAGTGTATTGAATGGAACTTAAAAACAATATTGCTTCATTTAATAAGTATAGGAGCAATAGAGCAAACAAAATAAGGTTACAAAATATAATCAACACAACAAATAATATGTTCTAGTATTAAGTAGAACTAATCAAACACTAAATATTTGCTTGATTTCAATGAAATTAATGAATTCGTATAGATGTATACTAAATAGAACAGTACAAAATATAATATTGCTATATATATATAACTTTAATGAATACAAAATGAAATAATCGCGTGTATCAAATGGATTGAATCAATCTGTATAGATGTATACTTAATAGAGCAAACACAAAATGTAATATTCGTGTGTATTAAGTGGAACAAGCTGTATACAAGCTCAAAAAGTAATAATCGTGTAGAACAAACAATTTTTTTCTATAGCTGTCAGCTGAATAAAACAAACTCTAAATGTAACATGTGTGTGAATTAATTGGAACAAATAAATCTCTATAGCTGTATAATGAAAATGAGACTCAAAATGTAATTTTCGTGTGTAATGAGTGAAACAAATTAATCTCCACATCTGTATACTGAAAAGAAAAAAGTACTCTCAAAATGTAATATTCGTTTGTATTAAGTGGAACAAGCCAATATCTATAGCTTACTACTGAATACTGAATAGAACACGCTCAAATTGCAATATTCGTATGGAACAAATGAATCTCTATAGAATTATACTGAATAGAACAAACACAAAATGTAATTTTCGTGTGTAATGAGTGAAACAAATTAACCTCCACATCTGTATACTGAAAAGAAAAAAGTACTCTCAAAATGTAATATTCGTTTGTATTAAGTGGAACAAGCCAATATCTATAGCTTAATAATAGAACACGCTCAAATTGCAATATTCGTTTAGAACAAATGAATCTCTATAGAATTATACTTAATAGAACAAACACAAAATGTAATATGCGTGTATATTAAGCTGAAGAAATAAATCTCTATAGCTGTATACCAAATAAAACAAACACTTAACAGGACAAACACTAAATGTAATATTCGTGTGTAATATAAGCTGTATAATGAAAGAAAAAGAAACTCAAAATGTTACATTCGTTTGTATTCAATGGAACAAACTAATTGAATAAACTAATCTATAGCTGTCTACTGAAAAGAACAAGCTGTTTTGGATCTCTATTGCTGTATACCAAATAAAACAAACACCAAATGTAAAGTTCGTATTAAGTGAAATAAATCAGTCAGTCTCCATAGCAGTATGCTGAAAAGAAAAAAACTCTCAAAATGTAATATTAGTTTGTATTTAGGGGAACATGAATATATCAATAGCTGTACACTGAAAAGAATAAAAGCTCAATATTTTATATTCTTTCGTATTAAGTCGAACAAACTAATCTATATATAATACTGGTATGGAAAATGTAATTTATTTGAATAAAATATAAAAGGATCATTTAAGTGTATTTAATGGAACTGAATGGACAGTATTACTGAAAAGTTTAAAGCGATATAGAAAAACAAAAAATATATTGCACTGATTACAAATTATAAATAAATAAAAAATAATATATTATGCATTGCGTTTAGTACAACTAGAAAATACAAAATTATTCGCGAGGCAAAACCCAATATGCATTAAATAGAACATATAAATCTACTGAATAAAACAAACACCAAATTCGTGTGTATTAAGTGGAACAAATGAATATCTATAGCTGTATACTGAATAGAACAAACTGAAAATGTAATATTTGTAAGTGTTACGGGGATCTCTATATATGTAAATCAAATAGAATGAAAAGGAAATGTAATATTCTTGTGTATGCAGTGGAAATAATAAGTTTTAGTAGCTGTATACCAAATAGATCGAACTCAAAATATAATATCAGTGTGTAACAAATAAATATCTATTTTTCTACACCGAATAGAACAAACACAAAATTAACGATGTTGTTGTATACTTATTTAAAACAAACAAATACAAAACGTAATTCATTTTAATGAAAAGAAAATGGATTATTCTGGTGTATTCAATGGAACAAAAAAAACAAAACAATATTGCTTCAATTAATTTGTATATTGATGCTGAACAGAACAAGCTTAAAATATAATATTCGTGTGTTCCAGATTACTTAATAGAAGAAACACAAAATGTAAAACAAATAAATCACTATAGCTGTATACCAAATAAAATAAACACCAACTGTAATATTTGTGTGTATTAAGTGAATTAAATCATTCTCTATAGCAGTATATGTAAAACTCTCAAAATGCAATATTCGTGTGGAACAAACAAATCTATAAGATGTATTCGTGTGTAATATGGGTGAATATCAATAGCTGTATACTGAATAGAACAAACTCAAAATGTATTAAGTGGAACAAATGATTTTATATGAAATAAAGTGAAAAAAATCATTTACCCATAGCAGTGTACTGAAAAGATTAAACTTTAAAAAATGTAATATTAGTTTTTATTAAGGTGATTTTCGGTAACACTAAAAGAAAAAATCCCTCAAAATATTACATTTTTTCTAAGATGTTTACTGAACGAATAAAAACAAAATGTAATATTCGTCTGTATTAAGTGAAATAAATCAATCTATATAGCTGTATACTGAAAAGATATAAAACTTAAAATGTAATATTCGTGTGTATTAAATGAAACAGACCAATATCTATAGATGCTTATTCAATAGAACAAGCTTAAAATGTAATTACAATAAAAAGTAATAGAATCGAAATGAAAAATTCACTGGTACTAAACAAAAAATATCGCTTAATTAGTTGAGAGCAATGGAGCAAGCGAAAATATATTGCACTGTTTACATACTATAATCAATACAAAAATAATATCTCTTTGTATCAAGTAGAACTAATCAAACTGTTTTGCTGTAAAAAAAAAAAAAATAACAACAAAATGTAATATTGCAGTGCTCTTTAAACAAAATGTTATAATGCTATTCGCCTGCATTAACTGGAACTAATCAATTTGTATAGATGATATTGCTGCTGTCTATTCAGTTAAGTGAAAGCAAAATGAAATAATCGCGTGTATTAAATGGAACTAATCATTTTCTATAGATGTTGACTTAATAGAATAAAAACAAAATGTAGAAAAAACAAATCTATAAGGCGGTATACAGAATAGAACAAACTCAAAATGTAATATTCGTGTGTATTAAGTGGAACAAATAAATATCTTTAGCTGTATACTGAATGAAATATACTTAAAAGGAAATATTCATGTGTATTAAGTGGATTGAATACGATGTGTATTCAATCCACATAATACAGTATACTGAAATAGAACAAACTCAAAATGTAATATTTGTATGTATTATGTGGATCAAATACTTCTCTATAATAGAACAAACAGGAAATGTAAAATTTGTGTGTATGCAGTGGAAATGATAAGTCTTAGTAGCTTTATACAAAATAGAACGAACTCAAAATTAACGTTATTGTTGCAAAACGTAATTCATTTTAATGAAATCAAAATGGATTTTTCTAGTGTATTGAATGGAACTTAAAAACAATATTGCTTCATTTAATAAGTATAGGAGCAATAGAGCAAACAAAATAAGGTTACAAAATATAATCAAAACAACAAATGATATGTTCTTGTATTAAGTAGAACTAATCAAACACTAAATATTTGCTTGATTTCAATGAAATTAATGAATTCGTATAGATGTATACTAAATAGAACAGTACAAAATATAATATTGCTATATATATATATATATATATATAGCTTTAATGAATACAAAATGAAATAATCGCGTGCATCAAATGGATTGAATCAATCTGTATAGATGTATACTTAATAGAGCAAACACAAAATGTAATATTCGTGTGTATTAAGTGGAACAAGCTGTATACAAGCTCAAAAAGTAATAATGGTGTAGAACAAACAATTTTTTTTATAGTTGTCAGCTGAATAAAACAAACTCTAAATGTAACATGTGTGTGAATTAATTGGAACAAATAAATCTCTATAGCTGTATAATGAAAATGAGACTCAAAATGTAATTTTCGTGTGTAATGAGTGAAACAAATTAATCTCCACATCTGTATACTGAAAAGAAAAAAGTACTCTCAAAATGTAATATTCGTTTGTATTAAGTGGAAGAAGCCAATATCTATAGCTTACTACTGAATACTGAATAGAACACGCTCAAATTGCAATATTCGTATGGAACAAATGAATCTCTATAGAATTATACTTAATAGAACAAACACAAAATGTAATTTTCGTGTGTAATGAGTGAAACAAATTAATCTCCACATCTGTATACTGAAAAGAAAAAAGTACTCTCAAAATGTAATATTCGTTTGTATTAAGTGGAAGAAGCCAATATCTATAGCTTACTACTGAATACTGAATAGAACACGCTCAAATTGCAATATTCGTATGGAACAAATGAATCTCTATAGAATTATACTGAATAGAACAAACACAAAATGTAATTTTCGTGTGTAATGAGTGAAACAAATTAATCTCCACATCTGTATACTGAAAAGAAAAAAGTACTCTCAAAATGTAATATTCGTTTGTATTAAGTGGAACAAGCCAATATCTATAGCTTAATACTGAATACTGAATAGAACACGCTCAAATTGCAATATTCGTTTGGAACAAATGAATCTCTATAGAATTATACTTAATAGAACAAACACAAAATGTAATATGCGTGTATATTAAGCTGAAGAAATAAATCTCTATAGCTGTATACCAAATAAAACAAACACTTAACAGGACAAACACTAAATGTAATATTCGTGTGTAATATAAGCTGTATAATGAAAGAAAAAGAAACTCAAAATGTTACATTCGTTTGTATTCAATGGAACAAACTAATTGAATAAACTAATCTATAGCTGTCTACTGAAAAGAACAAGCTGTTTTGGATCTCTATTGCTGTATACCAAATAAAACAAACACCAAATGTAAAGTTCGTATTAAGTGAAATAAATCAGTCAGTCTCCATAGCAGTATGCTGAAAAGAAAAAAACTCTCAAAATGTAATATTAGTTTGTATTTAGGGGAACATGAATATATCAATAGCTGTACACTGAAAAGAATAAAAGCTCAATATTTTATATTCTTTCGTATTAAGTCGAACAAACTAATCTATATATAATACTGGTATGGAAAATGTAATTTATTTGAATAAAATATAAAAGGATCATTTAAGTGTATTTAATGGAACTGAATGGACAGTATTGCTGAAAAGTTTAAAGCAATATAGAAAAACAAAAAATATATTGCGCTGATTACAAATTATAAATAAATAAAAAAATAATATATTATGCATTGCGTTTAGTACAACTAGAAAATACAAAATTATTCGCGAGGAAAAACCCAATATGCATTAAATAGAACATATAAATCTACTGAATAAAACAAACACCAAATTCGTGTGTATTAAGTGGAACAAATGAATATCTATAGCTGTATACTGAATAGAACAAACTGAAAATGTAATATTTGTAAGTATTAAGGGGATCTCTATATATGTAAATCAAATAGAATGAAAAGGAAATGTAATATTCTTGTGTATGCAGTGGAAATAATCAGTTTTAGTAGCTGTATACCAAATAAATCGAACTCAAAATATAATATCAGTGTGTAACAAATAAATATCTATTTTTCTACACCGAATAGAACAAACACAAAATTAACGATGTTGTTGTATACTTATTTAAAACAAACAAATACAAAACGTAATTCATTTTAATGAAAAGAAAATGGATTATTCTGGTGTATTCAATGGAACAAAAAAAACAAAACAATATTGCTTCAATTAATTTGTATATTGATGCTGAACAGAACAAGCTTAAAATATAATATTCGTGTGTTCCAGATTACTTAATAGAAGAAACACAAAATGTAAAACAAATAAATCACTATAGCTGTATACCAAATAAAATAAACACCAACTGTAATATTTGTGTGTATTAAGTGAATTAAATCATTCTCTATAGCAGTATATGTAAAACTCTCAAAATGCAATATTCGTGTGGAACAAACAAATCTATAAGATGTATTCGTGTGTAATATGGGTGAATATCAATAGCTGTATACTGAATAGAACAAACTCAAAATGTATTAAGTGGAACAAATGATTCTATATGAAATAAAGTGAAAAAAATCATTTACCATAGCAGTGTACTGAAAAGATTAAACTTTAAAAAATGTAATATTAGTTTTTATTAAGGTGATTTTCGGTAACACTAAAAGAAAAAATCCCTCAAAATATTACATTTTTTCTAAGATGTTTACTGAACGAATAAAAACAAAATGTAATATTCGTCTGTATTAAGTGAAATAAATCAATCTATATAGCTGTATACTGAAAAGATATAAAACTTAAAATGTAATATTCGTGTGTATTAAATGAAACAGACCAATATCTATAGATGCTTATTCAATAGAACAAGCTTAAAATGTAATTAAAATAAAAAGTAATTGAATCGAAATGAAAAATTCACTGGTACTAAACAAAAAATATCGCTTAATTAGTTGAGAGCAATGGAGCAAGCGAAAATATATTGCACTGTTTACATACTATAATCAATACAAAAATAATATCTCTTTGTATCAAATAGAACTAATCAAACTGTTTTGCTGTAAAAAAAAAAAAAATAACAACAAAATGTAATATTGCAGTGCTCTTTAAACAAAATGTTATAATGCTATTCGCCTGCTTTAACTGGAACTAATCAATTTGTATACATGATATTGCTGCTGTCTATTCAGTTTAATGAATGCAAAATGAAATAATCGCGTGTATTAAATGGAACTAATCATTTTCTATAGATGTTGACTTAATAGAATAAAAACAAAATGTAGAAAAAACAAATCTCTAAGGCGGTATACAGAATAGAACAAACTCAAAATGTAATATTCGTGTGTATTAAGTGGAACAAATAAATATCTTTAGCTGTATACTGAATGAAATATACTTAAAAGGAAATATTCATGTGTATTAAGTGGATTGAATACGATGTGTATTCAATCCACTTAATACAGTATACTGAAATAGAACAAACTCAAAATGTAATATTTGTATGTATTATGTGGATCAAATACTTCTCTATAATAGAACAAACAGGAAATGTAAAATTTGTGTGTATGCAGTGGAAATGATAAGTCTTAGTAGCTTTATACAAAATAGAACGAACTCAAAATTAACGTTATTGTTGCAAAACGTAATTCATTTTAATGAAATCAAAATGGATTTTTCTAGTGTATTGAATGGAACTTAAAAACAATATTGCTTCATTTAATAAGTATAGGAGCAATAGAGCAAACAAAATAAGGTTACAAAATATAATCAACACAACAAATAATATGTTCTAGTATTAAGTAGAACTAATCAAACACTAAATATTTGCTTGATTTCAATGAAATTAATGAATTCGTATAGATGTATACTAAATAGAACAGTACAAAATATAATATTGCTATATATATATAACTTTAATGAATACAAAATGAAATAATCGCGTGTATCAAATGGATTGAATCAATCTGTATAGATGTATACTTAATAGAGCAAACACAAAATGTAATATTCGTGTGTATTAAGTGGAACAAGCTGTATACAAGCTCAAAAAGTAATAATCGTGTAGAACAAACAATTTTTTTCTATAGCTGTCAGCTGAATAAAACAAACTCTAAATGTAACATGTGTGTGAATTAATTGGAACAAATAAATCTCTATAGCTGTATAATGAAAATGAGACTCAAAATGTAATTTTCGTGTGTAATGAGTGAAACAAATTAATCTCCACATCTGTATACTGAAAAGAAAAAAGTACTCTCAAAATGTAATATTCGTTTGTATTAAGTGGAAGAAGCCAATATCTATAGCTTACTACTGAATACTGTATAGAACACGCTCAAATTGCAATATTCGTATGGAACAAATGAATCTCTATAGAATTATACTTAATAGAACAAACACAAAATGTAATTTTCGTTTGTAATGAGTGAAACAAATTAATCTCCACATCTGTATACTGAAAAGAAAAAAGTACTCTCAAAATGTAATATTCGTTTGTATTAAGTGGAACAAGCCAATATCTATAGCTTAATACTGAATACTGAATAGAACACGCTCAAATTGCAATATTCGTATGGAACAAATGAATCTCTATAGAATTATACTTAATAGAACAAACACAAAATGTAATATGCGTGTATATTAAGCTGAAGAAATAAATCTCTATAGCTGTATACCAAATAAAACAAACACTTAACAGGACAAACACTAAATGTAATATTCGTGTGTAATATAAGCTGTATAATGAAAGAAAAAGAAACTCAAAATGTTACATTCGTTTGTATTCAATGGAACAAACTAATTGAATAAACTAATCTATAGCTGTCTACTGAAAAGAACAAGCTGTTTTGGATCTCTATTGCTGTATACCAAATAAAACAAACACCAAATGTAAAGTTCGTATTAAGTGAAATAAATCAGTCATTCTCCATAGCAGTATGCTGAAAAGAAAAAAACTCTCAAAATGTAATATTAGTTTGTATTTAGGGGAACATGAATATATCAATAGCTGTACACTGAAAAAGAATAAAAGCTCAATATTTTATATTCTTTCGTATTAAGTCGAACAAACTAATCTATATATAATACTGGTATGGAAAATGTAATTTATTTGAATAAAATATAAAAGGATCATTTAAGTGTATTTAATGGAACTGAATGGACAGTATTGCTGAAAAGTTTAAAGCAATATAGAAAAACAAAAAATATATTGCACTGATTACAAATTATAAATAAATAAAAAATAATATATTATGCATTGCGTTGAGTAGATTAGTAGAACTAGAAAATACAAAATTATTCGCGAGGCAAAACCCAATATGCATTAAATAGAACATATAAATCTACTGAATAAAACAAACACCAAATTCGTGTGTATTAAGTGGAACAAATGAATATCTATAGCTGTATACTGAATAGAACAAACTGAAAATGTAATATTTGTAAGTGTTAAGGGAATCTCTATAGATGTAAATCAAATAGAATGACAGAAAATGTAATATTCTTGTGTATGCAGTGGAAATAATAAGTTTTAGTAGCTGTATACCAAATAGATCGAACTCAAAATATAATATCAGTGTGTAACAAATAAATATCTATTTTTCTACACCGAATAGAACAAACACAAAATTAACGATGTTGTTGTATACTTATTTAAAACAAACAAATACAAAATGTAATTGATTTTAATGAAAAGAAAATGGATTATTCTGATGTATTCAATGGAACAAAAAAAACAACAACAATATTGCTTCAATTAATTTGTATATTGATGCTGAACAGAACAAGCTTAAAATATAATATTCGTGTGTTCCAGATTACTTAATAGAAGAAACACAAAATGTAAAACAAATAAATCACGATAGCTGTATACCAAATAAAACAAACACCAACTGTAATATTTGTGTGTATTAAGTGAATTAAATCATTCTCTATTGCAGTATATGTAAAACTCTCAAAATGCAATATTCGTGTGGAACAAACAAATCTATAAGATGTATTCGTGTGTAATAAGGGTGAATATCAATAGCTGTATACTGAATAGAACAAACTCAAAATATAAAATCCATGTGTATTAAGTGGAACAAATGATTCTCTATGAAATAAAGTGAAAAAAATCATTTACCATAGCAGTGTACTGAAAAGATTAAACTTTAAAAAATGTAATATTAGTTGTTATTAAGGTGATTTTCGGTAACACTAAAAGAAAAAAAAACCTCAAAATATTACATTTTTTTCTAAGATGTTTACTGAACGAATAAAAACAAAATGTAATATTCGTCTGTATTAAGTGAAATAAATCAATCTATATAGCTGTATACTGAAAAGATATAAAACTTAAAATGTAATATTCGTGTGTATTAAATGGAACAGACCAATATCTATAGATGCTTATTCAATAGAACAAGCTTAAAATGTAATTAAGATAAAAAGTAATAGAATCGAAATGAAAAATTCACTGGTACTAAACAAAAAATATCGCTTAATTAGTTGAGAGCAATGGAGCAAGTGAAAATATATTGCACTGTTTACATACTATAATCAATACAAAAACAATATCTCTTTGTATCAAGTAGAACTAATCAAACTGTTTTGCTGTAAAAAAAAAAAAATAACAACAAAATGTAATATTGCAGTGCTCTTTAAACAAAATGTTATAATACTATTCGCCTGCATTAAGTGGAACTAATCAATTTGTATAGATGATATTGCTGCTGTCTATTCAGTTTAATGAATGCAAAATGAAATGAATCGCGTGTATTAAATGGAACTAATCATTTTCTATAGATAAACACTTAATAGAATAAAAACAAAATGTAGAAAAAACAAATCTCTAAGGCGGTATACAGAATAGAACAAACTCAAAATGTAATATTCGTGTGTATTAAGTGGAACAAATATATATCTTTAGCTGTATACTGAATGAAATATCCTTAAAAGGAAATATTCATGTGTATTAAGTGGATTGAATACGATGTGTATTCAATCCACTTAATACAGTATACTGAAATAGAACAAACTCAAAATGTAATATTTGTATGTATTATGTGGATCAAATACTTCTCTATAATAGAACAAACAGGAAATGTAAAATTTGTGTGTATGCAGTGGAAATGATAAGTCTTAGTAGCTTTATACAAAATAGAACGAACTCAAAATTAACGTTATTGTTGCAAAACGTAATTCATTTTAATGAAATCAAAATGGATTTTTCTAGTGTATTGAATGGAACTTAAAATCAATATTGCTTCATTTAATAAGTATAGGAGCAATAGAGCAAACAAAATAAGGTTACAAAATATAATCAACACAACAAATAATATGTTCTAGTATTAAGTAGAACTAATCAAACACTAAATATTTGCTTGATTTCAATGAAATTAATGAATTCGTATAGATGTATACTAAATAGAACAGTACAAAACATAATATTGCTATATATATATATATATATCTAACTTTAATGAATACAAAATGAAATAATCGCGTGTATCAAATGGATTGAATCAATCTGTATAGATGTATACTTAATAGAGCAAACACAAAATGTAATATTCGTGTGTATTAAGTGAAACACAAGCTCAAAAAGTAATAATCGTGTAGATCAAACAATTTTTTTCTATAGCTGTCAGCTGAATAAAACAAACTCTAAATGTGAATTAATTGGAACAAATAAATCTCTATAGCTGTATAATGAAAATGAGACTCAAAATGTAATTTTCGTGTGTAATGAGTGAAACAAATTAATCTCCACATCTGTATACTGAAAAGAAAAAAGTACTCTCAAAATGTAATATTCGTTGGTATTAAGTGGAACAAGCCAATATCTATAGCTTACTACTGAATACTGAATAGAACACGCTCAAATTGCAATATTCGTATGGAACAAATGAATCTCTATAGAATTATACTTAATAGAACAAACACAAAATGTAATTTTCGTGTGTAATGAGTGAAACAAATTAATCTCCACATCTGTATACTGAAAAGAAAAAAGTACTCTCAAAATGTAATATTCGTTTGCATTAAGTGGAACAAGCCAATATCTATAGCTTACTACTGAATACTGAATAGAACACGCTCAAATTGCAATATTCGTATGGAACAAATGAATCTCTATAGAATTATACTTAATAGAACAAACACAAAATGTAATATGCGTGTATATTAAGCTGAAGAAATAAATCTCTATAGCTGTATACCAAATAAAACAAACACTTAACAGGACAAACACTAAATGTAATATTCGTGTGTAACATAAGCTGTATAATGAAAGAAAAAGAAACTCAAAATGTTACATTCGTTTGTATTCAATGGAACAAACTAATTGAATAAACTAATCTATAGCTGTCTACTGAAAAGAACAAGCTGTTTTGGATCTCTATTGCTGTATACCAAATAAAACAAACACCAAATGTAAAGTTCGTATTAAGTGAAATAAATCAGTCAGTCTCCATAGCATACTGCTGAAAAGAAAAAAACTCTCAAAATGTAATATTAGTTTGTATTTAGGGGAACATGAATATATCAATAGCTGTACACTGAAAAGAATAAAAGCTCAATATTTTATATTCTTTCGTATTAAGTCGAACAAACTAATCTATATATAATACTGGTATGGAAAATGTAATTTATTTGAATAAAATATAAAAGGATCATTTAAGTGTATTTAATGGAACTGAATGGACAGTATTGCTGAAAAGTTTAAAGCAATATAGAAAAACAAAAAATATATTGCACTGATTACAAATTATAAATAAATAAAAAATAATATATTATGCATTGCGTTTAGTACAACTAGAAAATACAAAATTATTCGCGAGGCAAAACCCAATATGCATTAAATAGAACATATAAATCTACTGAATAAAACAAACACCAAATTCGTGTGTATTAAGTGGAACAAATGAATATCTATAGCTGTATACTGAATAGAACAAACTGAAAATGTAATATTTGTAAGTGTTACGGGGATCTCTATATATGTAAATCAAATAGAATGAAAAGGAAATGTAATATTCTTGTGTATGCAGTGGAAATAATAAGTTTTAGTAGCTGTATACCAAATAGATCGAACTCAAAATATAATATCAGTGTGTAACAAATAAATATCTATTTTTCTACACCGAATAGAACAAACACAAAATTAACGATGTTGTTGTATACTTATTTAAAACAAACAAATACAAAACGTAATTCATTTTAATGAAAAGAAAATGGATTATTCTGGTGTATTCAATGGAACAAAAAAAACAAAACAATATTGCTTCAATTAATTTGTATATTGATGCTGAACAGAACAAGCTTAAAATATAATATTCGTGTGTTCCAGATTACTTAATAGAAGAAACACAAAATGTAAAACAAATAAATCACTATAGCTGTATACCAAATAAAATAAACACCAACTGTAATATTTGTGTGTATTAAGTGAATTAAATCATTCTCTATAGCAGTATATGTAAAACTCTCAAAATGCAATATTCGTGTGGAACAAACAAATCTATAAGATGTATTCGTGTGTAATATGGGTGAATATCAATAGCTGTATACTGAATAGAACAAACTCAAAATGTATTAAGTGGAACAAATGATTCTATATGAAATAAAGTGAAAAAAATCATTTACCATAGCAGTGTACTGAAAAGATTAAACTTTAAAAAATGTAATATTAGTTTTTATTAAGGTGATTTTCGGTAACACTAAAAGAAAAAAATCCCTCAAAATATTACATTTTTTCTAAGATGTTTACTGAACGAATAAAAACAAAATGTAATATTCGTCTGTATTAAGTGAAATAAATCAATCTATATAGCTGTATACTGAAAAGATATAAAACTTAAAATGTAATATTCGTGTGTATTAAATGAAACAGACCAATATCTATAGATGCTTATTCAATAGAACAAGCTTAAAATGTAATTAAAATAAAAAGTAATAGAATCGAAATGAAAAATTCACTGGTACTAAACAAAAAATATCGCTTAATTAGTTGAGAGCAATGGAGCAAGCGAAAATATATTGCACTGTTTACATACTATAATCAATACAAAAATAATATCTCTTTGTATCAAGTAGAACTAATCAAACTGTTTTGCTGTAAAAAAAAAAAAAATAACAACAAAATGTAATATTGCAGTGCTCTTTATACAAAATGTTATAATGCTATTCGCCTGCATTAACTGGAACTAATCAATTTGTATAGATGATATTGCTGCTGTCTATTCAGTTTAATGAATGCAAAATGAAATAATCGCGTGTATTAAATGGAACTAATCATTTTCTATAGATGTTGACTTAATAGAATAAAAACAAAATGTAGAAAAAACAAATCTCTAAGGCGGTATACAGAATAGAACCAACTCAAAATGTAATATTCGTGTGTATTAAGTGGAACAAATAAATATCTTTAGCTGTATACTGAATGAAATATACTTAAAAGGAAATATTCATGTGTATTAAGTGGATTGAATACGATGTGTATTCAATCCACTTAATACAGTATACTGAAATAGAACAAACTCAAAATGTAATATTTGTATGTATTATGTGGATCAAATACTTCTCTATAATAGAACAAACAGGAAATGTAAAATTTGTGTGTATGCAGTGGAAATGATAAGTCTTAGTAGCTTTATACAAAATAGAACGAACTCAAAATTAACGTTATTGTTGCAAAACGTAATTCATTTTAATGAAATCAAAATGGATTTTTCTAGTGTATTGAATGGAACTTAAAAACAATATTGCTTCATTTAATAAGTATAGGAGCAATAGAGCAAACAAAATAAGGTTACAAAATATAATCAACACAACAAATAATATGTTCTAGTATTAAGTAGAACTAATCAAACACTAAATATTTGCTTGATTTCAATGAAATTAATGAATTCGTATAGATGTATACTAAATAGAACAGTACAAAATATAATATTGCTATATATATATAACTTTAATGAATACAAAATGAAATAATCGCGTGTATCAAATGGATTGAATCAATCTGTATAGATGTATACTTAATAGAGCAAACACAAAATGTAATATTCGTGTGTATTAAGTGGAACAAGCTGTATACAAGCTCAAAAAGTAATAATCGTGTAGAACAAACAATTTTTTTCTATAGCTGTCAGCTGAATAAAACAAACTCTAAATGTAACATGTGTGTGAATTAATTGGAACAAATAAATCTCTATAGCTGTATAATGAAAATGAGACTCAAAATGTAATTTTCGTGTGTAATGAGTGAAACAAATTAATCTCCACATCTGTATACTGAAAAGAAAAAAGTACTCTCAAAATGTAATATTCGTTTGTATTAAGTGGAACAAGCCAATATCTATAGCTTACTACTGAATACTGAATAGAACACGCTCAAATTGCAATATTCGTATGGAACAAATGAATCTCTATAGAATTATACTGAATAGAACAAACACAAAATGTAATTTTCGTGTGTAATGAGTGAAACAAATTAATCTCCACATCTGTATACTGAAAAGAAAAAAGTACTCTCAAAATGTAATATTCGTTTGTATTAAGTGGAACAAGCCAATATCTATAGCTTAATAATAGAACACGCTCAAATTGCAATATTCGTTTGGAACAAATGAATCTCTATAGAATTATACTTAATAGAACAAACACAAAATGTAATATGCGTGTATATTAAGCTGAAGAAATAAATCTCTATAGCTGTATACCAAATAAAACAAACACTTAACAGGACAAACACTAAATGTAATATTCGTGTGTAATATAAGCTGTATAATGAAAGAAAAAGAAACTCAAAATGTTACATTCGTTTGTATTCAATGGAACAAACTAATTGAATAAACTAATCTATAGCTGTCTACTGAAAAGAACAAGCTGTTTTGGATCTCTATTGCTGTATACCAAATAAAACAAACACCAAATGTAAAGTTCGTATTAAGTGAAATAAATCAGTCAGTCTCCATAGCAGTATGCTGAAAAGAAAAAAACTCTCAAAATGTAATATTAGTTTGTATTTAGGGGAACATGAATATATCAATAGCTGTACACTGAAAAGAATAAAAGCTCAATATTTTATATTCTTTCGTATTAAGTCGAACAAACTAATCTATATATAATACTGGTATGGAAAATGTAACTTATTTGAATAAAATATAAAAGGATCATTTAAGTGTATTTAATGGAACTGAATGGACAGTATTACTGAAAAGTTTAAAGCGATATAGAAAAACAAAAAATATATTGCACTGATTACAAATTATAAATAAATAAAAAATAATATATTATGCATTGCGTTTAGTACAACTAGAAAATACAAAATTATTCGCGAGGCAAAACCCAATATGCATTAAATAGAACATATAAATCTACTGAATAAAACAAACACCAAATTCGTGTGTATTAAGTGGAACAAATGAATATCTATAGCTGTATACTGAATAGAACAAACTGAAAATGTAATATTTGTAAGTGTTACGGGGATCTCTATATATGTAAATCAAATAGAATGAAAAGGAAATGTAATATTCTTGTGTATGCAGTGGAAATAATAAGTTTTAGTAGCTGTATACCAAATAGATCGAACTCAAAATATAATATCAGTGTGTAACAAATAAATATCTATTTTTCTACACCGAATAGAACAAACACAAAATTAACGATGTTGTTGTATACTTATTTAAAACAAACAAATACAAAACGTAATTCATTTTAATGAAAAGAAAATGGATTATTCTGGTGTATTCAATGGAACAAAAAAAACAAAACAATATTGCTTCAATTAATTTGTATATTGATGCTGAACAGAACAAGCTTAAAATATAATATTCGTGTGTTCCAGATTACTTAATAGAAGAAACACAAAATGTAAAACAAATAAATCACTATAGCTGTATACCAAATAAAATAAACACCAACTGTAATATTTGTGTGTATTAAGTGAATTAAATCATTCTCTATAGCAGTATATGTAAAACTCTCAAAATGCAATATTCGTGTGGAACAAACAAATCTATAAGATGTATTCGTGTGTAATATGGGTGAATATCAATAGCTGTATACTGAATAGAACAAACTCAAAATGTATTAAGTGGAACAAATGATTTTATATGAAATAAAGTGAAAAAAATCATTTACCCATAGCAGTGTACTGAAAAGATTAAACTTTAAAAAATGTAATATTAGTTTTTATTAAGGTGATTTTCGGTAACACTAAAAGAAAAAATCTCTCAAAATATTACATTTTTTCTAAGATGTTTACTGAACGAATAAAAACAAAATGTAATATTCGTCTGTATTAAGTGAAATAAATCAATCTATATAGCTGTATACTGAAAAGATATAAAACTTAAAATGTAATATTCGTGTGTATTAAATGAAACAGACCAATATCTATAGATGCTTATTCAATAGAACAAGCTTAAAATGTAATTACAATAAAAAGTAATAGAATCGAAATGAAAAATTCACTGGTACTAAACAAAAAATATCGCTTAATTAGTTGAGAGCAATGGAGCAAGCGAAAATATATTGCACTGTTTACATACTATAATCAATACAAAAATAATATCTCTTTGTATCAAGTAGAACTAATCAAACTGTTTTGCTGTAAAAAAAAAAAAAATAACAACAAAATGTAATATTGCAGTGCTCTTTAAACAAAATGTTATAATGCTATTCGCCTGCATTAACTGGAACTAATCAATTTGTATACATGATATTGCTGCTGTCTATTCAGTTTAATGAATGCAAAATGAAATAATCGCGTGTATTAAATGGAACTAATCATTTTCTATAGATGTTGACTTAATAGAATAAAAACAAAATGTAGAAAAAACAAATCTATAAGGCGGTATACAGAATAGAACAAACTCAAAATGTAATATTCGTGTGTATTAAGTGGAACAAATAAATATCTTTAGCTGTATACTGAATGAAATATACTTAAAAGGAAATATTCATGTGTATTAAGTGGATTGAATACGATGTGTATTCAATCCACATAATACAGTATACTGAAATAGAACAAACTCAAAATGTAATATTTGTATGTATTATGTGGATCAAATACTTCTCTATAATAGAACAAACAGGAAATGTAAAATTTGTGTGTATGCAGTGGAAATGATAAGTCTTAGTAGCTTTATACAAAATAGAACGAACTCAAAATTAACGTTATTGTTGCAAAACGTAATTCATTTTAATGAAATCAAAATGGATTTTTCTAGTGTATTGAATGGAACTTAAAAACAATATTGCTTCATTTAATAAGTATAGGAGCAATAGAGCAAACAAAATAAGGTTACAAAATATAATCAAAACAACAAATGATATGTTCTTGTATTAAGTAGAACTAATCAAACACTAAATATTTGCTTGATTTCAATGAAATTAATGAATTCGTATAGATGTATACTAAATAGAACAGTACAAAATATAATATTGCTATATATATATATATATATATATAGCTTTAATGAATACAAAATGAAATAATCGCGTGCATCAAATGGATTGAATCAATCTGTATAGATGTATACTTAATAGAGCAAACACAAAATGTAATATTCGTGTGTATTAAGTGGAACAAGCTGTATACAAGCTCAAAAAGTAATAATGGTGTAGAACAAACAATTTTTTTTATAGTTGTCAGCTGAATAAAACAAACTCTAAATGTAACATGTGTGTGAATTAATTGGAACAAATAAATCTCTATAGCTGTATAATGAAAATGAGACTCAAAATGTAATTTTCGTGTGTAATGAGTGAAACAAATTAATCTCCACATCTGTATACTGAAAAGAAAAAAGTACTCTCAAAATGTAATATTCGTTTGTATTAAGTGGAAGAAGCCAATATCTATAGCTTACTACTGAATACTGAATAGAACACGCTCAAATTGCAATATTCGTATGGAACAAATGAATCTCTATAGAATTATACTTAATAGAACAAACACAAAATGTAATTTTCGTGTGTAATGAGTGAAACAAATTAATCTCCACATCTGTATACTGAAAAGAAAAAAGTACTCTCAAAATGTAATATTCGTTTGTATTAAGTGGAAGAAGCCAATATCTATAGCTTACTACTGAATACTGAATAGAACACGCTCAAATTGCAATATTCGTATGGAACAAATGAATCTCTATAGAATTATACTGAATAGAACAAACACAAAATGTAATTTTCGTGTGTAATGAGTGAAACAAATTAATCTCCACATCTGTATACTGAAAAGAAAAAAGTACTCTCAAAATGTAATATTCGTTTGTATTAAGTGGAACAAGCCAATATCTATAGCTTAATACTGAATACTGAATAGAACACGCTCAAATTGCAATATTCGTTTGGAACAAATGAATCTCTATAGAATTATACTTAATATAAATCTACTGAATAAAACAAACACCAAATTCGTGTGTATTAAGTGGAACAAATGAATATCTATAGCTGTATACTGAATAGAACAAACTGAAAATGTAATATTTGTAAGTGTTACGGGGATCTCTATATATGTAAATCAAATAGAATGAAAAGGAAATGTAATATTCTTGTGTATGCAGTGGAAATAATACGTTTTAGTAGCTGTATACCAAATAGATCGAACTCAAAATATAATATCAGTGTGTAACAAATAAATATCTATTTTTCTACACCGAATAGAACAAACACAAAATTAACGATGTTGTTGTATACTTATTTAAAACAAACAAATACAAAACGTAATTCATTTTAATGAAAAGAAAATGGATTATTCTGGTGTATTCAATGGAACAAAAAAAACAAAACAATATTGCTTCAATTAATTTGTATATTGATGCTGAACAGAACAAGCTTAAAATATAATATTCGTGTGTTCCAGATTACTTAATAGAAGAAACACAAAATGTAAAACAAATAAATCACTATAGCTGTATACCAAATAAAATAAACACCAACTGTAATATTTGTGTGTATTAAGTGAATTAAATCATTCTCTATAGCAGTATATGTAAAACTCTCAAAATGCAATATTCGTGTGGAACAAACAAATCTATAAGATGTATTCGTGTGTAATATGGGTGAATATCAATAGCTGTATACTGAATAGAACAAACTCAAAATGTATTAAGTGGAACAAATGATTTTATATGAAATAAAGTGAAAAAAATCATTTACCCATAGCAGTGTACTGAAAAGATTAAACTTTAAAAAATGTAATATTAGTTTTTATTAAGGTGATTTTCGGTAACACTAAAAGAAAAAATCCCTCAAAATATTACATTTTTTCTAAGATGTTTACTGAACGAATAAAAACAAAATGTAATATTCGTCTGTATTAAGTGAAATAAATCAATCTATATAGCTGTATACTGAAAAGATATAAAACTTAAAATGTAATATTCGTGTGTATTAAATGAAACAGACCAATATCTATAGATGCTTATTCAATAGAACAAGCTTAAAATGTAATTACAATAAAAAGTAATAGAATCGAAATGAAAAATTCACTGGTACTAAACAAAAAATATCGCTTAATTAGTTGAGAGCAATGGAGCAAGCGAAAATATATTGCACTGTTTACATACTATAATCAATACAAAAATAATATCTCTTTGTATCAAGTAGAACTAATCAAACTGTTTTGCTGTAAAAAAAAAAAAAATAACAACAAAATGTAATATTGCAGTGCTCTTTAAACAAAATGTTATAATGCTATTCGCCTGCATTAACTGGAACTAATCAATTTGTATACATGATATTGCTGCTGTCTATTCAGTTTAATGAATGCAAAATGAAATAATCGCGTGTATTAAATGGAACTAATCATTTTCTATAGATGTTGACTTAATAGAATAAAAACAAAATGTAGAAAAAACAAATCTATAAGGCGGTATACAGAATAGAACAAACTCAAAATGTAATATTCGTGTGTATTAAGTGGAACAAATAAATATCTTTAGCTGTATACTGAATGAAATATACTTAAAAGGAAATATTCATGTGTATTAAGTGGATTGAATACGATGTGTATTCAATCCACATAATACAGTATACTGAAATAGAACAAACTCAAAATGTAATATTTGTATGTATTATGTGGATCAAATACTTCTCTATAATAGAACAAACAGGAAATGTAAAATTTGTGTGTATGCAGTGGAAATGATAAGTCTTAGTAGCTTTATACAAAATAGAACGAACTCAAAATTAACGTTATTGTTGCAAAACGTAATTCATTTTAATGAAATCAAAATGGATTTTTCTAGTGTATTGAATGGAACTTAAAAACAATATTGCTTCATTTAATAAGTATAGGAGCAATAGAGCAAACAAAATAAGGTTACAAAATATAATCAAAACAACAAATGATATGTTCTTGTATTAAGTAGAACTAATCAAACACTAAATATTTGCTTGATTTCAATGAAATTAATGAATTCGTATAGATGTATACTAAATAGAACAGTACAAAATATAATATTGCTATATATATATATATATATATATATATATATATATATAGCTTTAATGAATACAAAATGAAATAATCGCGTGCATCAAATGGATTGAATCAATCTGTATAGATGTATACTTAATAGAGCAAACACAAAATGTAATATTCGTGTGTATTAAGTGGAACAAGCTGTATACAAGCTCAAAAAGTAATAATGGTGTAGAACAAACAATTTTTTTTATAGTTGTCAGCTGAATAAAACAAACTCTAAATGTAACATGTGTGTGAATTAATTGGAACAAATAAATCTCTATAGCTGTATAATGAAAATGAGACTCAAAATGTAATTTTCGTGTGTAATGAGTGAAACAAATTAATCTCCACATCTGTATACTGAAAAGAAAAAAGTACTCTCAAAATGTAATATTCGTTTGTATTAAGTGGAACAAGCCAATATCTATAGCTTAATACTGAATACTGAATAGAACACGCTCAAATTGCAATATTCGTTTGGAACAAATGAATCTCTATAGAATTATACTTAATAGAACAAACACAAAATGTAATATGCGTGTTTATTAAGCTGAAGAAATAAATCTCTATAGCTGTATACCAAATAAAACAAACACTTAACAGGACAAACACTAAATGTAATATTCGTGTGTAATATAAGCTGTATAATGAAAGAAAAAGAAACTCAAAATGTTACATTCGTTTGTATTCAATGGAACAAACTAATTGAATAAACTAATCTATAGCTGTCTACTGAAAAGAACAAGCTGTTTTGGATCTCTATTGCTGTATACCAAATAAAACAAACACCAAATGTAAAGTTCGTATTAAGTGAAATAAATCAGTCAGTCTCCATAGCAGTATGCTGAAAAGAAAAAAACTCTCAAAATGTAATATTAGTTTGTATTTAGGGGAACATGAATATATCAATAGCTGTACACTGAAAAGAATAAAAGCTCAATATTTTATATTCTTTCGTATTAAGTCGAACAAACTAATCTATATATAATACTGGTATGGAAAATGTAATTTATTTGAATAAAATATAAAAGGATCATTTAAGTGTATTTAATGGAACTGAATGGACAGTATTGCTGAAAAGTTTAAAGCAATATAGAAAAACAAAAAATATATTGCACTGATTACAAATTATAAATAAATCAAAAAATAATATATTATGCATTGCGTTTAGTACAACTAGAAAATACAAAATTATTCGCGAGGAAAAACCCAATATGCATTAAATAGAACATATAAATCTACTGAATAAAAATAACACCAAATTCGTGTGTATTAAGTGGAACAAATGAATATCTATAGCTGTATACTGAATAGAACAAACTGAAAATGTAATATTTGTAAGTATTAAGGGGATCTCTATATATGTAAATCAAATAGAATGAAAAGGAAATGTAATATTCTTGTGTATGCAGTGGAAATAATCAGTTTTAGTAGCTGTATACCAAATAGATCGAACTCAAAATATAATATCAGTGTGTAACAAATAAATATCTATTTTTCTACACCGAATAGAACAAACACAAAATTAACGATGTTGTTGTATACTTATTTAAAACAAACAAATACAAAACGTAATTCATTTTAATGAAAAGAAAATGGATTATTCTGGTGTATTCAATGGAACAAAAAAAACAAAACAATATTGCTTCAATTAATTTGTATATTGATGCTGAACAGAACAAGCTTAAAATATAATATTCGTGTGTTCCAGATTACTTAATAGAAGAAACACAAAATGTAAAACAAATAAATCACTATAGCTGTATACCAAATAAAATAAACACCAACTGTAATATTTGTGTGTATTAAGTGAATTAAATCATTCTCTATAGCAGTATATGTAAAACTCTCAAAATGCAATATTCGTGTGGAACAAACAAATCTATAAGATGTATTCGTGTGTAATATGGGTGAATATCAATAGCTGTATACTGAATAGAACAAACTCAAAATGTATTAAGTGGAACAAATGATTCTATATGAAATAAAGTGAAAATAATCATTTACCATAGCAGTGTACTGAAAAGATTAAACTTTAAAAAATGTAATATTAGTTTTTATTAAGGTGATTTCCGGTAACACTAAAAGAAAAAATCCCTCAAAATATTACATTTTTTCTAAGATGTTTACTGAACGAATAAAAACAAAATGTAATATTCGTCTGTATTAAGTGAAATAAATCAATCTATATAGCTGTATACTGAAAAGATATAAAACTTAAAATGTAATATTCGTGTGTATTAAATGAAACAGACCAATATCTATAGATGCTTATTCAATAGAACAAGCTTAAAATGTAATTAAAATAAAAAGTAATAGAATCGAAATGAAAAATTCACTGGTACTAAACAAAAAATATCGCTTAATTAGTTGAGAGCAATGGAGCAAGCGAAAATATATTGCACTGTTTACATACTATAATCAATACAAAAATAATATCTCTTTGTATCAAATAGAACTAATCAAACTGTTTTGCTGTAAAAAAAAAAAAATAACAACAAAATGTAATATTGCAGTGCTCTTTAAACAAAATGTTATAATGCTATTCGCCTGCTTTAACTGGAACTAATCAATTTGTATACATGATATTGCTGCTGTCTATTCAGTTTAATGAATGCAAAATGAAATAATCGCGTGTATTAAATGGAACTAATCATTTTCTATAGATGTTGACTTAATAGAATAAAAACAAAATGTAGAAAAAACAAATCTCTAAGGCGGTATACAGAATAGAACAAACTCAAAATGTAATATTCGTGTGTATTAAGTGGAACAAATAAATATCTTTAGCTGTATACTGAATGAAATATACTTAAAAGGAAATATTCATGTGTATTAAGTGGATTGAATACGATGTGTATCAATCCACTTAATACAGTATACTGAAATAGAACAAACTCAAAATGTAATATTTGTATGTATTATGTGGATCAAATACTTCTCTATAATAGAACAAACAGGAAATGTAAAATTTGTGTGTATGCAGTGGAAATGATAAGTCTTAGTAGCTTTATACAAAATAGAACGAACTCAAAATTAACGTTATTGTTGCAAAACGTAATTCATTTTAATGAAATCAAATTGGATTTTTCTAGTGTATTGAATGGAACTTAAAAACAATATTGCTTCATTTAATAAGTATAGGAGCAATAGAGCAAACAAAATAAGGTTACAAAATATAATCAACACAACAAATAATATGTTCTAGTATTAAGTAGAACTAATCAAACACTAAATATTTGCTTGATTTCAATGAAATTAATGAATTCGTATAGATGTATACTAAATAGAACAGTACAAAATATAATATTGCTATATATATATAACTTTAATGAATACAAAATGAAATAATCGCGTGTATCAAATGGATTGAATCAATCTGTATAGATGTATACTTAATAGAGCAAACACAAAATGTAATATTCGTGTGTATTAAGTGGAACAAGCTGTATACAAGCTCAAAAAGTAATAATCGTGTAGAACAAACAATTTTTTTCTATAGCTGTCAGCTGAATAAAACAAACTCTAAATGTAACATGTGTGTGAATTAATTGGAACAAATAAATCTCTATAGCTGTATAATGAAAATGAGACTCAAAATGTAATTTTCGTGTGTAATGAGTGAAACAAATTAATCTCCACATCTGTATACTGAAAAGAAAAAAGTACTCTCAAAATGTAATATTCGTTTGTATTAAGTGGAAGAAGCCAATATCTATAGCTTACTACTGAATACTGAATAGAACACGCTCAAATTGCAATATTCGTATGGAACAAATGAATCTCTATAGAATTATACTTAATAGAACAAACACAAAATGTAATTTTCGTGTGTAATGAGTGAAACAAATTAATCTCCACATCTGTATACTGAAAAGAAAAAAGTACTCTCAAAATGTAATATTCGTTTGTATTAAGTGGAACAAGCCAATATCTATAGCTTACTACTGAATACTGAATAGAACACGCTCAAATTGCAATATTCGTATGGAACAAATGAATCTCTATAGAATTATACTGAATAGAACAAACACAAAATGTAATTTTCGTGTGTAATGAGTGAAACAAATTAATCTCCACATCTGTATACTGAAAAGAAAAAAGTACTCTCAAAATGTAATATTCGTTTGTATTAAGTGGAACAGGCCAATATCTATAGCTTAATACTGAATACTGAATAGAACACGCTCAAATTGCAATATTCGTATGGAACAAATGAATCTCTATAGAATTATACTTAATAGAACAAACACAAAATGTAATATGCGTGTATATTAAGCTGAAGAAATAAATCTCTATAGCTGTATACCAAATAAAACAAACACTTAACAGGACAAACACTAAATGTAATATTCGTGTGTAACATAAGCTGTATAATGAAAGAAAAAGAAACTCAAAATGTTACATTCGTTTGTATTCAATGGAACAAACTAATTGAATAAACTAATCTATAGCTGTCTACTGAAAAGAACAAGCTGTTTTGGATCTCTATTGCTGTATACCAAATAAAACAAACACCAAATGTAAAGTTCGTATTAAGTGAAATAAATCAGTCAGTCTCCATAGCAGTATGCTGAAAAGAAAAAACTCTCAAAATGTAATATTAGTTTGTATTTAGGGGAACATGAATATATCAATAGCTGTACACTGAAAAGAATAAAAGCTCAATATTTTATATTCTTTCGTATTAAGTCGAACAAACTAATCTATATATAATACTGGTATGGAAAATGTAATTTATTTGAATAAAATATAAAAGGATCATTTAAGTGTATTTAATGGAACTGAATGGACAGTATTGCTGAAAAGTTTAAAGCAATATAGAAAAACAAAAAATATATTGCACTGATTACAAATTATAAATAAATCAAAAATAATATATTATGCATTGCGTTTAGTAGATTAGTAGAACTAGAAAATACAAAATTATTCGCGAGGCAAAACCCAATATGCATTAAATAGAACATATAAATCTACTGAATAAAACAAACACCAAATTCGTGTGTATTAAGTGGAACAAATGAATATCTATAGCTGTATACTGAATAGAACAAACTGAAAATGTAATATTTGTAAGTGTTAAGGGGATCTCTATATATGTAAATCAAATAGAATGAAAAGGAAATGTAATATTCTTGTGTATGCAGTGGAAATAATAAGTTTTAGTAGCTGTATACCAAATAGATCGAACTCAAAATATAATATCAGTGTGTAACAAATAAATATCTATTTTTCTACACCGAATAGAACAAACACAAAATTAACGATGTTGTTGTATACTTATTTAAAACAAACAAATACAAAACGTAATTCATTTTAATGAAAAGAAAATGGATTATTCTGGTGTATTCAATGGAACAAAAAAAACAAGAACAATATTGCTTCAATTAATTTGTATATTGATGCTGAACAGAACAAGCTTAAAATATAATATTCGTGTGTTCCAGATTACTTAATAGAAGAAACACAAAATGTTAAACAAATAAATCACTATAGCTGTATACCAAATAAAATAAACACCAACTGTAATATTTGTGTGTATTAAGTGAATTAAATCATTCTCTATAGCAGTATATGTAAAACTCTCAAAATGCAATATTCGTGTGGAACAAACAAATCTATAAGATGTATTCGTGTGTAATATGGGTGAATATCAATAGCTGTATATTGAATAGAACAAACTCAAAATATAAAATCCATGTGTATTAAGTTCAACAAATGATTCTATATGAAATAAAGTGAAAAAAATCATTTACCATAGCAGTGTACTGAAAAGATTAAACTTTAAAAAATGTAATATTAGTTTTTATTAAGGTGATTTTCGGTAACACTAAAAGAAAAAAATCCCTCAAAATATTACATTTTTTCTAAGATGTTTACTGAACGAATAAAAACAAAATGTAATATTCGTCTGCATTAAGTGAAATAAATCAATCTATATAGCTGTATACTGAAAAGATATAAAACTTAAAATGTAATATTCGTGTGTATTAAATGAAACAGACCAATATCTATAGATGCTTATTCAATAGAACAAGCTTAAAATGTAATTAAAATAAAAAGTAATAGAATCGAAATGAAAAATTCACTGGTACTAAACAAAAAATATCGCTTAATTAGTTGAGAGCAATGGAGCAAGCGAAAATATATTGCACTGTTTACATACTATAATCAATACAAAAATAATATCTCTTTGTATCAAGTAGAACTAATCAAACTGTTTTGCTGTAAAAAAAAAAAAAATAACAACAAAATGTAATATTGCAGTGCTCTTTAAACAAAATGTTATAATGCTATTCGCCTGCATTAACTGGAACTAATCAATTTGTATAGATGATATTGCTGCTGTCTATTCAGTTTAATGAATGCAAAATGAAATAATCGCGTGTATTAAATGGAACTAATCATTTTCTATAGATGTTGACTTAATAGAATAAAAACAAAATGTAGAAAAAACAAATCTCTAAGGCGGTATACAGAATAGAACAAACTCAAAATGTAATATTCGTGTGTATTAAGTGGAACAAATAAATATCTTTAGCTGTATACTGAATGAAATATACTTAAAAGGAAATATTCATGTGTATTAAGTGGATTGAATACGATGTGTATTCAATCCACTTAATACAGTATACTGAAATAGAACAAACTCAAAATGTAATATTTGTATGTATTATGTGGATCAAATACTTCTCTATAATAGAACAAACAGGAAATGTAAAATTTGTGTGTATGCAGTGGAAATGATAAGTCTTAGTAGCTTTATACAAAATAGAACGAACTCAAAATTAACGTTATTGTTGCAAAACGTAATTCATTTTAATGAAATCAAAATGGATTTTTCTAGTGTATTGAATGGAACTTAAAAACAATATTGCTTCATTTAATAAGTATAGGAGCAATAGAGCAAACAAAATAAGGTTACAAAATATAATCAACACAACAAATAATATGTTCTAGTATTAAGTAGAACTAATCAAACACTAAATATTTGCTTGATTTCAATGAAATTAATGAATTCGTATAGATGTATACTAAATAGAACAGTACAAAATATAATATTGCTATATATATATATATATATATATATATATATATAGCTTTAATGAATACAAAATGAAATAATCGCGTGTATCAAATGGATTGAATCAATCTGTATAGATGTATACTTAATAGAGCAAACACAAAATGTAATATTCGTGTGTATTAAGTGGAACAAGCTGTATACAAGCTCAAAAAGTAATAATCGTGTAGAACAAACAATTTTTTTCTATAGCTGTCAGCTGAATAAAACAAACTCTAAATGTAACATGTGTGTGAATTAATTGGAACAAATAAATCTCTATAGCTGTATAATGAAAATGAGACTCAAAATGTAATTTTCGTGTGTAATGAGTGAAACAAATTAATCTCCACATCTGTATACTGAAAAGAAAAAAGTACTCTCAAAATGTAATATTCGTTTGTATTAAGTGGAAGAAGCCAATATCTATAGCTTACTACTGAATACTGAATAGAACACGCTCAAATTGCAATATTCGTATGGAACAAATGAATCTCTATAGAATTATACTTAATAGAACAAACACAAAATGTAATTTTCGTGTGTAATGAGTGAAACAAATTAATCTCCACATCTGTATACTGAAAAGAAAAAAGTACTCTCAAAATGTAATATTCGT
Organism: Panopea generosa; assembly: GCA_029582155.1. Taxonomy (NCBI): domain Eukaryota; kingdom Metazoa; phylum Mollusca; class Bivalvia; order Adapedonta; family Hiatellidae; genus Panopea; species Panopea generosa. Next base: position 35,338,339 of record CM055911.1, on the reverse strand, counting down.
TTGTATTAAGTGGAAGAAGCCAATATCTATAGCTTACTACTGAATACTGAATAGAACACGCTCAAATTGCAATATTCGTATGGAACAAATGAATCTCTATAGAATTATACTGAATAGAACAAACACAAAATGTAATTTTCGTGTGTAATGAGTGAAACAAATTAATCTCCACATCTGTATACTGAAAAGAAAAAAGTACTCTCAAAATGTAATATTCGTTTGTATTAAGTGGAACAAGCCAATATCTATAGCTTAATACTGAATACTGAATAGAACACGCTCAAATTGCAATATTCGTTTGGAACAAATGAATCTCTATAGAATTATACTTAATAGAACAAACACAAAATGTAATATGCGTGTATATTAAGCTGAAGAAATAAATCTCTATAGCTGTATACCAAATAAAACAAACACTTAACAGGACAAACACTAAATGTAATATTCGTGTGTAATATAAGCTGTATAATGAAAGAAAAAGAAACTCAAAATGTTACATTCGTTTGTATTCAATGGAACAAACTAATTGAATAAACTAATCTATAGCTGTCTACTGAAAAGAACAAGCTGTTTTGGATCTCTATTGCTGTATACCAAATAAAACAAACACCAAATGTAAAGTTCGTATTAAGTGAAATAAATCAGTCAGTCTCCATAGCAGTATGCTGAAAAGAAAAAAACTCTCAAAATGTAATATTAGTTTGTATTTAGGGGAACATGAATATATCAATAGCTGTACACTGAAAAGAATAAAAGCTCAATATTTTATATTCTTTCGTATTAAGTCGAACAAACTAATCTATATATAATACTGGTATGGAAAATGTAATTTATTTGAATAAAATATAAAAGGATCATTTAAGTGTATTTAATGGAACTGAATGGACAGTATTGCTGAAAAGTTTAAAGCAATATAGAAAAACAAAAAATATATTGCACTGATTACAAATTATAAATAAATAAAAAAATAATATATTATGCATTGCGTTTAGTACAACTAGAAAATACAAAATTATTCGCGAGGAAAAACCCAATATGCATTAAATAGAACATATAAATCTACTGAATAAAAATAACACCAAATTCGTGTGTATTAAGTGGAACAAATGAATATCTATAGCTGTATACTGAATAGAACAAACTGAAAATGTAATATTTGTAAGTGTTAAGGGGATCTCTATATATGTAAATCAAATAGAATGAAAAGGAAATGTAATATTCTTGTGTATGCAGTGGAAATAATCAGTTTTAGTAGCTGTATACCAAATAGATCGAACTCAAAATATAATATCAGTGTGTAACAAATAAATATCTATTTTTCTACACCGAATAGAACAAACACAAAATTAACGATGTTGTTGTATACTTATTTAAAACAAACAAATACAAAACGTAATTCATTTTAATGAAAAGAAAATGGATTATTCTGGTGTATTCAATGGAACAAAAAAAACAAAACAATATTGCTTCAATTAATTTGTATATTGATGCTGAACAGAACAAGCTTAAAATATAATATTCGTGTGTTCCAGATTACTTAATAGAAGAAACACAAAATGTAAAACAAATAAATCACTATAGCTGTATACCAAATAAAATAAACACCAACTGTAATATTTGTGTGTATTAAGTGAATTAAATCATTCTCTATAGCAGTATATGTAAAACTCTCAAAATGCAATATTCGTGTGGAACAAACAAATCTATAAGATGTATTCGTGTGTAATATGGGTGAATATCAATAGCTGTATACTGAATAGAACAAACTCAAAATGTATTAAGTGGAACAAATGATTCTATATGAAATAAAGTGAAAAAAATCATTTACCATAGCAGTGTACTGAAAAGATTAAACTTTAAAAAATGTAATATTAGTTTTTATTAAGGTGATTTTCGGTAACACTAAAAGAAAAAATCCCTCAAAATATTACATTTTTTCTAAGATGTTTACTGAACGAATAAAAACAAAATGTAATATTCGTCTGTATTAAGTGAAATAAATCAATCTATATAGCTGTATACTGAAAAGATATAAAACTTAAAATGTAATATTCGTGTGTATTAAATGAAACAGACCAATATCTATAGATGCTTATTCAATAGAACAAGCTTAAAATGTAATTAAAATAAAAAGTAATAGAATCGAAATGAAAAATTCACTGGTACTAAACAAAAAATATCGCTTAATTAGTTGAGAGCAATGGAGCAAGCGAAAATATATTGCACTGTTTACATACTATAATCAATACAAAAATAATATCTCTTTGTATCAAATAGAACTAATCAAACTGTTTTGCTGTAAAAAAAAAAAAAATAACAACAAAATGTAATATTGCAGTGCTCTTTAAACAAAATGTTATAATGCTATTCGCCTGCTTTAACTGGAACTAATCAATTTGTATACATGATATTGCTGCTGTCTATTCAGTTTAATGAATGCAAAATGAAATAATCGCGTGTATTAAATGGAACTAATCATTTTCTATAGATGTTGACTTAATAGAATAAAAACAAAATGTAGAAAAAACAAATCTCTAAGGCGGTATACAGAATAGAACAAACTCAAAATGTAATAAGTGGAACAAATAAATATCTTTAGCTGTATACTGAATGAAATATACTTAAAAGGAAATATTCATGTGTATTAAGTGGATTGAATACAATCCACTTAATACAGTATACTGAAATAGAACAAACTCAAAATGTAATATTTGTATGTATTATGTGGATCAAATACTTCTCTATAATAGAACAAACAGGAAATGTAAAATTTGTGTGTATGCAGTGGAAATGATAAGTCTTAGTAGCTTTATACAAAATAGAACGAACTCAAAATTAACGTTATTGTTGCAAAACGTAATTCATTTTAATGAAATCAAAATGGATTTTTCTAGTGTATTAAATGGAACTTAAAAACAATATTGCTTCATTTAATAAGTATAGGAGCAATAGAGCAAACAAAATAAGGTTACAAAATATAATCAACACAACAAATAATATGTTCTAGTATTAAGTAGAACTAATCAAACACTAAATATTTGCTTGATTTCAATGAAATTAATGAATTCGTATAGATGTATACTAAATAGAACAGTACAAAATATAATATTGATATATATATATATATATATATATATATAACTTTAATGAATACAAAATGAAATAATCGCGTGTATCAAATGGATTGAATCAATCTGTATATATATATATCTTTATTTAAGTCTCATCTATGTACAAACATATAAATAAAACATACAGTAACACATACAACGTACATAGCCATTCAATATTAGAATTACAAGAGACTATCGCTATAATATTAATTGACATAAAATATATACAACTATCACAGATTATTCATGCATTATTTTTGAAAAAGATGTATACTATAAAGCATTATACACTAAGAATTGAGACACCGGCGCTAATCTTGGCTCGAGACCTAAAAGATTATTAAAATAACTTTTGTTAAATCGTGAAAGGAAAAATAAATGCTAATGCATCGCTATATAGTCAAAAGCTTTTTAAAAAATATTTTAAAAGATCAGTTATCACCCCAGATCAGATCTGGAATAACCTGATTAGCACCGGTTTCTCAACATAATATAACAATAATTTGTTTTACATTTAAGATATAATACATTATTTATATAAAATATTTCTACGTTTTTGTAGTATTGTAAAACAGGTTTTGGCACATATTCTTATCATATCTTTATTGGAAAAGAGAAACTTCATTTTATTACAGTCATCAAAATTATTAAAGTTTGCATCTATGCTTACTGCTTTAAGCATCAGATCTGTCCTAATATCTTTATAAGAGGCACATTTTAAAATAACATGACACTCATCTTCTATAGTATCATTACAGAAAGGACATAATCGGTCATTCTCATTAATACCCTCATATCGACCAGTTTCTAGTTTTAATGGCGCAACACCACATCTGAATTTTGCAAACGCTGATCTATGCTTCATTGGTAGCACAATTTTACAGTAATTTTCTACTTCATAATCATTTTTAAAAAGCCTATAAGTTCTTAATTTGTTACGTCCATTACCACGTATACTAGTTGTTTGATTTACACTTGCTTTCCACTCCGTAATATATATAGACATCATCTTTTCAAATACAGTATCAACAAATTTAATTTTGTTAATGTTTGAGTATGTATGAGTATGAAGCTGTAAACTATCAAATTGATTTATAACTGTGAAAACCCAATTTTTACAAGAGTTATTAGCTTTATTTCGTGCCCAAATAAATATTCTTTTATTTAATCTTGTATCAATCGTATAGATGTTGCGTACCCAATGTCTGGCTATACATTTCCATTGTTTGACTATTGGAGGGACCCAACCCATATCGCCTGAAATGGCTGCAGTAGGTGTATATTTGCCAGTTCCCAGAAAAAATCGCATCGCCCTATTTTGTATTGAATTTATGCACAAATAAGATTTAACGCCCCATATTGTAGCTCCATACGATATAACAGACCAAACAAGTGAATTAAACAACTTTGTAAATACTTTATGGGGCATTACACCTAAGCTTTTATACCTGGCAATAAGTAAACCTAGAGCACGACCAGCGCTTTGAGCCACTATTTTTGCAGTTACATTAAAATCTAGATGCTCTGTCAATGTTAATCCAAGATATACATATTTATCAGTATAAGTTAGAACATTGTCACCGCAAGTAAATACAATATCTGATTTAGCAATTGACAATGGTCTGAAATGTACGATGCTACTCTTAGTAAAGTTAATTGTCATACTGTTAATACTACACCAGCTATTTAACTCATTAAGCATAAGCTGCAGGTTTTCTTCATTTTCAGCAAGAAGTACAATATCATCAGCATACATTAAAATGCTAACATTTTCATTATCAATACAGATACCTTTACCAAGGGATTTTATACGTAATGCTAGGTCATTTATAAACAAATTGAATAATACGGGTGACAATGAACAGCCTTGTCTTAAACCAGAATTCACTTGAAACCAGTTGGTATAAAAATTATTTACCCTCACACAGGAGGAAACAGATGCATATAAAGATTTGACAGCTACAAGCATTTTACTAGAAACACCAATACACTGCAATCTTTCCCAAAGCTTGTCTCTACTGATGTAATCGTAAGCTTTTTTAAAATCAAGGAAAGCACAGAATGTAGAGCGTTTAAGTTTTTTCCTAGTATCTATAATATTTGTTAGAGATGAAAGTTGGTCTATTGTGCTACGTTTTTTCCGAAAACCATTCTGCTCGTCAACAATTTTATTATTATTTTCCGACCAAATATATAGACGAGTATTCAATATAGAACTATACAATTTATACATGGATGATGATAATGATATACCCCTATAAGAGAGTGGGTCTTTTGGGTCGGCGGAGCTTGACTTAGGTATAGGCTTTATAATAGATTTACCCCATAAAGATGGAATACAACCTTTATTAAAACAAACATTAAAAAGAACATGTAAAAAGTATACCGAAGTATCATTTTTAAGAACATCCACCGGTATTTTATCTATACCATGTGCTTTACCTTTTTTAGCATTTTCAATAGCTTTTTTTACTTCTAGAATAGATATATGCTCATCCAAAATAAAACTAGTATTCGTGTTACCAACATTATTATGATCATTAGTTCTTATGGAATCAATAGTAGAGTTATAAAGGTTACTATAATCTTTCTCCCATTTACTTAAAACATCCTTAACATCTGAAGTCAAGTTACCATCATCCAGAAGAACCTCCATTGGAATTGACTTTTTCTTGTTATTATGTATGCCTATTTTACCAATAGATTTCCAGAATTCTTTCGGATCATTATTTATATCATTTAACATATCATCTTGTATTTTATACCAATGATGGCGTTTAGAGCATTGAACCTCTCTATCAAATAACTTTCTAGCATAACAGTAATCAGATTTGAGTTTATTTTTTAGATAAATAACATTACAGTTTAACCAATCTTTTTCAGACTTACAAACAGAGTTCCATAAATCAGTCAAAGTATTATTCCACCAAGGCTTTCCAATGCGCCTTTTCTTATTGTTAATGCCGCAACATACAGACCTAAAAGGCAGCCGGTTATACATTTCATGATTAACAATGTCACACCAGCCATTAAAAGCCACATCGATATCAGTTTGTGAACGGAGACTGCCTTCCAAGTCTGCAATTGCGGCATTAACCTTGGTAACAATATCAGTACCAGCCAAAAAATCATTTGGCATACTATGTACGTCAAATTTATCGTATCCATCAGTAACATCTGATTTATTCGTAAAAACAGTTGGATTTTCAAACTTTATACACCATGTTAATACTGAATGATCTGGAATACTTGTTGGAGCAATTGCACAAATATTATTACAAAGGTTGACGGCATCAACAGCACGTACAACTGAAAAATCATCGAAAAGTGATAAATTATCATGACTTACTAAACAGAAGTCAACAACGGAACAACCTTTAGTAGAAATAGATGTAAAATCATTGTTTATAAAATTACGACCATTAAGAATACACATATTGGCATTAATAAGAAATTCAATTAAAATATCACCAAATGCATTGGTCTTAAAATCAACGACATTTCTTTCACACAAAGAATCAACACCAACAATAAAATCATTGTTATCGCCACAACGGCTATTGAAATCTCCACATATAAACGGTATTCCTACATTTTGGTATTCATACATATCCGTCAAAAGATTATCGTAAAAATTAAAAGCATCTACGTGACGGGACGAGTTCTCGGGAGGAAGGTAACATACGCATGGTAAAATCACGATATCTTCTGTTTTATGAGTAAGTTGTAACCAAAGAACACCTTCTCTAGTGTTATCTAGAACAGATATATTAAACCACTTTACAATGTCATTGCGAATAAAAAGTCCAACTCCCCCTGAACCCGTCATAGCCCGTATATGTAAGTTTTTGCGATTATTACCGTACCATTGGTAACCTTCTAGCTGTAGTACATCACTAGCTTTAAGATGGGATTCGGCAATGCCTATAATATCTAGGTTTAGAGAGTTCAAACATGATGACCTCAACATAAAAGTATCACTATTAGAATCACAATTCCAACCCCTAACATTCCAGAACCCGACGTGTACCTAGCAACGACCTCTATGTCCATTACCACGTCGACCATATCCTCGACCGCCACGCCTGCCATTTGCCGTGTTCCAGCTGTGTTGGCTCTGTCTGTTTGAGTTCTGACCTTGTTGACCCGAGGTTTGAGCAGCACCAGAGTGTGAAACCGATCCCGTAGAAGCGTCAGTTGAATTATCGGACCTGGGCCTCGTACTACCGCCTCGAGTATGATAGCCGTTATCACGAGTGTTACCATTGTGGTGGTTGCGTCTTTTCACAACTCGCGAACCATGTAGTGACAATTTATCACCGTGGTTGATGGCATCAATGATGGTTTTGAAATTATTAGACATCAAGCGATCGTCTCTTGTTTGGTCATTATGGATAAAAACGTCAGGATATTGACGATTATTCTTTAATGAAGACTTGGAAGACATTACCTTACTTTTATCGGCACTAGATTTCAACTTAGCGATTACCACACCAGCTCTACTGTTATTATTTGACAGTTTACGTTCTGTACTGGCAACAGAGACAGAATTAATTTTCAGGCCATGTGAAATAAGTGAGTTGACCTTCTCATCCAGATTTTCGTTGACACTTTCGGGGAGATTTCTAATGACAACATTCAGAGAAATATCCGGTGTATTGTTTGTCGCAGGAGTCACAAGAGAACTCATTTTATTGTTTATCTCTTGAAGATCATCAGCGATCTCTTCACGTAATGTGTCTCTGAAAGTGTCGAGTTTAGAGTCGACATCTTTCTTAATGCGCCCTAGTTCCACGTTGACGCGTTTGTCCAACAGTTGAGCCACTTTGGCAGATATCCGTTGCTCAAGTCCGGATTCTAACTTATCGATACGCTCGGACAGCGAGGTAAAAAGCATATGCATGTCTGCGGACATCTTGGCTAGAATATCCTTAACACCTATATCCGAGTCGTGATGGACCTCCGCCTGAGTAACATTGATATTACGGGGAGCAGGAGTAGGCGCGGCTTGATAAAGCGAACGTTTAGCGGTCACCCTAACGCGACACGGATCGTCATTTCTGGCCTTCTTCATTGTACTATCATTAGCGAGGGGAACAGAAAGATGTCTCTTATGTCCACTATGTTGTGGCGTATTAACTCGCGTTATCCGTTGGGACGACATGATAGAATCAACATAAGCCTCCGCATCTTGGGTTATATTGTCATAGTTAAGACAAGACATCTTAAATGTTCGGTGTGGCTTAATTTGAACAGGTGAACCGTTGATTCGTGCACTTCTCTTGTCGTGTATTACAACATAAACTTATCGTGTGTACTCAAGCGTGACGAATTTCCTGCTCTGCTCGTGGGGTATAAGCTTGTATACACCCCACCCACCAAATATAATACAGCGGTACACCTCCAAAAATGTCAATCAAATATCACGATAACTAGTCTGTATTTCAAAAATGCAAATCGACAGATATGTTCAATACCTTATAAGCTGTGTGTCCTGTTAATATAAACGTATTCTAACCACAGAAAATGACTTAATCGAAAAAACAGTATCATCGATAAATTTCACAAGTTGTAAACAGGTTACACACCACTAAAAGCCGTAAAATCTGTATAGATGTATACTTAATAGAGCAAACACAAAATGTAATATTCGTGTGTATTAAGTGGAACAAGCTGTATACAAGCTCAAAAAGTAATAATCGTGTAGAACAAACAATTTTTTTCTATAGCTGTCAGCTGAATAAAACAAACTCTAAATGTAACATGTGTGTGAATTAATTGGAACAAATAAATCTCTATAGCTGTATAATGAAAATGAGACTCAAAATGTAATTTTCGTGTGTAATGAGTGAAACAAATTAATCTCCACATCTGTATACTGAAAAGAAAAAAGTACTCTCAAAATGTAATATTCGTTTGTATTAAGTGGAAGAAGCCAATATCTATAGCTTACTACTGAATACTGAATAGAACACGCTCAAATTGCAATATTCGTATGGAACAAATGAATCTCTATAGAATTATACTTAATAGAACAAACACAAAATGTAATTTTCGTGTGTGATGAGTGAAACAAATTAATCTCCACATCTGTATACTGAAAAGAAAAAAGTACTCTCAAAATGTAATATTCGTTTGTATTAAGTGGAAGAAGCCAATATCTATAGCTTACTACTGAATACTGAATAGAACACGCTCAAATTGCAATATTCGTATGGAACAAATGAATCTCTATAGAATTATACTGAATAGAACAAACACAAAATGTAATTTTCGTGTGTAATGAGTGAAACAAATTAATCTCCACATCTGTATACTGAAAAGAAAAAAGTACTCTCAAAATGTAATATTCGTTTGTATTAAGTGGAACAAGCCAATATCTATAGCTTAATACTGAATACTGAATAGAACACGCTCAAATTGCAATATTCGTTTGGAACAAATGAATCTCTATAGAATTATACTGAATAGAACAAACACAAAATGTAATTTTCGTGTGTAATGAGTGAAACAAATTAATCTCCACATCTGTATACTGAAAAGAAAAAAGTACTCTCAAAATGTAATATTCGTTTGTATTAAGTGGAAGAAGCCAATATCTATAGCTTAATACTGAATACTGAATAGAACACGCTCAAATTACAATATTCGTTTGGAACAAATGAATCTCTATAGAATTATACTTAATAGAACAAACACAAAATGTAATATGCGTGTATATTAAGCTGAAGAAATAAATCTCTATAGCTGTATACCAAATAAAACAAACACTTAACAGGACAAACACTAAATGTAATATTCGTGTGTAATATAAGCTGTATAATGAAAGAAAAAGAAACTCAAAATGTTACATTCGTTTGTATTCAATGGAACAAACTAATTGAATAAACTAATCTATAGCTGTCTACTGAAAAGAACAAGCTGTTTTGGATCTCTATTGCTGTATACCAAATAAAACAAACACCAAATGTAAAGTTCGTATTAAGTGAAATAAATCAGTCAGTCTCCATAGCAGTATGCTGAAAAGAAAAAAACTCTCAAAATGTAATATTAGTTTGTATTTAGGGGAACATGAATATATCAATAGCTGTACACTGAAAAGAATAAAAGCTCAATATTTTATATTCTTTCGTATTAAGTCGAACAAACTAATCTATATATAATACTGGTATGGAAAATGTAATTTATTTGAATAAAATATAAAAGGATCATTTAAGTGTATTTAATGGAACTGAATGGACAGTATTACTGAAAAGTTTAAAGCGATATAGAAAAACAAAAAATATATTGCACTGATTACAAATTATAAATAAATAAAAAATAATATATTATGCATTGCGTTTAGTACAACTAGAAAATACAAAATTATTCGCGAGGCAAAACCCAATATGCATTAAATAGAACATATAAATCTACTGAATAAAACAAACACCAAATTCGTGTGTATTAAGTGGAACAAATGAATATCTATAGCTGTATACTGAATAGAACAAACTGAAAATGTAATATTTGTAAGTGTTACGGGGATCTCTATATATGTAAATCAAATAGAATGAAAAGGAAATGTAATATTCTTGTGTATGCAGTGGAAATAATAAGTTTTAGTAGCTGTATACCAAATAGATCGAACTCAAAATATAATATCAGTGTGTAACAAATAAATATCTATTTTTCTACACCGAATAGAACAAACACAAAATTAACGATGTTGTTGTATACTTATTTAAAACAAACAAATACAAAACGTAATTCATTTTAATGAAAAGAAAATGGATTATTCTGGTGTATTCAATGGAACAAAAAAAACAAAACAATATTGCTTCAATTAATTTGTATATTGATGCTGAACAGAACAAGCTTAAAATATAATATTCGTGTGTTCCAGATTACTTAATAGAAGAAACACAAAATGTAAAACAAATAAATCACTATAGCTGTATACCAAATAAAATAAACACCAACTGTAATATTTGTGTGTATTAAGTGAATTAAATCATTCTCTATAGCAGTATATGTAAAACTCTCAAAATGCAATATTCGTGTGGAACAAACAAATCTATAAGATGTATTCGTGTGTAATATGGGTGAATATCAATAGCTGTATACTGAATAGAACAAACTCAAAATGTATTAAGTGGAACAAATGATTCTATATGAAATAAAGTGAAAAAAATCATTTACCATAGCAGTGTACTGAAAAGATTAAACTTTAAAAAATGTAATATTAGTTTTTATTAAGGTGATTTTCGGTAACACTAAAAGAAAAAATCCCTCAAAATATTACATTTTTTCTAAGATGTTTACTGAACGAATAAAAACAAAATGTAATATTCGTCTGTATTAAGTGAAATAAATCAATCTATATAGCTGTATACTGAAAAGATATAAAACTTAAAATGTAATATTCGTGTGTATTAAATGAAACAGACCAATATCTATAGATGCTTATTCAATAGAACAAGCTTAAAATGTAATTAAAATAAAAAGTAATAGAATCGAAATGAAAAATTCACTGGTACTAAACAAAAAATATCGCTTAATTAGTTGAGAGCAATGGAGCAAGCGAAAATATATTGCACTGTTTACATACTATAATCAATACAAAAATAATATCTCTTTGTATCAAGTAGAACTAATCAAACTGTTTTGCTGTAAAAAAAAAAAAATAACAACAAAATATAATATTGCAGTGCTCTTTAAACAAAATGTTATAATGCTATTCGCCTGCATTAACTGGAACTAATCAATTTGTATACATGATATTGCTGCTGTCTATTCAGTTTAATGAATGCAAAATGAAATAATCGCGTGTATTAAATGGAACTAATCATTTTCTATAGATGTTGACTTAATAGAATAAAAACAAAATGTAGAAAAAACAAATCTCTAAGGCGGTATACAGAATAGAACAAACTCAAAATGTAATATTCGTGTGTATTAAGTGGAACAAATAAATATCTTTAGCTGTATACTGAATGAAATATACTTAAAAGGAAATATTCATGTGTATTAAGTGGATTGAATACGATGTGTATTCAATCCACTTAATACAGTATACTGAAATAGAACAAACTCAAAATGTAATATTTGTATGTATTATGTGGATCAAATACTTCTCTATAATAGAACAAACAGGAAATGTAAAATTTGTGTGTATGCAGTGGAAATGATAAGTCTTAGTAGCTTTATACAAAATAGAACGAACTCAAAATTAACGTTATTGTTGCAAAACGTAATTCATTTTAATGAAATCAAAATGGATTTTTCTAGTGTATTGAATGGAACTTAAAAACAATATTGCTTCATTTAATAAGTATAGGAGCAATAGAGCAAACAAAATAAGGTTACAAAATATAATCAACACAACAAATAATATGTTCTAGTATTAAGTAGAACTAATCAAACACTAAATATTTGCTTGATTTCAATGAAATTAATGAATTCGTATAGATGTATACTAAATAGAACAGTACAAAATATAATATTGCTATATATATATATATATATATAACTTTAATGAATACAAAATGAAATAATCGCGTGTATCAAATGGATTGAATCAATCTGTATAGATGTATACTTAATAGAGCAAACACAAAATGTAATATTCGTGTGTATTAAGTGGAACAAGCTGTATACAAGCTCAAAAAGTAATAATCGTGTAGAACAAACAATTTTTTTCTATAGCTGTCAGCTGAATAAAACAAACTCTAAATGTAACATGTGTGTGAATTAATTGGAACAAATAAATCTCTATAGCAGTATAATGAAAATGAGACTCAAAATGTAATTTTCGTGTGTAATGAGTGAAACAAATTAATCTCCACATCTGTATACTGAAAAGAAAAAAGTACTCTCAAAATGTAATATTCGTTTGTATTAAGTGGAAGAAGCCAATATCTATAGCTTACTACTGAATACTGAATAGAACACGCTCAAATTGCAATATTCGTATGGAACAAATGAATCTCTATAGAATTATACTTAATAGAACAAACACAAAATGTAATTTTCGTGTGTAATGAGTGAAACAAATTAATCTCCACATCTGTATACTGAAAAGAAAAAAGTACTCTCAAAATGTAATATTCGTTTGTATTAAGTGGAAGAAGCCAATATCTATAGCTTACTACTGAATACTGAATAGAACACGCTCAAATTGCAATATTCGTATGGAACAAATGAATCTCTATAGAATTATACTGAATAGAACAAACACAAAATGTAATTTTCGTGTGTAATGAGTGAAACAAATTAATCTCCACATCTGTATACTGAAAAGAAAAAAGTACTCTCAAAATGTAATATTCGTTTGTATTAAGTGGAACAGGCCAATATCTATAGCTTAATACTGAATACTGAATAGAACACGCTCAAATTGCAATATTCGTATGGAACAAATGAATCTCTATAGAATTATACTTAATAGAACAAACACAAAATGTAATATGCGTGTATATTAAGCGGAAGAAATAAATCTCTATAGCTGTATACCAAATAAAACAAACACTTAACAGGACAAACACTAAATGTAATATTCGTGTGTAATATAAGCTGTATAATGAAAGAAAAAGAAACACAAAATGTTACATTCGTTTGTATTCAATGGAACAAACTAATTGAATAAACTAATCTATAGCTGTCTACTGAAAAGAACAAGCTGTTTTGGATCTCTATTGCTGTATACCAAATAAAACAAACACCAAATGTAAAGTTCGTATTAAGTGAAATAAATCAGTCAGTCTCCATAGCAGTATGCTGAAAAGAAAAAAACTCTCAAAATGTAATATTAGTTTGTATTTAGGGGAACATGAATATATCAATAGCTGTACACTGAAAAGAATAAAAGCTCAATATTTTATATTCTTTCGTATTAAGTCGAACAAACTAATCTATATATAATACTGGTATGGAAAATGTAATTTATTTGAATAAAATATAAAAGGATCATTTAAGTGTATTTAATGGAACTGAATGGACAGTATTGCTGAAAAGTTTAAAGCAATATAGAAAAACAAAAAATATATTGCACTGATTACAAATTATAAATAAATAAAAAATAATATATTATGCATTGCGTTTAGTACAACTAGAAAATACAAAATTATTCGCGAGGAAAAACCCAATATGCATTAAATAGAACATATAAATCTACTGAATAAAAATAACACCAAATTCGTGTGTATTAAGTGGAACAAATGAATATCTATAGCTGTATACTGAATAGAACAAACTGAAAATGTAATATTTGTAAGTGTTAAGGGGATCTCTATATATGTAAATCAAATAGAATGAAAAGGAAATGTAATATTCTTGTGTATGCAGTGGAAATAATCAGTTTTAGTAGCTGTATACCAAATAGATCGAACTCAAAATATAATATCAGTGTGTAACAAATAAATATCTATTTTTCTACACCGAATAGAACAAACACAAAATTAACGATGTTGTTGTATACTTATTTAAAACAAACAAATACAAAACGTAATTCATTTTAATGAAAAGAAAATGGATTATTCTGGTGTATTCAATGGAACAAAAAAAACAAAACAATATTGCTTCAATTAATTTGTATATTGATGCTGAACAGAACAAGCTTAAAATATAATATTCGTGTGTTCCAGATTACTTAATAGAAGAAACACAAAATGTAAAACAAATAAATCACTATAGCTGTATACCAAATAAAATAAACACCAACTGTAATATTTGTGTGTATTAAGTGAATTAAATCATTCTCTATAGCAGTATATGTAAAACTCTCAAAATGCAATATTCGTGTGGAACAAACAAATCTATAAGATGTATTCGTGTGTAATATGGGTGAATATCAATAGCTGTATACTGAATAGAACAAACTCAAAATGTATTAAGTGGAACAAATGATTCTATATGAAATAAAGTGAAAAAAATCATTTACCATAGCAGTGTACTGAAAAGATTAAACTTTAAAAAATGTAATATTAGTTTTTATTAAGGTGATTTTCGGTAACACTAAAAGAAAAAATCCCTCAAAATATTACATTTTTTCTAAGATGTTTACTGAACGAATAAAAACAAAATGTAATATTCGTCTGTATTAAGTGAAATAAATCAATCTATATAGCTGTATACTGAAAAGATATAAAACTTAAAATGTAATATTCGTGTGTATTAAATGAAACAGACCAATATCTATAGATGCTTATTCAATAGAACAAGCTTAAAATGTAATTAAAATAAAAAGTAATAGAATCGAAATGAAAAATTCACTGGTACTAAACAAAAAATATCGCTTAATTAGTTGAGAGCAATGGAGCAAGCGAAAATATATTGCACTGTTTACATACTATAATCAATACAAAAATAATATCTCTTTGTATCAAATAGAACTAATCAAACTGTTTTGCTGTAAAAAAAAAAAAATAACAACAAAATGTAATATTGCAGTGCTCTTTAAACAAAATGTTATAATGCTATTCGCCTGCTTTAACTGGAACTAATCAATTTGTATACATGATATTGCTGCTGTCTATTCAGTTTAATGAATGCAAAATGAAATAATCGCGTGTATTAAATGGAACTAATCATTTTCTATAGATGTTGACTTAATAGAATAAAAACAAAATGTAGAAAAAACAAATCTCTAAGGCGGTATACAGAATAGAACAAACTCAAAATGTAATCAGTGGAACAAATAAATATCTTTAGCTGTATACTGAATGAAATATACTTAAAAGGAAATATTCATGTGTATTAAGTGGATTGAATACAATCCACTTAATACAGTATACTGAAATAGAACAAACTCAAAATGTAATATTTGTATGTATTATGTGGATCAAATACTTCTCTATAATAGAACAAACAGGAAATGTAAAATTTGTGTGTATGCAGTGGAAATGATAAGTCTTAGTAGCTTTATACAAAATAGAACGAACTCAAAATTAACGTTATTGTTGCAAAACGTAATTCATTTTAATGAAATCAAAATGGATTTTTCTAGTGTATTAAATGGAACTTAAAAACAATATTGCTTCATTTAATAAGTATAGGAGCAATAGAGCAAACAAAATAAGGTTACAAAATATAATCAACACAACAAATAATATGTTCTAGTATTAAGTAGAACTAATCAAACACTAAATATTTGCTTGATTTCAATGAAATTAATGAATTCGTATAGATGTATACTAAATAGAACAGTACAAAATATAATATTGATATATATATATATATATATATATATATATATATAACTTTAATGAATACAAAATGAAATAATCGCGTGTATCAAATGGATTGAATCAATCTGTATATATATATATCTTTATTTAAGTCTCATCTATGTACAAACATATAAATAAAACATACAGTAACACATACAACGTACATAGCCATTCAATATTAGAATTACAAGAGACTATCGCTATAATATTAATTGACATAAAATATATACAACTATCACAGATTATTCATGCATTATTTTTGAAAAAGATGTATACTATAAAGCATTATACACTAAGAATTGAGACACCGGCGCTAATCTTGGCTCGAGACCTAAAAGATTATTAAAATAACTTTTGTTAAATCGTGAAAGGAAAAATAAATGCTAATGCATCGCTATATAGTCAAAAGCTTTTTAAAAAATATTTTAAAAGATCAGTTATCACCCCAGATCAGATCTGGAATAACCTGATTAGCACCGGTTTCTCAACATAATATAACAATAATTTGTTTTACATTTAAGATATAATACATTATTTATATAAAATATTTCTACGTTTTTGTAGTATTGTAAAACAGGTTTTGGCACATATTCTTATCATATCTTTATTGGAAAAGAGAAACTTCATTTTATTACAGTCATCAAAATTATTAAAGTTTGCATCTATGCTTACTGCTTTAAGCATCAGATCTGTCCTAATATCTTTATAAGAGGCACATTTTAAAATAACATGACACTCATCTTCTATAGCATCATTACAGAAAGGACATAATCGGTCATTCTCATTAATACCCTCATATCGACCAGTTTCTAGTTTTAATGGCGCAACACCACATCTGAATTTTGCAAACGCTGATCTATGCTTCATTGGTAGCACAATTTTACAGTAATTTTCTACTTCATAATCATTTTTAAAAAGCCTATAAGTTCTTAATTTGTTACGTCCATTACCACGTATACTAGTTGTTTGATTTACACTTGCTTTCCACTCCGTAATATATATAGACATCATCTTTTCAAATACAGTATCAACAAATTTAATTTTGTTAATGTTTGAGTATGTATGAGTATGAAGCTGTAAACTATCAAATTGATTTATAACTGTGAAAACCCAATTTTTACAAGAGTTATTAGCTTTATTTCGTGCCCAAATAAATATTCTTTTATTTAATCTTGTATCAATCGTATAGATGTTGCGTACCCAATGTCTGGCTATACATTTCCATTGTTTGACTATTGGAGGGACCCAACCCATATCGCCTGAAATGGCTGCAGTAGGTGTATATTTGCCAGTTCCCAGAAAAAATCGCATCGCCCTATTTTGTATTGAATTTATGCACAAATAAGATTTAACGCCCCATATTGTAGCTCCATACGATATAACAGACCAAACAAGTGAATTAAACAACTTTGTAAATACTTTATGGGGCATTACACCTAAGCTTTTATACCTGGCAATAAGTAAACCTAGAGCACGACCAGCGCTTTGAGCCACTATTTTTGCAGTTACATTAAAATCTAGATGCTCTGTCAATGTTAATCCAAGATATACATATTTATCAGTATAAGTTAGAACATTGTCACCGCAAGTAAATACAATATCTGATTTAGCAATTGACAATGGTCTGAAATGTACGATGCTACTCTTAGTAAAGTTAATTGTCATACTGTTAATACTACACCAGCTATTTAACTCATTAAGCATAAGCTGCAGGTTTTCTTCATTTTCAGCAAGAAGTACAATATCATCAGCATACATTAAAATGCTAACATTTTCATTATCAATACAGATACCTTTACCAAGGGATTTTATACGTAATGCTAGGTCATTTATAAACAAATTGAATAATACGGGTGACAATGAACAGCCTTGTCTTAAACCAGAATTCACTTGAAACCAGTTGGTATAAAAATTATTTACCCTCACACAGGAGGAAACAGATGCATATAAAGATTTGACAGCTACAAGCATTTTACTAGAAACACCAATACACTGCAATCTTTCCCAAAGCTTGTCTCTACTGATGTAATCGTAAGCTTTTTTAAAATCAAGGAAAGCACAGAATGTAGAGCGTTTAAGTTTTTTCCTAGTATCTATAATATTTGTTAGAGATGAAAGTTGGTCTATTGTGCTACGTTTTTTCCGAAAACCATTCTGCTCGTCAACAATTTTATTATTATTTTCCGACCAAATATATAGACGAGTATTCAATATAGAACTATACAATTTATACATGGATGATGATAATGATATACCCCTATAAGAGAGTGGGTCTTTTGGGTCGGCGGAGCTTGACTTAGGTATAGGATTTATAATAGATTTACCCCATAAAGATGGAATACAACCTTTATTAAAACAAACATTAAAAAGAACATGTAAAAAGTATACCGAAGTATCATTTTTAAGAACATCCACCGGTATTTTATCTATACCATGTGCTTTACCTTTTTTAGCATTTTCAATAGCTTTTTTTACTTCTAGAATAGATATATGCTCATCCAAAATAAAACTAGTATTCGTGTTACCAACATTATTATGATCATTAGTTCTTATGGAATCAATAGTAGAGTTATAAAGGTTACTATAATCTTTCTCCCATTTACTTAAAACATCCTTAACATCTGAAGTCAAGTTACCATCATCCAGAAGAACCTCCATTGGAATTGACTTTTTCTTGTTATTATGTATGCCTATTTTACCAATAGATTTCCAGAATTCTTTCGGATCATTATTTATATCATTTAACATATCATCTTGTATTTTATACCAATGATGGCGTTTAGAGCGTTGAACCTCTCTATCAAATAACTTTCTAGCATAACAGTAATCAGATTTGAGTTTATTTTTTAGATAAATAACATTACAGTTTAACCAATCTTTTTCAGACTTACAAACAGAGTTCCATAAATCAGTCAAAGTATTATTCCACCAAGGCTTTCCAATGCGCCTTTTCTTATTGTTAATGCCGCAACATACAGACCTAAAAGGCAGCCGGTTATACATTTCATGATTAACAATGTCACACCAGCCATTAAAAGCCACATCGATATCAGTTTGTGAACGGAGACTGCCTTCCAAGTCTGCAATTGCGGCATTAACCTTGGTAACAATATCAGTACCAGCCAAAAAATCATTTGGCATACTATGTACGTCAAATTTATCGTATCCATCAGTAACATCTGATTTATTCGTAAAAACAGTTGGATTTTCAAACTTTATACACCATGTTAATACTGAATGATCTGGAATACTTGTTGGAGCAATTGCACAAATATTATTACAAAGGTTGACGGCATCAACAGCACGTACAACTGAAAAATCATCGAAAAGTGATAAATTATCATGACTTACTAAACAGAAGTCAACAACGGAACAACCTTTAGTAGAAATAGATGTAAAATCATTGTTTATAAAATTACGACCATTAAGAATACACATATTGGCATTAATAAGAAATTCAATTAAAATATCACCAAATGCATTGGTCTTAAAATCAACGACATTTCTTTCACACAAAGAATCAACACCAACAATAAAATCATTGTTATCGCCACAACGGCTATTGAAATCTCCACATATAAACGGTATTCCTACATTTTGGTATTCATACATATCCGTCAAAAGATTATCGTAAAAATTAAAAGCATCTACGTGACGGGACGAGTTCTCGGGAGGAAGGTAACATACGCATGGTAAAATCACGATATCTTCTGTTTTATGAGTAAGTTGTAACCAAAGAACACCTTCTCTAGTGTTATCTAGAACAGATATATTAAACCACTTTACAATGTCATTGCGAATAAAAAGTCCAACTCCCCCTGAACCCGTCATAGCCCGTATATGTAAGTTTTTGCGATTATTACCGTACCATTGGTAACCTTCTAGCTGTAGTACATCACTAGCTTTAAGATGGGATTCGGCAATGCCTATAATATCTAGGTTTAGAGAGTTCAAACATGATGACCTCAACATAAAAGTATCACTATTAGAATCACAATTCCAACCCCTAACATTCCAGAACCCGACGTGTACCTAGCAACGACCTCTATGTCCATTACCACGTCGACCATATCCTCGACCGCCACGCCTGCCATTTGCCGTGTTCCAGCTGTGTTGGCTCTGTCTGTTTGAGTTCTGACCTTGTTGACCCGAGGTTTGAGCAGCACCAGAGTGTGAAACCGATCCCGTAGAAGCGTCAGTTGAATTATCGGACCTGGGCCTCGTACTACCGCCTCGAGTATGATAGCCGTTATCACGAGTGTTACCATTGTGGTGGTTGCGTCTTTTCACAACTCGCGAACCATGTAGTGACAATTTATCACCGTGGTTGATGGCATCAATGATGGTTTTGAAATTATTAGACATCAAGCGATCGTCTCTTGTTTGGTCATTATGGATAAAAACGTCAGGATATTGACGATTATTCTTTAATGAAGACTTGGAAGACATTACCTTACTTTTATCGGCACTAGATTTCAACTTAGCGATTACCACACCAGCTCTACTGTTATTATTTGACAGTTTACGTTCTGTACTGGCAACAGAGACAGAATTAATTTTCAGGCCATGTGAAATAAGTGAGTTGACCTTCTCATCCAGATTTTCGTTGACACTTTCGGGGAGATTTCTAATGACAACATTCAGAGAAATATCCGGTGTATTGTTTGTCGCAGGAGTCACAAGAGAACTCATTTTATTGTTTATCTCTTGAAGATCATCAGCGATCTCTTCACGTAATGTGTCTCTGAAAGTGTCGAGTTTAGAGTCGACATCTTTCTTAATGCGCCCTAGTTCCACGTTGACGCGTTTGTCCAACAGTTGAGCCACTTTGGCAGATATCCGTTGCTCAAGTCCGGATTCTAACTTATCGATACGCTCGGACAGCGAGGTAAAAAGCATATGCATGTCTGCGGACATCTTGGCTAGAATATCCTTAACACCTATATCCGAGTCGTGATGGACCTCCGCCTGAGTAACATTGATATTACGGGGAGCAGGAGTAGGCGCGGCTTGATAAAGCGAACGTTTAGCGGTCACCCTAACGCGACACGGATCGTCATTTCTGGCCTTCTTCATTGTACTATCATTAGCGAGGGGAACAGAAAGATGTCTCTTACGTCCACTATGTTGTGGCGTATTAACTCGCGTTATCCGTTGGGACGACATGATAGAATCAACATAAGCCTCCGCATCTTGGGTTATATTGTCATAGTTAAGACAAGACATCTTAAATGTTCGGTGTGGCTTAATTTGAACAGGTGAACCGTTGATTCGTGCACTTCTCTTGTCGTGTATTACAACATAAACTTATCGTGTGTACTCAAGCGTGACGAATTTCCTGCTCTGCTCGTGGGGTATAAGCTTGTATACACCCCACCCACCAAATATAATACAGCGGTACACCTCCAAAAATGTCAATCAAATATCACGATAACTAGTCTGTATTTCAAAAATGCAAATCGACAGATATGTTCAATACCTTATAAGCTGTGTGTCCTGTTAATATAAACGTATTCTAACCACAGAAAATGACTTAATCGAAAAAACAGTATCATCGATAAATTTCACAAGTTGTAAACAGGTTACACACCACTAAAAGCCGTAAAATCTGTATAGATGTATACTTAATAGAGCAAACACAAAATGTAATACTCGTGTGTATTAAGTGGAACAAGCTGTATACAAGCTCAAAAAGTAATAATCGTGTAGAACAAACAATTTTTTTCTATAGCTGTCAGCTGAATAAAACAAACTCTAAATGTAACATGTGTGTGAATTAATTGGAACAAATAAATCTCTATAGCTGTATAATGAAAATGAGACTCAAAATGTAATTTTCGTGTGTAATGAGTGAAACAAATTAATCTCCACATCTGTATACTGAAAAGAAAAAAGTACTCTCAAAATGTAATATTCGTTTGTATTAAGTGGAAGAAGCCAATATCTATAGCTTACTACTGAATACTGAATAGAACACGCTCAAATTGCAATATTCGTATGGAACAAATGAATCTCTATAGAATTATACTTAATAGAACAAACACAAAATGTAATATGCGTGTATATTAAGCGGAAGAAATAAATCTCTATAGCTGTATACCAAATAAAACAAACACTTAACAGGACAAACACTAAATGTAATATTCGTGTGTAATATAAGCTGTATAATGAAAGAAAAAGAAACACAAAATGTTACATTCGTTTGTATTCAATGGAACAAACTAATTGAATAAACTAATCTATAGCTGTCTACTGAAAAGAACAAGCTGTTTTGGATCTCTATTGCTGTATACCAAATAAAACAAACACCAAATGTAAAGTTCGTATTAAGTGAAATAAATCAGTCAGTCTCCATAGCAGTATGCTGAAAAGAAAAAAACTCTCAAAATGTAATATTAGTTTGTATTTAGGGGAACATGAATATATCAATAGCTGTACACTGAAAAGAATAAAAGCTCAATATTTTATATTCTTTCGTATTAAGTCGAACAAACTAATCTATATAGCTTGATACTGAATAGAACAAGCTCAACATAAAATACTGGTATGGAAAATGTAATTTATTTGAATAAAATATAAAAGGATCATTTAAGTGTATTTAATTGAACTGAATGGACAGTATTGCTGAAAAGTTTAAAGCAATATAGAAAAACAAAAAATATATTGCACTGATTACAAATTATAAATAAATCAAAAATAATATATTATGCATTGCGTTTAGTAGAACTAGAAAATATAAAATTATTCGCGAGGCAAAACCCAATATACATTAAATAGAACATATAAATCTTCTGAATAAAACAAACACCAAATTCGTGTGTATTAAGTGGAACAAATGAATATCTATAGCTGTAAACTGAATAGAACAAACTGAAAATGTAATATTTATAAGTGTTAAGGGGATCTCTATATATGTAAAACAAATAGAATGAACAGAAAATATAATATTTTTGTGTATGCAGTGGAAATAATAAGTTTTAATAGCTGTATACCAAATAGATCGAACTCGAAATATAATATCAGTGTGTAACAAATAAATATCTATTTTTCTACACCGAATAGAACAAACTCAAAATTAACGATGTTGTATACTGATTTCAAACAAACAAATACAAAACGTAATTCATTTTAATGAAAAGAAAATGGATTATTCTAGTGTATTCAATGGAACAAAAAAACAAGAACAATATTGCTTCAATTAATTTGTATATTGATGCTGAACAGAACAAGCTTAAAATATAATATTCGTGTGTTCCAAACAAATCTCTATAGATTACTTAATAGAAGAAACACAAAATGTAAAACAAATAAATCACTATAGCTGTATACCAAATAAAACAAACACCAACTGTAATATTTGTGTGTATTAAGTGAATTAAATCATTCTCTATTGCAGTATATGTAAAACTCTCAAAATGTAATATTCGTGTGGAACAAACAAATCTATAAGATGTATTCGTTTGTAATAAGGGAAACGAGTGAATATCAATAGCTGTATACTGAATAGAACAAACTCAAAATATAAAATCCACGTGTATTCAGTGGAACAAATGATTCTCTATGAAATAAAGTGAAAAAAATCATTGACCATAGCAGTGTACTGAAAAGATTAAACTTTAAAAATGTAATATTAGTTTTTATTAAGGCGATCAAAAGCGGTAACACTAAAAGGAAAAAACCCTCAAAATATTACATTCTTTTCTAAGATGTTTACTGAACAGAATAAAAACAAAATGTAATATTCGTCTGTATTAAGTGAAATAAATCAATCTATATAGCTGTATACTGAAAAGATATAAAACAAAATGGATTATTCTGGTGTACTAAAAGGAACTAAAAAACAATATTGCTTAATTTAATTAGTATAGAGCAATAGAGCAAACAAAATAAGTTTACAAAATGTAATTAACACAACAAATAATATATCCTAGTATTAAGCAAAACTAATCAAACAATTTTGCTGTTGAATAAATAGAAGAAAATACAAAAATGAAATATTGCGGTGCTATAATATTAATTAAAACTAAATATTCGCCTGATGTCAAAGAAATTAATGAATTTGTATAGATGTATACTAAATAGAACAGTACAAAATATAATATTGCTGTTTAATAACTTTTATGAATACAAAATGAGTCACTAATAAGTAGTTCATTCAGCATCTCTGTGATAAATATAGTTTAAATGTCTAAAAATACAAACAGCTGGTACTTTCGTACAGGAAAACGGGATATCGAGCCAAATTATTTGAATCTTGACCGGTATCACATACATTATCTGTAGATGATAATAAACTATTGCACATTTCATTAGTTGAAAAACATTGTCGTAAAAATTCGTTAACATCTGCAATAGCGGAAGACCGTGTGTATACATCAGGAAATAGAGAATAACTCAAAATTCAAAAGCGAACCTGTTCCCTCTATTTCAGCAGATAAAAATGAAGATTAAACAAGTTTAAAAGAAATTCATGAAATAGTCATGTTGTTTAAGAAACATGAAGAAACATGGTCAATTAGATGTATATAAAAATGGTGTTCGCTAGTGGCCAGTAAAGAAATCCCAATGGAAAACATATGCTTTCTATTGTTCCTTGATGTTGTTGAGTGGTTTTCCAAATCATCTACTTCCTAGATGAAATAGTTGCGTTTCATGGCTGGTCCCCGAAGTTGTGAGTGAACAGCATGTTTTCGGTAATTGTTCTACACAAACGCAAATATGAACTAAAGCGATCATATCCCAAGATATATTGGAACACTACCAGGGGTTTTCGTTGATAGCTTGCAAATGTTCGCAAAGCATTGAATAGACGGAAAGAAAATTGCAAGGGGTAATAGTAAAACAATATGAGATATATATCGGTGAGGGTTCGAAAAGTGTTTTTTTTATTTAAAATATATGGTGGGACATACAACCTGATAATTGTGGCAAGAGGGTCATCCCGCCCTGGCAGCTACTCATTTGCTATCATGTGTAAAGAAAATCACGTTTATTTACGGTGTGACTCACTTTCATCGGAGGTAAATCATTATTAATATCATTTCAACGACAACGAAATCAGTACTAAATATCAGGGGCCGTATTCATAAAGCTTCTAAGATTTATTTTCATCTAAGATTAAAACCATTTCTTAAGTGTTATTCAGAAAGCATCTTAGCGGAAAAAATCATCTAAGAATAGAACGATTTTCCTCTCAACTGTAAGGTAGCTCTGAGGTGTACTAAATATTTAAGAAATTTCTTAAAACCTGTAACTTGGTTTAAAGAAATGATACTTGCACCAAAAGTATGTATTCGAGCACATGTGTCATAAGACTTTATCAACTGCTTCTAAAGATAAACATTTTGTATTGATTTACCTTTATTCTTTATTTGTAGTTGACCTATTTATTCTTGATTGATACTTGACAGTTAAAGCGATTTGTCTGTATTGTCTCTCCGTCCGTCTCTCCGTCCGTCTGTCCGTATGTCCGTACGTCTGGAGCGGCAGTTGTGGGTTGCGTTGCCAGTACAGAATGGCATTGTGGTTTTTTTGGTACTTATGGGGTACAATGTTCACCCCACAAGTGCGAAAATGCGTACAGAATGGCATTGTGGGGTTAATTCCATTTTTTCACATTTTTCTTTTACTTTTTTTTCACCTTTTTTCATTCTTTTTTAGTATCATTAGGGTTGGATCTAAAGGTTTGTGACATTAGGGTTAGAAAGAAAATAGGTTTTGTTTTGTTTTATGAAAAAAAAAGATGTTTTATAACATAAAAAAAACCGCACCCCACAACATCACTTCCACCAGAACGTCCGTCCGTCCACCCGCCGTCCGCTCGTCCGTCTATTTTTGTTTGTTCGTTCGTTCGTTTGTTCTTTCGTTTGTTGTTTGAATAATTAGCAGCATGTTTACGCCATCGAGGGCTAACAGGCGACCAATTTTTCCTTGGATCTTAGAATGTCAACCAGTACTCTGCAAGTAAATGATGATTTTCCAATTTAAATCAGCAGTGTGAGGCAAATGACAATAAGGCGCAATGCCGTATATCAGTCAGGCTTCACAGAGACAATGGCTGGGCGGTGTATCACAATTGGAGGAGGGTCGAATAAGAAATTCGAGTAAGAAAAAAACGAGTGTCGAGTGTCGAGTAAGCAAGTCAAGTAAGAAGTCGAGTGTCGAGTGAGAAAGTTAAGTGTCGAGTGAGAAAGTCAAGTGTTGAGTAAGAAAATCGAGTGTCGAGTAAGAAAAATTGTTTTGGTTGTTAAATACTCAATTAAAAAATAGGACATTTTTTTGTGATGACGGCCATTAACGAGGGTCTATCATTTGTATGAGATGAATAAGAGATAAAATCCATCATCAGTTCATCCATGTGGAATAGACAAATCGTACCCTCTTGGTCAAAATTGCAGGGGACTTGGCAGAGTCTTGTCTCTGCCTGTAAGTTTGACCAAAAGTGTGAGTTTATTCTATCACACAAAATTCTAATGATAAATATCTATATTCTTACTGGACACTCGACTTTCTTTATCACTCTATTTTCTTACATGACACTCAGACATTTAATTTTCAACACGACACTCAATTTCTTAACTCAACAGTTAGAACTTATTTTTAAATTCCAACTGAGCTTATTTTAAAAATACTTGTTACACATACTTCACTATATTCTAGGAGAAGTGTGCGATTTTCTCTGTCATTCAACACTGTTATGTTGGTTCAAAATAAAGAAGAAACATTGATGGTTTTCAACTTAAAATCTACTTCAAATATAACAATATTTTTATTGTTTTTAAATTGATGCTATATAGATGAGAAACTGAATTATCACTTTGAATTATTTTGGGTTATACCAGCAAAATGGATGTGACATAGTCCTTAAAAGACTGCAATTTTCCTGAAGAAGGCGGAAGTCGAAAATTTGTGAAAAAAAATGGAGTTTAATATAGACATTGATATAATATTTTCTTCCCTTCGGAAGATTGGTAGTAAATTTTATATCATCATAGTTTCAGTGATCTTCTTTTCAGTTCAATTCAATGGAATGACATTATTATTATTGCCTCATGAACAATTGATAGCTGATGTCCAGACCAAACATATCGAGTTCATTGAAGAAATTGCCTCATGAACAATTGATATCTGGTTTCCAGACCAAATATATCGAGTTTATTGGAAAAATTGCCTCATGAACAATTGCTAGCTGATTTCCAGACCAAACATATCGAGTTCATTGGAGAAATTGCCTCATGAACAATTGCTAGCTGGTTTCCAAACCAAATATATCGAGTTCATTGGAGAAATTGCCTCATGAACAATTGATAGCTGATTTCCAAACCAAATATATCGAGTTCATTGGAGAAATTGCCTCATGAACAATTGATAGCTGATTTCCAGACCAAAAATATCGAGTTCATTGGAGAAATTGCCTCATGAAAAATTGATAGCTGATTTCCAGACCAAACATATCGAGTTCATTGGAGAAATTGCCTCATGTAAAGCAAGCAATATTCCGGTTGAACTGAAAGCAATGGTCCCTACATACCAAAACACGACATACGTTCCTGTGATATACTTTGTATACAAAGGTCACAAGGACGATGTTTTATATTGTTTTAACCATATTCAACGGTGGCAAAAAGAAACACATAAGCTACCAGTATTTAGAACAAATGCAACTGAAATACTCGCTTTTATAGCAAATGATCTCAATATGGAAGAAGCCATTAGCTACTTAAAGGATCCAGTATAACGAATGCGTGTTTCCGACATATGTTAAAGCATACTTTAACAAAGTGCCAGGAGAATAGGCTGAACCTACTGGCAACGTCAAGTGATGGCAATATAAATGTATTCAGCCTGAAGCATATGTACCTTGTCGAAACGAAATACAATGCCACATTAAATGAGTAGCTCCTTGAGAAACACATTCATAAATTAATTAGAATATTTAATGTTAAATACACATATGATGTATTGTGGTATATTACATAAATGTATTCAGTCTGAAGCATCAAGAATATGTGCCTTGTTGAAATGAAAAAACAATGTTACATAATATGAGTACGTGTAAATTCTACCCGGAACCAGAATATCAAAGAACGATACGGATTGTTTTCCTGTCTTCATTCAGCGCTCTATGTAAATGTGTAGTCAAATTAACGTTTTTCTGCAAAACATTCATAATTCATAAAGTTTTTTTTAATACCTCAATTTCATTGGTCCGCAAAACGATATGCACACTAATAATCGATTAAGGTTCAATTAAATATTTCTATATTTTTGGTGACATTTTTTATAAAACCGCCAGAAGACGTATTAAAATCAAACGGAAGAGTGGCATCGTAAGTGGTCCAGACTGTCCTTCGAAGCGACAAAAGGGAGTAAGAAAATATTACGGGACAGATAAATCGAAAATGCTACCACACCTGCGAAAGGGGATGCTCAACTTATAAATGAAATGAGACATAATTTCACATGGAGGTAATGGAAGTAAAACAATATAATGCATGGAAATTTGTGACAGTACAACATTATTTCGATAATAAGTGTAACATCTCAACAGAGGTGGTCCTTTGGCAGCTTTCCTAGCTAATAATATCACAAAAGATAAATTATAACATATTCAGGAAAGCGCTTACATTTTGTCGTTCTCGTGCAATTTCATAGTATATAAATAAGCGCATTACGATAATAGTTCTTATATCATCTTCATGTTTGTGTCGGCGCGTATCACCGTGCGAAAATAGGCTAATCCTGGTATTCACGTGGTATAAAAATAAATAATACATGAAACTAAAAAGATTCGGTGCAGATAAGCCAGGGTTGGCACTTTTTGGAGATGCTAAAATACCATATTGTCGTCATAAGGTTCATTGGCGCGAACAAATTAAGGAGACAAATTATAGTTACAGTACAAAGGTTGGGATAATTTGATAAATATTAATTATTATATGTCATTATATGTTGAACATTAGACCAGTGTACATGGTATCCAATCCGGTACGATTTAATTGAAGCAATATTAAAAAATAAATATAAAAACTATGAATTTTGTATTTTGCAGTTGCTACACATTCATCGCAAAGTTATCCCCAAATAGTACATTGCAATCACATACATTATTGAATGAATCACAGCCAAAAGTTATTATCAGAAAAATATTTAAAAAAATTCTATAGTAATTATTGAGCAGAAGTCAACCACCAACATAGGTCTCAAAATCAAAATCACGTATATATGAATCACTTATAATAATCAGGTAAACTCATGTATATAAACGTCCGACGATCAATGGTTTCGCCTGCTTTAACACCCGCACAGTATACTATACTAGAAACAAATATTTTATCGGCTCTGCTGATATAGGTTTTTATACAGAAATAATCTCTATACTTTTATGTATATACATGAACAATTTGAGCTCAATATATAATTATGTGGGATATTTCATGGTTTAAGTGAGGTTACAAAATCCTAGTCTTTCTGTACTGGCCAAAATTGGAATATTTCAAAGGTCACTTATGATGTATTAATCTAAACAAAACGGGACTAAAATAAGAGATATGGACTGAGTTTTGTGGGCATTTAGCGGACGTAGGAAATGCCTGATAAATAATGACTGGTATATGAATTAAGTGTGACTTTTATGACAATATTTTGGTTTTAGTTCTCAAGTAGCGAGAGAATAAAGTCAGTTTTACTTTGGGAGGCGAGATGGAAAGATGGGTTTTAGTTAAAGAGAACACGATGGGACGCAAATAAATTAAGATGCAGTTGAGTTTAAAATTGGAAAGTTATACTAAGATGGGGAATATGTTTGAACTATGTTTAGAAGCGTGCATATATGTTAATAGATTTTATTAAAAATCAAAGACAGATGTAATAATGCATGAAATTAATATATACCGAACAAAATAAATAACTTCCGCTGTGTTTAAGTGCAGATATATGTACGTATGAAAACAACGATTAAATTATTTTTATATGTATTGCAATAGTATTTCAATGTGAATTTGTGTGGAATACGTAAAACTAATGAAATGGTTTATTAAATGTGGTAGAGCCGTCACGCATCACCTTGGGCATCGAGGACTGCCTGGCATCGGTGGCGCATAGAACCGACAAGTGTGTTGATTTTGGCCTGTGGAATGTTGTTCCAGGCTTGTGTTAGTTCAATGACGTTGGAATAGGGCGACTTCTAACACGCTTGTCCAAATTATCCCACACGTGTTCGATGGGATTCAGATCTGAACTTTTGGCGGGCCAGTCATCAATAAATGCAATGTTATTCGTCCTGAGGAAATTCACAGTATCTCTAGCTGAATATGGCCTGTGGCATAATCCTGTTGAAACAGAGTTATATTGGCATTATTTCAAAAAAAGTGTTATGACGTGCCTCGCAAGAATCCCATCACGGTAGCGTTGGGCATTCAAATTCCCATCGATCACGACGAGAGGTGTGCTATAACCATGCGCAATGCCTGCCCAGACCAAAACGATCTCGTTCAAGTACACATCAGTCGGCATAACATTCATTTCTTCTACGGTATACTCGAACCCTGCCATCACTTCGATGATTTGTCGGAGAAGAGAACGCTATTCAATTGTTGCCTTATCCAGCGATGGTGTGTACACGATTAACGTGGTGACGTCGCGTCATAACACAGCCAACGAAAGGACGACCTCCAAGTAGACCACCCTCCCACAAAAGATTGCGTACAGTTTGGTATTCGGTTGTTATGTGTACCAAGGGTGTTAGCAGCATAGGCAGTGCCAATGGCAGTTTGGAAACGATTGCGTAGGTGTGTTCATGATAAAGCGGTTTTGCCCATGCGCCGTGACGCGCTCCACTACATGGTTAATCTTCCGTATGTCCTGTTGCTTGAAAACGTTGCCTAAGGTTTCAATTAGCACGGATAGAACAGCCAACAACCCTAGCAACCTCATTCGTCGCAATACCAGCATAAAGCATGCCAATGGCACGTTCACGTAAATTTGGTGAGATTCTAGGCATATTAAAAAGAAAAAAAACTGAATAAATTTCTTTTTTTTTCAAGGTCTTTTTCTTATTGACAACACAGTCTATAAAATCAGACTGAACGATTTGATTTCATAAACACGGATCATGCTGGTCTGTGCATGCACGAAGAAATTAATGTAAACGTTTTCTTTTTTGTGTTATGCGTACAATCCAGTTACAATTGGTTTTATTTGACACATTATCGTTCGTCCGAAAATATGTAGGCCATTTGACACATTGATTTCTTTTTATACAGTAAAAAGATATGTTTAGAAATCGGAAGTTTTTTCTTTTGTTTAGTATTTATAGAAAGTCCTACTTTCTGTGTTATGTGTAAATACGTCTTTAGCTGTCACTCTGTTTACAGGTTGACTATTTTTTACTGATAAAAGTGTAGTTGGCTCCTTTCAATTGTAAATGCATCTTTAGCTATCAAACTGTTTGAAGGTTGACTAATTTTACTAATTAAAGTGAAGTTGGCTAAGTTTTATTTGTAAATACGTCTTTAACTGTCAGTCTGTTTGCAGGTTGACTAATTTTACTGAAAAAGGTGCAGTTGGCTCATTTAAATTGTAAATACGTCTTCAGCTGTCACTCTGTTTGCAGGTTGACTAATTTTACTGATAAACGTGTAGTTGGTTCATTTAAATTGCAAATACGTCTTAAGCTGTGACTGTTTGCAGGTTGACTAATTTTACTGATAAAAGTGTAATTAACTCAATCAAATATTAAATACGTCTTTAGCTGTCACTCTATTTGCAGGTTGAAAAATTTTACTGATAAAACTGTAGTTGGCTCATTTAAATTGTAAATACGTATTTAGCTGTCACTCTGTTTGCAAGTTGACTAATTTACTGATAAAAGTGTAGTTGGCTAAATTAAATTATAAATTCTTCTTCAGCTGTCACTCTGTTTTCAGGTTGACTAATAATAATGATAAAAGTGTAGTTGGCTCATTGATATTGTAAATAAATCTTTCGCTGTCACTCTGTTTGCAGGTTGTCCAATATTATTGATAACAGTGTAGTTGGTTCATTTAAATTGTAAATAAGTCTTGAGCTGTCACCTTGTTTGCAGATTGTCTAATTTAAGTGATAAAAGTGTAGTTGGTTCATTTAAATTATGAATAATTCTTTAGCTGTCACTCTGTTTGCAGGTTGACTAATTTTACTGATTAAAATGTAGTTGGTTCATTTAAATCATAAATACATCGTAAGCTGTCACTCTGTATGTAGGTTGACTTATTTTACTGATAAAAGTGTAATTGGCCCATTTAAATTGTTAGTAGGTCTTTAGCAGTCACTCTGTTTATAGGTTGACTAATTTTACTGATAAACGTGTTGTTGGCTGATTTAAATTGTAAATACGTCTTTAGCTGTGACTCTGTTTGCAGGTTGACTAATTTTATTGATAAAAGTGTAATTAGCTGATTTTAATTGTAAAGACATCCTTAGCTGTGACTCTGTTTGCAGGTTGACTAATTTTACTAATAAAAGTGTAACTGGCTCATTTAAATTGTAAATACTTCTTTAGCGGTGACTCTGTTTGCATGTTGACTAATTTTATTGATAAAAGTGTAATTGGCTCATTTAAATTGCAAATACGTCTTTAGCTGTGATTCTCTTTGCAGGTTGACTAATTTTACTGATAAAAGTGTAATTGACTCATTCAAATATTAAATAAGTCTTTAGCTGTCACTCTGTTTGCAGGTTGACTAATATTACTGATAAAAGTGTAATATGTTTCATTTATATCGTGAATACGTCTTAAGCTGTGACTCTGTTGGCAGGTTGTCACATATAACTGATAAAAGTGTAGTTGGCTCAATGAAATTGTATATACGTCTTCAGCTGTCACTTTGTTTGCAGGTTGACTAATAATAATGATAAACGTGTAGTTGGCTCATTGATATTGTAAATACGTCTTTCGCTGTCACTCTGTTTGCAGGTTGTCGATATTACTGATAAAAGTGTAGTTGGTTCATTTAAATTGTAAATAAGTCTTGAGCTGTCACCTTGTTTGCATATTGTCTAATTTTACTGATAAAAGTGTAGTTGGTTCATTTAAATCGTAAATACACCGTAAGCTGTCACTCTGTTTGTAAGTTGACTTATTTTACTGATAAAAGTTTAATTGTCCCATTTAAATTGTTAGCAGGTCTTTAGCAGTCACTCTGTTTACAGGTTGACTTATTTTACTGATAAAAGTGTTGTTGGCTGATTTAAATTGTAAATATGTCTGTAGCTGAGACTGTGTTTGCAGGTTGACTAATATTACTGATAAAAGTGTAATTGGCTAATTTTAATTGTAAATACTTCTTTAGCTATGACTCTGTTTTCAGGTTGACTAATTTTACTGATAAAAGTGTAATTGGCTCATTTAAATTGCAAATACGTATTTAGCTGTTACTCTCTTTGCAGGTTGACTGATTTTACTGATTAAATTGTAATTGACTCATTCAAATATTAAATACGTCTTTAGCTGTCACTCTGTTTGCAGGTTGACTAATATTACTGATAAAAGTGTAATATGGTTCATTTAAATCGTGAATACGTCTTAAGCTGTGAGTCTGTTTGCAGGTTGTCACATATTACTGATAAAACTGTAGTTGGCTCAATTAAATTGTATATACGTCTTTAGCTGTCACTCTGTTTGAAGGTTGACTAATATTACTGATAAAAGTATAGTTGGCTTAATTAAATTGTAAATACGCCTTTAGCTGTCTCTCTGTTTACATGTTGACTAATATCACTGATAAAATTGAAGTTGGCTCATTTAAAATGTAAATAGTTCAGTAGCTGTCACTCTGTTTGCATGTTGACTAATTTTACTGATAAACATGTAGTTGGTTCATTTAAGTTATAAATACGTCTTTAGCTGTCACTTTGTTTGCAGGTTAACTAATGTAACTGATAAAAGTGTAGTTAGTTCATTTAAATTGTAAATAGTTCATTAGCGGTCACTCTGTTTGCAGGTTGAATAATGTTACTGATAAAAGTGTAGTTGGCTCATTTAAATTGTGAAGTCGTCTTGAGCTGTCACTCTGTTTGTAAGTTGACTAATTTTACTGATAAAAGTGTTGTTGGCTCATTTAAATTGTAAATACATCTTCAGCTATCAATCTGTTTGCAGGTTGACTAATTTTACCAATAAAAGTGTAGTTGGCTCATTTTAATTGTAAATACGTCTTTAGCTGTCACTCTGTTTGCATGTTGACTAATTTTACTAATAAAAGTGTAGTTGGCCAAATTAAATTGTATATACGTCATAGCTGTCACTCTTTTTGCAGGTTCACTAATATTACTGATAAAAGTGTAGTTGGCTCTCATTTAAATTGTAAATTCGTCTTTAGCTGTTACTCTGTTTGCAGGTTTACTAGCATTACTGATAAAAGTGAAAGCTCATTTAATTATTTTATACGTCTTTAGCTATCATTCAGTTTCCAGGTTGTCTAATATTACTGATAAAAGTGTAGTTAGCTCAATTAAATTGTATATACGTCTCTTTAGCTGTCACTCTGTTTGCAGGTTGACTAATATTACTGATAAAAGTGTATTTGGCTCATTTCAATTGTAAATACATCTTTAGCTGTCACTCAGTTAGCAGGTTGACTAATATTACTGATAAAAGTATAGTATGCTCAATTAAATTGTAAATACACCTTTTGCTGTCTCTCTGTTTACAGGTTGACTAGTATTATAAAAGTGAAGTTGGCTCATTGAAACTGTACATAATTTCCTAAGCTGGCAGTGTGTTTACAGGTTGAATAATATTACTGTTTCATGTGTAGTTGGCTTATTTCAATCGCAAATAGGTCTTTAGCTGTCACTCTGTTTGCAGGTTGACTAATATTACCGATAAAAGTGTAGTTGGCTCAATTAAATTGTATATACGTCTTTAGCTGTCACTCTGTTTGCAGGTTGACTAATATTATTGATAAAAGTGTAGTTGGCTCATTTAAAATTGTATATACGTCATAGCTGTCACTCTTTTTGCAGGTTCTCTAATACTACTGATAAAAGTGTAGTTGGCTCTCATTTAAATTGTAAATACGTCTTTAGCTGTCACTCTGTTTGCAGGTTGACTACCATTACTAATAAAAGGTATGGTTCATTTAAATTGTTTATACGTCTTTAGCTGTCACTCTATTTACAGGTTGACTAATATTACTGATAAAAGTGTAGTTTGTTCATTTAAATTGTAAATACGTCTTTAGCTGTCACTCTGTTTGCAGGTTGTCCAGTATTACTGATAAAAGTGTAGTTGGTTCATTTAAATTGTAAATACATCTTTAGCTGTCACTCTGTTTGCAGGTTGTCTAATATTACTGATAAAAGTGTAGTTGGTTCATTTCAATTGTAAATACGTCTTTAGCTGTCACATTATTTGCAGATTGTCTGATAACAAGTTAGTTGGTTCATTTTAATTATGAATACGTCTTTAGCTGTCACTCTGTTTGCAGATTGACTAATTTTACTGATTAAAGTGTAATTGGCTCATTTAAAGTGTAAGTAGGTCTTTAGCTGTCACTCTGTTTGCAGGTTGATTTATATTACTGATACATGTGTAGTTGGCTCATTTAAATTGTAGATACGTCTTTAGCTGTCACTCTGTTTGCAAGTTGATTAAATTTACTGATTAAAGCGTTTTTGGTTGATTTAAATTGTAGATACGTCTTTAGCTGTCACTCTGTTTACAGGTTGACTAATTTTACTGATTAAAGTGTTTTTGGTTCATTCAAATTGTAGATACGTCTTTAGGTGTCACTCTGTTTGTAGGTTGACTAATTTTACTGAATAAAGCGTTGTTGGTTCATTGAAATTGTAGATATGTCTTAAGCTGTCACTCTGTTTGCAGATTGACTAATTTTACTGATAAATGTGAAATTGGCTCATTTAAATTGCAAATACATCTTTAGCTGTCACTCTGTTTAAAGGTTGAATAATTTTACTGGTAAAAGTGTAGTTGGTTCATTTAAATTGCATTGACGTCTTTAGCTGTCACTCTGTTTGCATGTTGACTTATATTACTGGAAAAAGTGTAGTTAGCTGAATTAAATTATAAATACGTCTTTAGCTGTCTCTCTGTTTGCAAGTTGACTAATTTTACTGATAAAAGTGTTGTTGGCTTATTTAAATTGTAAACAGGTCTTTATCTGTCACTTTGTTTGAAGGTTGAATAATTTTACTGGTAAAAGTGTAGTTGGCTGATTTAAATTGTAATTACGTCTTTAGCGGTCAGTCTGTTTGCAGGTTGACTAATTTTACTGATAAAAGTGTAGTTGGCTCATTTATATTGTAATTTCGTCTTTAGCTGTCAGTCTGTTTGCATGTTGACTTATATTACTGATAAAAGTGTAGTTGGCTCATTTAAATTATAAATACGTCTGTAGCTGTCACTCAGTTTGTAGGTTGACTAGCATTACTGATAAAGTGAAGTTGGCTCATTTCAATTGTTTATACGTCTTTAGCTGTCACTCTGTTTGCTGGTTTACTAAAAATAATGATAAAAGTGTAGTTGGCTCATTTATATTGTAAATACGTCTTTCGCTGTCACTCTGTTTGCAGGTTGTCCAATATTACTGATAAAAGTGTAGTTGGTTCATTTAAATTGTAAATAAGTCTTGAGCTGTCACCTTGTTTGCAGATTGTCTAATTTTAGTGATAAACGTGTGGTTGGTTAATTTAAATTATGAATACGTCTTTAGCTGTCACTCTGTTTGCAGGTTGACTTATTTTACTGATTAAAGTTTAGTTGGTTCATTTCAATCGTAAATACGTCGTAAGCTGTCACTCTGTTTGTAGGTTGACTTATTTTACTGATAAAAGTGGAGTTGGCTGATTTAAATTGTAAATACGTCTTTATCTGTAACTCTGTTTGCAGGCTGACTAATTTTACTGATAAAAGTGTATTTGGCTTATTGAAATTGAAAATACTTTATTAGCTGTGACTCTGTTTGCAGGTTGACTAATTTACTGATAAAAGTGTAATTGGCCCATTTAAATTGTAGATACGTCTGAAGCTGTCTCTCTGTTTGCAGTTTGACTAATTTTACTGATAAAAGTATAGTTGTCTCATTCAAATTGTAGATACGTCTTTAGCTGTGACTCTGTTTGCATGTGGACTTATTTTAGTGATATAAAGTGTAGGTGGTTTATTTCAATTGTAGATACGTTTTTAGCTGTCACTCTGTTTGCAGGTTGACTAATTTTACTGATAAAAGTGTAGTTGGCTCTATTAAATTGTAGATACGTCTTTATCTGTCGCTCTGTTTGCATGTTGACTAATTTAACTGATAAAAGTATA
Source organism: Panopea generosa (assembly GCA_029582155.1). Lineage (NCBI taxonomy): Eukaryota > Metazoa > Mollusca > Bivalvia > Adapedonta > Hiatellidae > Panopea > Panopea generosa. The sequence goes on along the minus strand of CM055911.1, from coordinate 35,300,705 downwards.
GTTGTCTCATTTAAATTGTAGATACGTCTTTAGCTGTCACTCTGTTTGCAGGTTTACTAATTTTACTGATAAAAGTGTAGTTGGTTCATTTAAATTGTAGATACGTCTTTAGCAGTCATTCTGTTTGCATGTTGATTAATTTGACTGATAAAAGTGTAGTTGGCTCATTAAAATTGTAGATACTTCTTAAGCTGTCACTCTGTATGCAGGTTGACTAATTTTACTGATAAAAGAATAGTTGGCTCATTTAATTTGTAGATACGTTTTTAGCTGTCACTCTGTTTGCATGTTGACTAAATTTACTGATAAAAGTATAGTTGGCTCATTTAAATTGTAATTACGTCTTTAGCTGTCACTCTGTTTGCTGGTTGACTAATTTTACTGAATAAAAGTGTAGTTGGTTCATTTAAATTTTAAGTTATTGATCCGGACTTCATACTGAACTTTCTTTAACATAAGTATGAAATATGGAGTTTAAGTGGATATTAAGACGTGTGCTAGAGGTAATTATTCAACCATGAAAATATTAAAACGACCCTATTACGGCTTCATATTACTTAATATTGGCTTGTTAAAGCAATATGCTTGTCTTAAAGTGCACTTTGTATTTGCTAGCGTATTTGTCTCTCAGAAATTAACTTTAGCCCTTTATTTTTCGGCTAAAATTATAATTAATCTCAACAATTTGATCGTAAATATTTTCGAATTGGACATTTTTTGTAGATTCTAAAAGTGACGTCATGACATAAATCGGAACAGAAAGCATTTCACGATTTTGCAACATAATGGAAATATTGCACACTTGGATTTGATTAATATTTAGAATAAAAAGCAGATAAAAATTATATTAACCGATGTTTACCTATCTGATGAACTAGTGGTTAAGCTTTAAGGATATATGAAACATTTCCGATTACAGCTGCTGTCATATGCACTTTTATAGTGATGTTTTATTATGTTTTTTCTTTATACAGTCACTATAACTAACACACGGGCTCGATCTGCACGTACAGATAAACATTTAGCCAAAAACCGACGCGGATGAGTAATTTAAAAAAAAGAAAAACGATTATATCAGACTGTTTGATTCGTTATATGTCAAATAATCATCACAAAACCACCACAAGGTTCGTCGTTGCCAGTCATCACCACCGTCAACTGTGGAATAAATGAGACAGACGCAAGTTTTATCTAAATCGGTATTAACTTTATTAATCGATACTTCGATTATAACAAATTATTTCATAAATAAAACATTATGCAACTAAAAATACATACAATTAATAAGTATACATAAAAAACAAAAACAATTTTGAACTAGGCATAGTACCACCATTTGAAAAAGGAAGTGCTGGCGTGGAGTAGTCGCATAATCGCGGTTATAAATAATCCTCGTTTCTTCTTCTTTGAAAATGCATTTTCCTTATTTTAATGCTCTTTTTTATATAAATATAAATTGCATTATTGATGTATTTTGAACAATTTGATAGCATTGTCATGTTTGAATTGTGAATTTAGAAAAAAAGATTAATGCTTGGAAATTGGGGTATGAATAAATGATTTCGGAAGTCTACTTTCACTTTGTCAACAGTGTACACACTGAGCAGCAAAAATATCTCTTATATATGACACATGACCCCTACTTTTCTCATATATTTTGATAATGCAGATGTTGACAAACAGTAAAATGTCAGTTTCACATTTTTCATTTGGGTCTCTCTATGAATGACAAGCCTTCAAACTTTTATTATTTACTAAAGAATAAAGAACAAAAATCAGCTGTGGGTTTACACCTACTAGAGGATTGTTTCTAACACAAAAACAGATGTCTCTCCTAAAATATCAGTCAAAATCTCTCACGAGGTTCACATGGATAGAGTTGACAATATTTGCACCAGAGGAGACATAAGTACTAGATTTTTGAAGAATGGTTGCAACTTAAAACAAGAGAATGTCCGCGCACTTTAGTAATGATGTTTCATTCTATTTGTACAAGTTTTTTGAGAAACGATTTTTTGGCATTTATCTGCAAGTTTATTTTGGTATTTTAGATTGAATATCTAAATTGAAGATAACAAATTATGGTATTTTAGTTAACTATAACTATCAAAATATGATTTCCATTAAGATAAATATGTAAATACGACAATAAAAAACCTGTAAGTGCCCAAAACTGACTCCAGTTAACTATTTCACTTACTAGATAATATCTAGTTAACTTAATTGATTGATTGATTGATTGAATATTTAGCGTGATTTTTATGCCATCGAGGGCTAACAGACGATCAGTTAACCTAACCACTGTTTCCTGGGATTAACCAGTACTCGAGCACACCCCGTCTCCGCAAGTAACTGATAACTTTCCCACTTGAATCAGTGGTAAGAGACGAATGATAATGAGACGCAATGTCGTATATATAACTCTATAACGTTATTTAACTTGATAACCAGATAATTATCGCGTCCGCTAAGTGGTTTTGTAGATATTATGTATTCAGTTGCATGGATCAAAACCATTTTATTTATAAATAATTTGAGTGTTTTAAATACAGTGTATCCATTTTCCTGTTTTGAACAAAACAAAACAATAATTTACAGGCGAGTTTTGTGATAATTGATAAACTAACTGATTTACAATTTGCAATTAATTAGGGCAATCAAAGAGCAATGTTTATTGTCTACATATTCCTGATTTGTATTTGGATACATTTCAATGTTATGTTCTGTAGGCTCTGAAGCATTTACATCACCTTTATTGTAATTGAAGAAAACATGTGTTTTTGGGATATATGAGTCATGCATAATTTTGGATGATCGTTCAATTACTTGAGTTAAATATTGTTTGTTAAACTTAAAGGTAACATAGTGTCCCCCTTCATTTTCAGGGTAGTGTCCGACCAAAATTGTGGGGATTTCCTCAGAAAAAAGTTGATATCCTGATTGAGTAATAAGGGTTGTATGGGCATTTAGTGTTGAAACAACAAATATTTGAATATTAAACATTTCGAACATAACTTGAAGAGTAAGGTGGTCACCATATACACACCACTATTTGATATTTGAGTAAGATAGTTTTCCCTGGTATCTGTCGTATACTCCTACCAAGTAACGTTATGTTAATTTCCAAAATATCGACTTGTTCTAAAATAGTTGGTTGTATAATCTCGTAGCATCTCTGTTGACCAATAAACTCCAATTCGAAGTAATTGGTGGGCGATTGCTGAAAAACTGACATGCTTTAAAGCGGGGCGGTAGTCTTATTGATAGAGTGTTGGCCGCTCACGCAAGAGGTTGCGGGTTCGATCCCGAGCTCTCTTACAACAACACTCAATACTAGTTCTAACCAGGAAGCGGACTCGAGAGCGGTTCATATAAGCTCTGAGCTTTCATCGCAATCTAGCTAAAAATAATTATTATAAACGAAAACTGACAGTCTTCGTTCCCAGGTGGATTATACAACACTCCGAAGTCAAATTCGGACTGTAATTCTACTAAATTGCTTTCACTTGTTTTCACAATATAATACTTTGACATTTGTTTTGGTTTTATTGAAATGTTTGAAAGATTGATGACGTGGTGCCATTTGCTTATTTTAGTGCCTTTGCCATTATCTTTGTAGTAAATCTTGTACATATTTGTACCAACTTTTCTATCAATAATCTTTCCACTAATAATTGAGTCCTTAGAAAGTTTTCCATTTTTCTTGAGTTTTACATAAATCTTTTCGCCTGATTTGAACACTGGAGTTCTTAGGGATTGACTATGTTGCCTGTCACTTTGAACATTTAATCTTTTGGTGGCTTTTGCTGCTATTTCACTAACCTTTTCAGCTGTTTCCACACCCCTGCCTCTGCCAAAATAAATTTCGTGTGAAGATCTCCAACCAAGACATTTGTTTAGTGTTGCATTTATTATATGTTGATACTTAGACAGCTGTGTTACCCAGGAAACACCATATTTTCCGATGTTTTTAAAATCAAAAGCGATTTTGTTCTTCAATGTCCTATGCATCCTCTCTATTTCACCTTAAGATTGTGGGTGCTTCTAGCTATTTTAATGTTGTTGTTGTTGTTTTTTTTTTTTATCTCAGAACACTTAAATTCTCTATCAAATTTACGACCTTGGTCGTGCTGAATTCCATTTGGTACTCCATATTCATCTATTATTTTGTTGAATTCTATACAGATTGATTTTTGAAGATTTACTTGATAAAGGCCTCAACCAAACATATCTGCTAAATTTATCCAAAATACTTAAAACATATCTATATGTTTTCTTGTGATGAACTAACTTGTTCAGATCTACAACATCAATTTGAACGTGTTCATGCACATCGTACACTTACCATGTTCCAATGGTGCTAATTAAACTTGATGTTCTTTCTGATGTATAGTTGATCTCTTGAAAGCACATCTTTGACACCCTTCAATGACACTCCAGCATATCTACGGGTTAGCTTATAAAACACAGGTTTAGCTCCAACGTCTTTTAAATCTCTAAATGTGTTCCTCACCACATTCCTGAATGATGTTTCCTTCAGAACTTCTTTATCTTTTTCTTTATAGTTCAACTTTGGCGAAAGGTGAGACTTATTTCGGTAGAAACGAACTATTGCAGATTTTTCAGTTGTATATCTGATCTTGTGATCTATCGTATATTCGCCATTTATTTTATCCATAAATATTTGATAGTCAAAGTCAGATACTTTTCCGAGTGATTGCCCTGCTTCCACCATGAATACAAAAAAAACGTCAATCTGAAATGAAAAGTCAGTACCCGGGTAAAGCACAATAAAAGGAACATATTTAAATCCTGTTTGTCAAATTTCAGAAGATAAGCTCTTAACAGTTTTCGATATATGGTCATATAAAGGCATCCAAGAATACATATTTTTCTAGTATTATGCTGATGGACTTCACTTTTTTTTAATCATTTTCAAGAAATAAACTTTCTAAATAAATTGCAAAATATAGTTATTTTGATAAAAAAAAACAAAAAAAAACAACAAATGTATTGGTACAAGTTTTGCTGAAATCGGATGAATAATAACAAAGATATGGTCGTAAATCCAAAACATTTAACAGCATTTTAAAATGTTTTAATGTGCAAGAAATTGGTAACCCTTAGCCTTTGTCATTCATCACACAAATTACAATTTATTCACCCACCAAATTTAGGTAGATAAACGACAAATAAAAATATTTTAATTTAGACCTATCCTCTGTAAGCAACTGACAACTTCCCCATATAAATCATAGTTTAGAGGTGGAGGACAAATGCTTTAACATGCAGTTTCTTCAGTCAAAATATAATGGGAGGAATGTACGCCTCTCCAAGGGTTCGGACTCATGACTTATTGTTTAATAGTCGAGGCTTTACCTCCTAAGCTAACCGGCGGGTAAAATAGAAATATATTTAGGAGCATAGAAATACTATGTTAAGGTCATTACTCTACTAGTACAATTGAGACAACTTTCAAAACGCTACGCTACGATTGTGAAAATAGCTTTATTTCATATAAAAGTAATTATATTGTGTTATTAAGAATTTTATCACGAACTGTTACATATGACATGCATGGAAAGAAAATATGAGTAGCTAAATTTGAATATGATGTGTCAAAGAGAGTGTCCTCAAATTAAAGCATTCCCAAAAGTACAACGTTACGTCATAGCAAGTTATTACACATACACTGATGGACTTTAAAAACGCAAAACTCAGATAAACAGTAATAAAACACCGAGTTATTTATCGAGTTTTCCGAAATATATTTTATTTGCTTATAAAACATCTTTCTACCATTCCTGGAAACTTTCATCCACATACACATGTATATCACAATTATCACTTCTATATATTGATTCGAAACATCCAATCCCCATTACCTAAATTCACAAAATTTTGTAATATACTCCTTGATTGATGCACGCACTAAATTCAGGCCAGAATTTTTATTTACTTCGACACTGAGGCCAGTTTATTTATTTACTTAAACATCAGGGATAGAATATTTATTTACTTTTTCTGCCAACACCCCTGATTTTCAAATGGTCGTCCTCTTACGTGTATTAACATGAAAACAGACGTCAAATCAGTTTTTTAATAGTCACTATTAGATATAATGGGAGAATATTTCCCTAGCGTTAATATGTAGTAAATGCCTTCCATTTATATAATCATAATAGTAGTTTTTTCTTTCTCTTTTATTTAAGTCTTTAAAATCTTCTAATTAGGGCTTAGCGTCTACTAATTGGGAGTTTTAGAGTCAAAAGTAGGCCGCCTCCGTATATAACTGTGTATTACTTTCTTATTAAATGATAAAGATAACCTAGTTCATAAAAAATACATGTACTTACTTGAATGTTCTTAAAATGACGACATACACAATTTTCACTGTATAAACACCGTGATTGAGATGTTACATGTTCCCCAAAAATATGGTATGGTAGTAGCCCGTTTCAGTTACATATAGGATTTTGGTAACATATGTGTTCGATTTGTTACATTTGTGTCATGTCGTTTATTTTCTAAATAGATACAAATGTGCCCTTTTAGTTACATATGTGTCCTTTAAGTTACATATGTGCTTTAGTTACATACGTGACCCAACATACGTCTTTAGCTGTCACTCTTTTTGCAGGTTGTCCAATATTACTGATAAAAGTGTAGTTGGCTCATTAAAATTGTAAATACGTCTTTAGTTGTCATTTTGTTTGCAAGTTGTGTAATGTTACTGAAAAAAGTGTAAATGGCTACTTTAAATTGTAAATACGTCTTTAGTTGTCACTCTGTTTACAGGTTGTCTAATATAATTGATAAAAATGTAGTTGGTTCATTTAAATTGTAAATACGTCTTTATCTGTCACTCTGTTTGCAGGTTGTCTAATATTGGTGATAAAAGTGTAAATGGCTCATTCAAATTGTAAATACGTCTATAGCTGTCACTCTGTTTGCAAGTTGTCTAATATTACCGATAAAAGTGTAGTTGGCTCATTTAAATTGTAAATACGTCTTTAGTTGTCACTCAGATTGCGGGTTTTCTAATGTTACTGATAAAAGTTTAGTTGGCTCATTTAAATTGTAAATACGTCTTTAGTTGTCACTCAGATTGCGGGTTTTCAAATGTTACTGATAAAAGTTGAGTTGGCTCATTTAAATTGTAAATACGTCTTTAGCTGTCACTCTGTTTGCAGGTTGTCTAATATTACTGATAAAAGTATAATTGGCTCATTTAAATTGTAAATACGTCTTTAGTTGTCACTCTGTTTGAAGGTTGTCTAATATAATTGATAAAAGTGTAGTTGGCTTATTTCAATTGTAAATACGTCTTTAGCTGTCACTCTGTTTGCAGGTTGTCTAATATTACCGATAAAAGTGTAGTTGGCTCATTTAAATTGTAAATACGTCTTTAGCTGTCACTCTGTTTGCAGGTTGTCTAATATTACTGATAAAAGTGTAGATGGCTCATTTAAATTGTAAATACGTCTTAAGCTGTCACTATGTTTGCAGGTTGTCTAATATTACTGATAAAAGTATAGTTGGCTCATTTAAATTGTAAATACGTCTTTAGCTGTCACTCTGTTTGCAGGTTGTCTAATATTACTGATAAAAGTGTAGTTGGCTCATTTAAATTGTAAATACGTCTTTAGCTGTCACTATGTTTGCTTTGCAGGTTGTCTAATATTACTGATAAAAGTATAGTTGGCTCATTTAAATTGTAAATACGTCTTTAGCTGTCACTATGTTTGCAGGTTGTCTAATATTACTGATAAAAGTGTAGTTGGCTCATTTAAATTGTAAATACGTCTTTAGCTGTCACTCTGTTTGCAGGTTGTCTAATATTACTGATAAAAGTGTAGTTGACTCATTTAAATTGTAAATATGTCTTAAGCTGTCACTCTGTTTGCAAGTTGTCTAATATTACCGATAAAAGTATAGTTGGTTCATTTAAATTGTAAATACGTTTTTAGATGTCACTCTGTTTGCGGGTTTTCTAATGTTGCTGATAAAATTGTAGTAGGCTCATTTAAATTATAAATACGTCTTTAGCTGTCACTCTGTTTACATGTTTACTAATTTTACTGATAAAGGTGTAGTTGGCTCATTTAAATTGTATGTTGTTGTTGTATGGTGTTTAGCGTCGCTTTCAACAATTTTTCAGTCATATTGCAACGGTGTCTACTTGAGACAGTAGTCTAAGTGTTGTCACACTGGAGTATCATGCCGCAGACACATGGTATGATAACCCGCCCAGTCACATTATACTGACACCGGGCCGACCAGACCTAGAACTCTCCTCTAAATGCTGAGCGTCAAGCGAGGAAGCTTCTAGTACCATTTTTAAAGTCTTTGGTATGACCCGGCCGGGAATTGAACCCACGACCTTCCGCATGCGAGGCGGACGCTCAACCACTAGACCACGCCGCGGTCTTTTTAATTGTAAATACGTCTTAAGCTGTCACTCTGTTTACAGGTTGACTAATTTTACTGATAAAAGTATAGTTGGCTCATTTAAAGAGTAAATACGTCTTTAGCTGTCACTCTGTTTGCAGGTTGACCAATTTTACTGATAAAAGTGTAGTTGGCACATTTAAATTGTAAATACGTCTTAAGCTCTCACTCTGTTTACAGGTTGTCTAATATTACTGATAAAAGTATAGTTGGTTCATTTAAATTGTAAATACGTCTTTAGCTGTCACTCTGTTTGCAGGTTGTCTAATTTTACTGATACAAGTATAGTTGGCTCATTTAAATTGTAAATACGTCTTTAGCTGTCACTCTGTTTACAGGTTGACTAATGTTACTGATAAAAGTGTAGTTGGCTCATTTAAATTGTAAATACGTCTTAAGCTGTCACTCTGTTTACAGGTTGACTAATTTTACTGATAAAGTATAGTTGACTCATTTAAATTGTAAATACGTCTTCAGCTGTCACTCTGTTTGCAGGTTGACTAATTTTACTGATAAAGGTATAGTTTGATCATTTAAATTATAAATAAGTCTTTAGTTGTCATTTTGTTTGCAAGTTGTCTAATGTTACTGATAAAAGTGTATTTGGCTTATTTAAATTGTAAATACGTCTTAAGCTGTCACTCTATTTACAGGTTGATTAATTTTACTGATAAAAGTATAGTTGCTCATTTAATCTGTAAATACGTCTTTAGCTGTCACTCTGTTTACAGGTTGACTAATTTTACTAATAAAAGTATAGTTGGATCAATAAAATTGTTAATACGTCTTTAGTTGTCATATTGTTTGCAAGTTATCTAATGTTACTGATAAAATATAGTTGGCTCATTTAAATTGTAAATACGTCTTTAGCTGTTTCTATGTTTACAGGTTGATTTATTTTACTGATAAAAGTGTAGTTGCCCATTTAGATTGTAAATACGTCTTTAGCTGTCACTATGTTTACAGGTTGACTAATTTTACTGATAAAAGTATAGTTGGCTCATTTAAATCGTAAATACGTCTTAAGCTGTCACTCTATTTCCAGGTTGACTAATTTTACTGATAAAAGTGTAGTTGGCTCATTTAAATTGTAAATACATCTAAAGCTGTCACTCTGTTTGCAGGTTGACTAATTTTACTATTAAAAGTATAGTTGGCTCATTTAAATTATAAATACGTCTTAAGCTGTCACTCTGTTTGCAGGTTGACTAATTTTACTGATAATAGTATAGTTGGCTTATTCGAATTATAAATACGTCTTTAGCTGTCACTCTGTTTACAGGTTGACTAATTTTACTAACAGAAGTATAGTTGGCTAATTTAAATTGTAAATACGTCTTAAGCTGTCACTCTGTTTGCAGGTTGACTAATTTTATTGATAAGAGTATAGTTGGCTTATTCAAATTATAAATACGTCTTTAGCTGTCACTCTGTTTACAGGTTGACTAATTGTACTGATAAAAGTAAAGTTGGCTCATTTAAATTGTTAATACGTCTTTAGCTGTCACTCTGTTTGCAGGTTGACTTATTTTACTGATAAAAGTGTAGTTAGCTCATTTAAATTGTAAATACGTCTTTAGCTGTCACTCTGTTTGCAGGTTGACTAATTTTACTGATAAAAGTATAGTTGGCTCATTTAAATTGTAAATACGTCTTTAGCTGTGACTATGATTGCAGATTGACTATTTTACTGATAAAAGTGTATTTGGCTGATTTAAATTGTAAATACGTCTTAAGCTGTCACTCTGTTTGCAGGTTGACAAATTTTATTGATAAAAGTATAGTTGGCTCTTTTAAATTGTAAATACGTCTTTAGCTGTCACTCTGTTTGCAGACTGTCTAATTTTACGGATAAAGTTGTAGTTGGCTCATTTAAATTGTAAATACGTCTTTAGCTGTCACTATGATTGCAGGTTGACTAATTTTACTGATAAAAGTGTAGTTGGCTGATTTAAATTGTAGATACGTCTTTAGCTGTCACTCTGTTTGCAAGTTGTCTAATATTACTGATAAAAGTATAGTTGGCTCATTTAAAATGTAAATACGTCTTTAGCTGTCACTCTGTTTGCAGACTGACTAATTTTACTGATAAAGTTGTAGTTGGCTCATTTAAATTGTAAATACGTCTTTAGCTGTCACTATGATTGCAGGTTGACTAATTTTACTGATAAAAGTGTAGTTGGCTCATTTAAATTGTAAATACGTCTTTAGCTGTGACTCTGTTTGCAGGTTGATGAATTTTACTGATAAAGTGTAGTTGGCTTATTTAAATTGTAAATACGTCTTAAGCTTTCACTCTGTTTGCAGGTATACTAAATTTACTGATAGAAGTGTAGTTGGCTGATTTAAATTGTAGATACGTCGTAAGCTGTCACTCTATTTGCAAGTTGACTAATTTTATTGATAAAAGTATAGTTGGCTCATTTAAATTGTAAATAAGTCTTAGCTGTCACTCTGTTTGCAGGTTGACTTATTTAACTGATAAAAGTGTAGTTGGCTCATTTGAATTGTAAATACGTCTTTAGCTGTCACTCTGTTTGCAGATTGACTAATTTTACTGATAAAAGTGTAGTTGGCTCATTTAAATTGTAAATACGTCTTTAGCTGTGACTCTGTTTGCAGGTTGATTAATTTTACTGATAAAAGTGTAGTTTGCTCATTTAAATTGTAAATACGTCTTTAGCTGTCACTGTGTTTGCAGGTTAATCTGTGGATAATATACATGGAACAACATGTCAAGAGAATCATCTGTGGATAATAAATACACAACAACATGTCAAGAGAATCATCTGTGGATAATTAACATACAACAACATGTCAATAGAATCATCTGTGGATACCAAACGTAAAACAACATGTCAACAGAATCATATGTGGACAATAAACATACAACAACATGTCAAGAAAATCATCTGTGGATAATAAATATACAACAACATTTCAAAAGAATCATCTGTGGATAATTAACAAACAACAACATGTCAACAGAATCATATGTAGATAATAAACATACAACAACATGTCAATAGAATCATCTTTGGATAAAAAACATACAGGAACATGTCAAGACAATCATCTGTCGATAATTTACATACAACAACATGTCAAAAGAATCAACTGTGGATAGCAACATAGAACAACATGTCAAGAGCAACACAAATGAACAATCAACATACAACAACATGTTAGGTAAAATTCCAGTGAACAATTAACATACAACAACATGTCAAGAAAAACACCAGTGAATAATCAACAAACAACATGACAAGGGAATGACAAGTAAACAATTAACATACAACAACATGTCAAGAGAATCACCAATGAACATTCAACATACAACATATGTCAAGAGAATCATCTGTGGATAATAAGCATACAACATGTCAATAGATTCATCTGTGGATAATAAACATACAACAACAAGTCAAGAGAATCATCTGTGGATAATAAACATACAACAACACGTCAAGAGAAACATCTGTGGATAATAATCATTAAACAACATGTCAAGAGAATCATGTGTGGATAAAAAACATACAACATGTCAAGAGAATCATCTGTGGCTAATGAACATACAACATGTCAATAGATTCATCTGTGGATAATAAACATACAACAACAAGTCAAGAGAATCATCTGTGGATAATAAACATACAACAAAATATCAATAGAATCATCTGTGGATAATAATCATTAAACAACATGTCAAGAGAATCATATGTGAATAATAAACATATAACAACATGTCAATAGATTCATCTGTGGATAATAAACATACAACAACATGTCAAGTGAATCATCTGTGGATAATAAACATACAACAAAATGTCAATAGAATCATCTGTGGATAATTAACATTCAACAACATGTTAAGAGAATCATATGTGAATAATAAACATATAACAACATGTCAATAGATTCATCTGTTGATAATAAACATACAGCAACACGTCAAGAGAATCATCTATGGATAATAAACATTCAACAACATGTTAAAAGAATCATATGTGAATAATAAACATACACCAACATGTCAATAGATTCATCTGTTGATAATAAACATTCAACAAATCAAGAGAATCATCTGTGGATAATATACATAAAACAACAAATCAAGAGAATCATCTGTGGATAATATACATAAAACAACACGTCAAGAGAATCATCTGTGGATAATAAGCATACAACAAATCAAGAGAATTATTTATGGATAATAAACATATAACAACATGTCAATAGAATCATCTGTGGATAATAAACATACAACAACATGTCAAAAGAATCATCTGTGGATAATATACATAAAACAACATGTCAAGAGAATAACCTGTGGATAATAAACACACAACAACATGTCAAGAAAATCATCTGTGGATATTAAATATACAACAACTTTTCAAGAAAATCATCTGTGGATAATAAACATACAACAACATGTCAACAGAATCATATGTAGACAATAAACATACAACAACATGTCAATAGAATCATTTTTGGACTAAAAACATACAGGAAGATGTCAAGAGAATCATCTGTGTATAATTTACATACAACAACATGTCAAGAGAATCAGCTGTGGATATTAACATACAACAATATGTCAAGAGAAACACTTATGAACAATCAACATACAACAACATGTCAAGTAAATCACCAGTGAACAATCAACATACAACAACATGTCAAGAGAATCACCAGTGAACAATCATCAAATAGAATGTCAAGGGAATCAACAGTGAACAATGAACATACAACAACATGGAAATAGAATCATCTGTTGATAATAAACATACAACATGTCAAGAGAATCATCTGTGGATAATAAACATACAACAAATCAAGAGAATCATCTGTGGATAATATACATTAAACAACACGTCAAGAGAATCATCTGTGTATATAAACATTCAAAAACATGTCAATAGAATCATCTGTGGATAATAAACATTCAACAACATGTCAAGAGAATCATATGTGAATAATAAACATTCAACAAATCAAGAGAATCATCTGTGGATAATATACATAAAACAGCACGTCAAGAGAATCATCTGTGGATAATAAACATACAACAACATGTAAAGAGAATCATCTGTGGATAATACACATTCAACAACATGTCAAGAGAATAATATGTGAATAATAAATATATAACAACACGTCAAGAACATGATCTGTGGATAATAAACATTCAACAACATGTCAAGAGATTCATCTGTGGATAATTAACATACAACAACATGTCAAGAGAATCATCTGTGGTTAATAAAGATACAACAACATGTAAATAGAATCATCTGTGGATAAAACACATTCAACAACATGTCAAGAGAATCATCTGGATAATATACATACAACAACATGTCAAAAGTATCATCTGTGGATAATAAACATACAACAAATCAAGAGAATCATCTGTGGATAATAAATATATAACAACATTTCACAAGAATTATCTGTGGATAATATACATAAAACAACATGTCCAAAGAATCATCTGTAGATAATAAATATAGAATAACATGTCAAAAGAATCGTCTGTGGATAATAAACATACACCAACATGTCAAGAGAATCATCTGTGGGTAATAAACATACAACAACATGTCAAGAGAATCATCTGTGGATAATAAACATACAACAACATGTCAAAAAATCATCTGTGGATAATAAACATACATCAACATGCCAAAAGAATCATCTGTGGATAATAAACATACAACAACATGTCATGAGAATCATCTGTGGATAATAAACATACAACAACAGATCAAAAGAATCATCTGTGGATAATAAACATACTACAACATGTCAAGAGAATGATCTGTGGATAATAAATATACAAGAACATGTCGTGAGAATCATCTGTGGATAATTAACCAACAACAACATGTCAATAGAACTTCTGTGGATACTAAACGTACAACAACGTGTCAATAGAATCGTCTGTGGACAATAAACATACAACAACATGTCAAGAGAATCATCTTTGGATAAAAAACATACTACAACATGTCAAAAGAATCATCTTTGGATAAAAAACATACTACAACATGTCAAGAGAATCATATGTGGATAGTACACATACAAGAACATGTCAAGATAATCATCTTTGGATAATAAACATACTACAACATGTCAAGAGAATCATACGTGAATAATACTCATACATGTACAACAACATGTTAATAAAATCATCTGTGGATACAAAAAAATGTGCAACAACATGTCAAAAGAATCATCTATAGATAATAAACATACAACAACATGTCAAGAGAATCATCTGTGGATAATACACATACAACATGATAAGAGAATCATCTGTGGATAATAAACATACGGCAACATGATAAGTGAAACTCCAATGAACTATGAACATACAACAACATGTCAAAAGAATCATCTATAAATAATAAACATACAACAACATGTCAAGAGAATCATCTGTGGATAATAAACATACAACAACATGTCAATCGAATCATTTGTAGATAATAAACATACACCAACATGTCAATAGAATCATCTGTGGATAATAAACATACAGCAACATGTCAAGAGAATCATCTGTGGATAATATACATACAGCAACAGGTCAAGTGAAATTCCAATGAACTATCAACATACAACAACATGTCAATATAATCATCTGTGGATAATAAACATACAGCAACATGTCAAAATAATCATCTGTGAATAATTTACATACAACAACATGTCAAAAGAATCAGCTGTGGATATTAACATACAACAATATTTCAAGAGAAACACTAATGAACAATCAATATACAACAACATGTCAAGTAAAACTCCAGTGAACAACCGACATACAACAACATGTCAAGAAAAACACCAGTGAACGATCAACAAACAACATGACAAGGGAATCACAAGTAAACAATTAACATACACCAACATGTCAAGTGAATCGCCAGTGAACAATCAGCAAATAGCATGTCAAGGGAATCAACAGTGAACATTCAACATACAACAACATGTCTATAGAATCATCTGTTGATAATAAACATACAACATTTCAAAAGAATCATCTGTGGATAATAAACATACAACAACATGTCAAGTGAAACTTCAGTGAACCATCAACGTATAACAGCATGTCAATAGAATCATATCTGGATTATAAACATACACCAACATGTCAAAGGAATCAACAGTGAATAATCAACAAACAACAACATGTCAAGAGAATCATCTGTGGATAAAAAACATAAAACAACATGTCAAGGGAAACTCAAGTGAACCATCAACATATAACAACATGTCAATAGAATCATCTGTCGATAATAAACATACACCAACATGTCAATAGAAACGCTACCGCCCAATCAACATACAACAACATGTAAAAAAAAAACACCAGTGAACAATCAACAAACAACATGTCAAGGGAGTCACAAGTAAACAATAAACTTATACCAACATGTCAAGTGAATAACTTGTGCATAATCAACACACTTCAACTTGTTTAGAGAATCATCAGTGAACAATCAACAAACAACATGTAAAGAGAACCACAAGTAAACAATTAACATATACCAACATGTCAAGTGAATAACTTGTGAATAATCAACACATTACAACATGTCAAGTGAAACTCCAGTGAACAATCAACAAACAACATGTCAAGGGAATCACAAGTAAACAATTAACATACAACAACATGTCAAGTGAATAACTTGTGAATAATCAACACATTACAACATGTCAAGTGAAACTCCAGTGAACAATCAACAAACAACATGTCAAGGGAATCACAAGTAAACAATTAACATACACCAACATGTCAAAGGAATAACTTGTGAATATTCAACACATTACAACATGTCAAGTGAAACTCCAGTGAACAATCAACAAACAACATGTCAAGGGAATCACAAGTAAACAATTAACATACAACAACATGTCAAGTGAATAACTTGTGAATATTCAACACATCACAACATGTCAAGTGAAACTCCAGTGAACAATCAACAAACAACATGTCAAGGAAATCACAAGTAAACAATTAACATACAACAACATGTCAAGTGAATAACTTGTGAATAATCAACACATTACAACATGTCAAGTAAAACTCTAGTGAACAATCAACAAACAACATGTCAAGGAAATCACAAGTAAACAATTAACATACAACAACATGTCAAGTGAGTAACTTGTGAATAATCAACACATTACAACATGTCAAGTGAAACTCCAGTGAACAATCAACAAACAACATGTCAAGGAAATCACAAGTAAACAATTAACATACAACAACATGCCAAGTGAATAACTTGTGAATAATCAACACATTACAACATGTCAAGTGAAACTCTAGTGAACAATCAACACACAACATGTCAAGGGAATCACAAGTAAACAATTAACATACAACAACATGTCAAGTGAATAACTTGTGAATAATCAACACATTACAACATGTCAAGTAAAACTCTAGTGAACAATCAACAAACAACATGTCAAGGAAATCACAAGTAAACAATTAACATACAACAACATGTCAAGTGAATAACTTGTGAATAATCAATACATTACAACATGTCAAGTGAAACTCCAGTGAACAATCAACAAACAACATGTCAAGGAAATCACAAGTAAACAATTAACATACAACAACATGTCAAGTGAATAACTTGTGAATAATCAACACATTACAACATGTCAAGTGAAACTCTAGTGAGCAATCAACAAACAACATGTCAAGGGAATCACAAGTAAACAATTAACATACAACAACATGTCAAGTGAATAACTTGTGAATAATCAACACATTACAACATGTCAAGTAAAACTCCAGTGAACAATCAACAAACAACATGTCAAGGGAATCACAAGTAAACAATTAACATACACCAACATGTCAAGTGAATAACTTGTGAATAATCAATACATTACAACATGTCAAGTGAAACTCCAGTGAACAATCAACAAACAACATGTCAAGGGAATCACAAGTAAACAATTAACATACACCAACATGTCAAATGAATAACTTGTGAATCATCAACATACTAAAACATGTTTCGTGAAACACCAATGAACAATCAGCAAATAACATGTCAAGGGAATAAACAGTGAACAATCAACATACAACAACATTTCAATAGAATCACCAGGGAACATTAACATACAATATGTCAAGAGATTCACAACTAAACAATTAACATACACTGTGTTAAAAGAATCACCAGTGAACAATCAACACACAACATTTCAAGAGAATCAGCAGTGCACAATCAACATTCAACAGCATGTCATGAGAATCACCAGTGAACAATCAACATACAATATTTTAAGGAAAACAATTAGTGAAAAATCAACATACAATATCATGTCAAGAGAAACACAAGTAAAAGATGAACATACATCTTGTAAAGACATTCACGAGTGAACAACATGTCAAGAGTTATATCGGTGAACCATCAACATATAAACCAATAAACAATCGACTGCAAATTTTCAAGAAAAACACCAGTGAACAATTAACATACAAGAACACGTTAAGTGCACAATCGACATACAACAAAATGTCAAATGTATCATCAGTTAACATTCAACATACAATAACATGTCAACAGATACACCAGTGAACCATCAGCATACAACAACATGTCAAAATAATCAACATACAACATCATGTCAAGATAAGCTCTAGTGGGCAATCAACATACAACATGTGAAGAGAAACTCCACTGAACAATCAATACACAACAACATGTTAAGAAAACACCAGTTAACAATCAAAATACAACATCTCAAGTGAATCACAAGCAATCAATTAAGATACCTAAACGTGTCATTAGGATCACAAGTAAACAATCAACATACAACATGTCGAAAGACTCACCAATGAAATAAACAAACAACAAAATGTGAAGATAATCACCTGTAAACAATCAACATATATACAACATGTCAAAAGATTCACCAGTGAACAATCAATATATCAAGAGAATCACCAGTAAACAATCAACATACAACCTGTCAAGAGAAACACCAGTGAACAATCACATAAAACATGTCAAGATAATTATTAGTGAACAATCAACTTACAATATGTCAAGATATTCAGCAGTGAACAATTAACAAACAACATGCCAAGAGAATCACCAGTGCACACTCAACATACATCACGTCGTAAGAATCCCCAGTGAACAATCGACATAAAACAGCATGTCTAGAGTATCACCAGTGAACATACAACAAACTGTCAAGAGATTCACCATTGAACAATTAACATGCAACATATCAAGAGAATCAACGGTTAACAATCAACATACATCATATCAAGATAATTACCAGTGACAATCATCGTACATCATTTCAAGAGAATCACCAGTGACAATCAACATAACACAAAATATTAAAAGAAAAAAATACCACACACATGTACAACATATCAAAGGAATCACCAGAGAACCATCATCATGCAACATGTTAAGAGAAACACCAGTGAGCAATCAATGTACAACATGTGAATTATCCACATACATCAACATGTCAAGAGCACCACCAGTGAATAATCAACATTCAACATGTCATGAGAATTACCAGTGAACCATCAACATACATCATGTCATGAGAAACTCCAAGAACAATCGACATACAACATGTCAATACAATCACTAGTGAACAATCAACATACAACATTTTAAGAGAATAACCAATGAACAATCAGCATACAACATGTCAAGAGAATCACCAGTAGACAATCAACATACAACATGTCAAGAGAATAACAAGTAAACAAATTAACATACCTAAACATTTCAAGTGAATTACCAATAAGCAATCAACATATATAACATGTAAATAGAATCACCAGTGATCAATCAATATACAACATGTCAAGTACAACACCAATGAACAATCAACATACAACATGTAAATAGAATCACAAGTGAACAATCAACATGCGACATGTCAAGATAATCACCAGTGATCAATCAATATACCACAAAATGTGAAGACAATCACCTGTGAACAATCAACATACTACAACATGCTAAGAGTATCACAAGTGAACCATCAACCTACAACATATCAAGACAAACACTTGTAAACAATCAACATAAAACAACATGTCAAGAAAATCACCATTGAACAATTAGCATACAACATGTAAAGGGAAACAGCAGTCAACAATCAACAATCAACTTATAAAGAGAATCACCAGTGAAAAATCTACACACAATAACCTCTCAAGAAAAACACCAATGAACAATCAACGTAGAACAACATGTCATGAGAATCACTAGTGAACAATCAACATACAACCACTTGTCAAGATAAATACCAGTGAACCTTCAACGTAAAACATGCCAAGAGAATCACGAGTGTACAATTAACATACAACAATATGTCAAGAGAATCACCAGTGAACCATCAACACACAACAACATGCTAAGAGAATCAGCAGTGAACAATCAACATACCACAGTATGTCTAAAGAATCACTTGTGAACAATCAACATTCAACCTGTCAAGAGAATCACCAGTGAACAATCAACATACAACAATATGTCTAAAGAACCACTTGTGAACAATCAACATACAATAATATGTCTAAAGAATCACTTGTGAACAATCAATATACAACCTGTCAAGAGAATCACCAGTGAACAATCAACATACAACAAAATGTCAAGAGAATCACTTGTGAACAATCAACATACAACTTGTCACGAGAATCACCAGTGAACAATTAACATACAACAATATGCCAAGAGAATCACCATTGAACAATTAACGAAAATATGTAAAGAGAATCGCCTTTGAGCAATCGGCATACAACAACATGTGAAAAGAAACACTAGTGAACAATCAATATACACTATGTCAAGATAACTACCTTTTAACCATAAACATACAACAAAATATCAAGAGAAACACCGGTGAACAACCAACATACAACAAGTCACAAGAAACACCAGTGAGCTATCAACATACAACATGTTAAGAGAATCATTAGTGAACAATCAACATCCAACAATATTTCAAGAGAATTGCCAGTGAACAATCAACATACAACAACATGTCAAGAGAATTACCATTGAACCTTCAACATATAACATGTCAAGAAAAATCACCAGTGAACAATCAACATACAACAACATGTCAAGAGATTCACTAGTGAACAATCAACATACAACATTTCAAAAGCATACCCAGTGAACAATCAATATACAACATGACAAGAGCATAACCAGTGAACAATTAACATACAACAACATGTTTAGAGAATCTCCAGTGAACAATCAAAATACAAAATTTCAAGATATTTACCAGTGAACAATCAACATAAAAGATGTCAAGAGAATCACAAGTGAACAATCAACATACAACATGTCTAGAGAATCTCCAGTGAACAATCAACATACAACATGTCAAGAGAATAACCAGTAAACAATTTACATACAACATGTTTAGAAAATTTCCAGTGAACAATCAACATATAACATGTCAAGAGAATAACCAGTAAACAATTTACATACAACATGCCAAGAGAATCACCAGTGAACAATCAACATACAACAACATGTCTAGAAAATCTCCAGTGAACAATCAACATACAACATGTCAAGAGAATAACCAGTAAACAATTTACATACAACATGCCAAGAGAATCACAAGTGAACAATCAACATACAACAACATATCTAGAGAATCTCCAGTGAACAATCAACATACAGCATGTCGAGAGAATCACCAGTAAACAATTTACATACAACATGCCAAGAGAATCACCAGTGAAGAATCAACATACAACAACATGTCAAGAGAATCACCAGTGAACAATCAACATACAGCATGACAAGAGCACACCCAGTGAACAATCAACATACAACAACATGGCTAGAGCACCACCAGTGAACAATAAACATACATACAGCATGTCAAGAGAATCACCAGTAAACAATTTACATACAACATGCCTAGAGAATCACCAGTGAAGAATCAACATACAACAACATGTCAAGAGAATCACCAGTGAACAATCAATATACAGCATGACAAGAGCACACCCAGTGAACAATTAACATACAGCAACATGGCTAGAGCACCACTAGTGAACAATAAACATACAACAACATGTCAAGAGCACCACCAGTGAACAATCAACATACAACATGTCAAGAACATACCCAGTGAACAATCAACATACAACATTTCAAGAACATACCCAGTGAACATTCAATATACAACATGACAAGAGCATAACCAGTGAACAATTAACATACAACAACATGTCTAGAGAATCTCCAGTGAACAATCAACATACAACATGTCAAGATATTTACCAGTGGACAATCAACATAAAAGATGTCAAGAAAATCAAAAGTGAACAAACAACAAACAACAACATGTCTAGAGAATCTCCAGTGAACAATCAACATACAACATGTCAAGAGCACTACCAGTGAACAATAAACATACAACAACATGTCAAGAGCACCACCAGTGAACAATCAGCATACAACAACATGTCTAGAGCACCACCAGTGAACAATAAACATACAACAACATGCCAAGAGCACCACACGTGAACAATCAACATACAACATTACAAACGAATCACCAGTGAACAATAAACATACAACAACATGTCTAGAAAATCTCCAGTGAACAATCAACATACAACATTACAAGCGAATCACCAGTGAACAAATAACATACAACAACATGTCTAGAGGTTATCCAGTGAAAAATCAACACACAACATTAGAAGCGAATCACCAGTGAACAATCAACATACAACAACATGTCTAGAAAATCTCCAGTGAACAATCAACATACAACATGTGTGTAGAAAATCTCCAATGAACAATCAACATACAACAACATGTCTAGAAAATCTCCAGTGAACAATCAACATACAACAACATGTCAAGAACACCACCAGTGAACAATCAACATACAACAACATGTGTAGAGCACCACCAGTGAACAATAAACATATAACAACATGCCAAGAGCACCACCAGTGAACAATAAACATACAACAACATATCAAGAGCACCACCACAGAACAATCAACATACAACAACATGTGTAGAGCACCACTAGTGAACAATAAACATATAACACCATGCCAAGAGCACCACCAGTGAACAATCAACTTACAACAACATTTCTAGAGAATCTCCAGTGAACAATCAACATACAACATTTTAAGCGAATCACCAGTGAACAAAAAACATACAACAACATGTCTAGAAAATCTCCAGTGAACAATCAACATACAACATTACAAGCGAATCACCAGTGAACAAAAAACATACAACAACATGTCTAGAGGTTATCCAGTGAACAATCAACACACAACATTACAAGCGAATCACCAGTGAACAAAAAACATACAACAACATGTCTAAAGAATCTCTAGTGAACAATCAACATACAACATGTCAAGAGAATTATCAGTGAACAATCAATATACAACAACATGTCAAGAGAATCACAAGAGAACAATCAACATACAACAACATGTCAAGAGAATCACCAGTGAACAATAAACATACATCAACATGTCTAGAGAATCACTAGTGAACAATCATTATACAACAACATGTCAAGAGAATCACCAGTAAACAATTTACATACAACATGTCAAGAGAATCACCAGTGAACAATAAACAAACAACAACATGTCTAGAGAATCACCAGTGAACAATCAATATGCAACAATATGTCAAGAAAATCACCAATGAACAATCAATATACAACATGTCAAGTGAATCACCAGTGAACAATAAACACACAACAACATGTCTAAAGAATCTCCAGTGAACAATCAGCATAAAACATGTCAAAAGAATCACCAGTGAACAATCAACATCATGTCTTTTGGACGAACGTATTGTTTGACGGACAGACGGATGGACATGTGTAGCACTATACCCCACCACACACACACATTTAATGAATTGTGTAAGTTGCAATTATTGTAGAGATACTATAGAGAAGATGATTTCTGAAACAATATGTAACATATTGTCTCTTAGTGTGCTAAAATTCGTTTGTTATGCTAAGGGTTGCGGTTATGACCCCTAGTGCAACACAATCTAATTTTCTTTCGCCTACGGTAATATCGGACGTGTTTAAATTTTCAGTGTGATAAAATAATTTACTTTTGTGATTTAGTGCAAAATATCGGACTATTTATAAATAGGGAATGGACATGGATATAGAGCGAAATTGTTTCTTCCAACTCATGTAGAACTAGCACGCTACTTTGCCTCATGAGTGATAAAAAAACTACGAATATCCATATTTATCTTTGTTCTTTGTCCAAATATACGGAAATAATTAAATATATATGAATTCACTGTATCTATATGATCCAACGGGTTTATAAATTTGTCCTTTATATAGCATGTGAGTAGTCATGAATCCTTAACTGGATCCTACTCATATAAAGCTATCAGCTCATGTATGCAAATTTGTCCACCCTGTCCAGATGTTTTGCATGCAATTCCATAGTATATAAGTCATGGTCGACACCAAATTTATTTGGTTTGGCAGAGGCTTTGATATTGTACCTATGGTTTGCATTGTAGATAGGCGCACTCGCCGTAGTCTTCTTTGTATATTTATGTCTTGGTTATTCAAATATAACTATTCTCCATATATATATATATATATATATATATATATATATATATATATATATATATACATATAAGCATTCATTGAAGGATAATTGGTTAGGTCGCATGAGCGACCGAACCCTATGTAATGGTCCCTTAAGAATACCATATTGAAAGTCACGATCACGCATTAATAAACACGGCATTCGATACAAGAAGGCCGCCATTGCTTTTCAAAACATTGCATTACGGGAGTGTATAAACCGTTATTGATACTAAAACCGCCAGGAGCTTGGGGAGTGGATAATAACGTTTAATGGGGGTGAGCAGGTTCTTTGGCGTATATAAAGATACAAGGAAAGAAACCAACGTTCACCCCTTCCCCGATCAAAATTAGAATTTCAGATAAATCATTCAGCGATAGAACGAGACCGGGTTTGTTAATATTGATGGCCTATTGACTTAGAAATTCTAATTTTGATCGAGGAAGGGGTCAACGTTTGTTTCTTTCCTTGTCTCTTTATATACACCAGAGAACCTGCCCACCCCCATTAAACGTTATTATCCACTCCCCAAGCTCCTGTGCTAAAACACGGCCATATTTACCAGCAATCGTGAAACATCGGGTATTTCCGTATCCTCCGTATAATACACCTCGTGTATAGCTCTAGAATACACCAACGCTATTCGCCTGTGTTACAAGTCTGTGTTCATTCGCGTGAAAGTAACAAATTATGTATCAGTCATTAAGTTGACTATATGGCTTTATTATATCGATCTTTTTTATTTATACACTCGACATGGGGTCATGTTTATAGGGAAATTTCTTCCTTCCAGACAGTAAATAAAAGTTTCTGGCACAACTTCCACAAAGGTATATATATATATATCTTTATTTTCCTCCAAATCATACAGGAGAGCATACAAACAATAATATACATTGTTGACAAAAGACAAATGAAAAAAAGGTAATACTATACAGATTGAATACATATATAAAGTAACGATAATTTACAATTGACAAAACGATATACAGTCATTTGATAGCTATAATATCATGCACACACACAGACAAACTCGCTCGCACACAAACACACTCACTCACGCACGCTGACATAAATACACAGACGCTAAATGAATTATCTTCATATGAAATAACCCTATCGAAACGAAAATTAAGAATTATTAACATGAAAAGCAAATTCATTTGAATCCATATTGGTACATATTCTCTTTATAATATGGTTACATTATCGAAACGAAATATAAGGTAACCATAGAGAACGTTTAATATGGTTTAATAAGCCAGTTTGCACGATTTTGATTAATATTTGATAGTTTATTAACTGCATGACATATTACTTATAACTGCAATACCACATGTTATGAAATGCTAAAACACATATTTTCAAACAGTCCAAGCTGTCTTTTTCATTTAAGAAATATTTCATTCCTGTAAACATATGTATTAATTGTACACGTGTTGGCATATACATTATATAGCAAAACAATTTTACACCAAACCTCACATATAATTTTTGCCATAAATTATCCCGTTTGCTATTGTTATAAATACAATCAAGTAGAACATGTTCAACTAAGTATGAAGATGGCAATCCACATTTGGAACAATTTTGCTGAAATGGTCTTGAGAAAAACTACACCTTATATATGCCATTGTACTATATGATTCTGTATAAATCTTTTCAGTTTTACTCAGTTTCCAGAGTAAGCACAATTCAAAGTTACACTGGATAAGATTGAATCCATTGAGAGATTCATCATTTTGACATTTATTTAGTAACTGTTTGTTTTCGAACCCATAAACAGCAGTATTTACTATTTTTTTCCATTGAAATTTTGACGGAAAAACACTTGTCTGAGAATATTCATCTAAGTACGATGAAATATCATATTTTTTACAAACAATTTTTATATCGGCAATGAAACCTTTAACTTTAGTAGGTTTTAACTTATAGTCAAATAAACGATTAACAAATATTTGCTTTGCTATGAAGTAGGGTGACAACCTACAGAGCTGACCTAAAAATATAAGTTTTCTTTTATCAATTTCAGCTTCCATTGATAGGCATCCTAACATACTTAGTACTACGTCTGTTTTTGTATACTTTGGTATTGACTGAATGTGTTTTAAACAGAACCTATGTGCTCTTTCAATAGTAAGTATATGGGCATTAGTTAGATTATGCCATAGCTCAAAGCCGTACAAAGCCTTCGGCAAGACAACCGACTTATATATTTGTTTCGCCGTTGCTGGGTGAATTCCCCCAGAATATACGCCACAATTTATTATATTTAGAAAGGTACTCCTAATTTTGTAGTTCGCTTCCTTTATAATGTCATTATTATTCTCGTATTTATTGAAAAGTACACCTAAATGTGTATACTGCTCCACTTCATCTACTTTACTGTCCCTAAGAATCCATTTACGTGTGTTTAATTTATATTTATTGCGTGATTCATGAGATATAATGACCGAGCATTTAGAAGCATTGTAAAAATAATGGTGTTCGATACCATATTTGTAGCAGATATCAATCATGTGACTTAACCCAGTTTTAGATAAAGATAATAAAACCATATCATCAGCTGATGTAGGACAGGAGCAGTTAATATTGTACATATAAAAACCATATTCTGAGGCTACTAACTTATCCATAAGATCATTTATAAACACGATGTACAGAAAAGGACTGAGAATACTGGGAACCAGTCTGAAAAGTGACCTTGGTTTCTGACACAACTGGTCATATTGGTATATAAGTTAAAAACAACTTTAAGAATGTATAACGGTAATCCAAATTTGAACAATATTACCATAAGAGCCTCGTGCCAAACGGTATCAAATGCACGGCGTACATCTAGAAAAGCAATATTTAATTGACTGTCATTTTCTTTAGCGAAGTAAGAGCATTCCCGCAGAACAAAAGAAGTCATCATGCAGCCAATACCCCGTTGAAACCCACCTTGTAACTTATTAATTTTCTGATACGCACAATCGCGTTCAATTCTATCGAGTAGTACAGATTCATATATTTTTAACAGTACTGATGAGGGAGTAATTGCTCGATAACTATTCGGATCAGTCTTTGCCTTTTTACCACCTTTATATAAAAGTATGATTATACCTTTCTTCATATCATTTGGCGTATGCGCATATGCAGTCATATTTTGAAATAGTTTTGCTAAGAGTTTCAATACTATTTCACCACCATAGGTAATATTTTCGTAATAAACATTATCACACCCGCAAGCTTTAAACTGTTTTGCTTTTCGGCAGGCTACAAGCACTTCGTTAGTACTTATAGACGGAACATTTGTGTATGTTACATGCGATAAGTTATTTATCGTGTGGTATTCACTTTTGTAACTGTCATTTATTAATCCATCATACAAAATAGGATTATCAGGTGTGTATAGCTCTTTAAAAAAATACCCCCATTGAATTGTATTTGATTTTTGATCCCGGTATGTGGTGCCATTAAATTTCATTTCTGTCCCAGGTGACATGTTTGATTTTCTCTTTCTGGAATTAATAAGCTTCCAGAATGAGGCACTATCAATTTCCGCAGCTTTATCTATTTCTTCATTTTGTTTCTGTAGATAGAGTTCAACTTTATGTCTGTGCAATTTTCTAAATAAACATTTCGCCCCTTTATATTCATTATAAGACAAAAATGATGCTCCCCTAGGTTTGCCCTCCCCAATCCAACTTTTACGTTTAGTTGTCATACACTTATGTGCATTTCTTAGTTCTTCATCCCAGTAAGGCTTCAAAAAGTGTCTGAATTTTGTCTTAGGGATACATGCATCAGTAGCATTATTGAGGGAATTAACAATTGTTTTATATAGGTTATCAATATCTGAGGTCGATCTAATAGCGTTATTAAGGATTTTACCACAATGTACATCATTTTCAATATAATATTTATATTCCGTTACATTTTCTTCACGGATTTTACGCCAGTTTACTTTAAGTGGCATATTGCTATCATCGAGTTCTGCGATACACGGTAATGTGATATTACAGAGCACTGGTCTGTGGTTTGATACATTTAACGCATCATCATCCGGTATCGAACAGGAATTAATAAGATCTTTTTTCTCGACAGGAAATACTATATGGTCAATCAGTGTTTCAGATTTTCCATTATAATTAACATGTGAGAAGGACATCCCTGTGCACGTGCACGTTGAAGTTACAGATAAAAGATTATTATCTAATACAAACTTGCTTAAACTATAGATTCTAGAGTCTACGGGCTTAGCGAATGAACTTCTTAATTCGGTATTCATGTCACCCATGACAATAACCAGTCCCTTATCACTATACATACTTAAGATATCCTCAAGTTTATTAATATAATCCCTATATTTCTGAATAGAGTGATTTCGGCATGGCAAGTATACTTAAAAAATATACAAGCAATTGCATGGGTTTAATATTAATTCTATTCCAATTATTCTGTCATCATCTGTAGAAATGGTTGAGATTATATGATCTATTTTTTATGCCATAAAATCCCCACACCACCTTTACCAACTTTGCGTCTGCTTGGTAAAATCAGATCTGCATCAGAAACTGCATGAGCCCTATAGTTGTTATCAATGCTGTCTAAAAAATCGAATCTTTATCATACAACCAGTGTTCAGATATACCACAAATATCAATATTACTATTATTTAACATATTTACGAGATATGTTGAACTGGACATTATTCCTGTAGCATTCCATGTCATTAAATTTAAATTGTTCAGACTAGCCATTATGTTATGATAATCTTACAAACTGATATATTGCGTGAGCTAATCTATACACTCATCTAAATACTCGTACGGATTGTAATCATTGAAACCGTGGTACGAGTAGTCATTATCACTCACAAAGCCATTATCTGCATAACGGTTTTTGTAGTGACTATACCCTTTCTTTGGTGACGGACCGTTATGTTTATCCGAATTGTACCCACGCCTTGTTAACCATGGGCGGCAAATGAGACCTCTGGGTCAGAAGTACGGCAGTTCTACTAGTGACGCATTATCATCGTCCTCTACATTTAGACGCACGACAACAGAATTGTACTTTCTGTTTCTAAAAATAGTAACCCTTGTTACTTTAGGTCCGCGAAATTTAACATAGGAGTACACTTTCGCTTCCGTTACAGATTGGTCAAAACCACCAACGTAATACCTTTTGGATCTTTTCTTTACGCACTGAAACAAGTCTGAGTCCTCAGTAGACTGACCTGCATCAAAATGCCTGTCGTGGGCATTACGGTCCGAGATTCTAACCGAGATATTTGATGGTTTCCCGATAGTAGAATAAATGTGCGCAAAGTCAATATTGTTATTTAGAGATTTTTTCTTTTTAAGTTTAACCCGTCTTGGTCTGAATTTGTTGACGTAATTTTTACTTTGAACAGCATCCTTGTAAGATGTATCTGATGCATGTTGTTCCTTTCGCGGGACAGTGCTTACATTTATTGGAATAGGAACATTTCCATAAACAAATTCGTCCTCCATTTCTCTGTCGTCAAACAGTGTGTCGGCCATTTTGTACGCAATGAGCGGAGACAAGGAGCCGCTGATCAGTGACTCAGATAATGGAGGAGGAATTAAATGGGATACACCTGAATCTTGGGGTGGTAAATGCGGAAATTCAGTAAGTGACATAACATCCAATTCACCACCGTCTACAGGAGCTGGCATCCCACTTTCGGTTGTTTGATTGCCACAATTACCATTGTCACAATAGTCACCTATATCTGTATTTACCACGGTATTTACATTATTTCTCGAAAACTCTGTGTTATACAATTCATTGTCATTGGCTGCTTGATGGACAGTGTCTGTTGCAGTTGGCATCACCACCGCTTTACAAGAGTTTAATGTTTGAGCATATTGATCATTGCAACACTTACTTCCAAGCAAAATCACATTGTCTTGGAGAGTTCTCAAGCTTTGGGATAAATCTAGCATACTTTGTTTTATATGTAACATATCTTTGTTTGTATTGTCACTTACACGGATATCACATAAGCTACTTTTTAAGATGCACAAGTTTTCTTCAGTACTTTCTTTTAGACGTTCAATATCACTCTTTATGCATAACATTGTATTTTCAATATCGCGAATCTGTGTTGATCTAGACGTTTCTAACGCTACCTGTCTCTGTTTTAGTAAAAGCATGTCCGCTTGGACTTGTGATACAATTTTATTTGTAATTGTACTTTCAGTTTTACACGAGCACTGGCACGCCTCTGTGTTAGTATGTGCACTAAGTGTTGGGGAATGGTTCCGTTTAGCTGGAGTTGCTCGAGAAAGGGACGCTGATTGGGATCTGGGTCTGGGTCTGGGTTTGGAAGTGCTGAGTAGGTCTTTCAGTGCTGAAAAATCATCACCTTCAATTACACCTAACACAGAATGTATGTCATTCGCAAGTTTAACTGCAATCGACACGCCTTTCCTTGTAAAGACTCGGCGTTTTAACTCTGCCTGCAATCCAAAAGGGAAGTCATCATCTTCTCTCAGAGTGTTGAACAGCATCTCTCGGGTTTCTTCAAGTTATCTTTCAATAAACTAGCAACAAACAAGTCACCAGGAAAGTTCCGATAGAGCGAAACAAGACGGTTATATGTCTGCAATTGTGCCGTCACATTATCATCGAAATCCACATTGTCACACGGAAAATCGTGCGGGGGTGACACTGATAAATTTATCGGTATCTTAACTTCCGTATTGTCCGTTAACATCACAGGTTCCAGTTCACATAACTGATTACTGGAGAAACTGCCCGACATTGTGCATTTATCTTGCTGAGTATACCTCTGTGTTAATACACGTGTTACATTGGTGTACTTTATACAAACACACACATAAGAAGGCCGCCATTTTATTTGATCATGTAGAATCTGAAAGAAGTTCCAAAATTGCGCCTTATTTTGTCAGAGGTCTATTGCGTAACATAAAGGCCGAGGTGAGCAAATTAATTTACCGGCTGAATCGACCACTTTTCGGCTACAAAGAAAATGCAAATGCAGTGTGTGTAACAATTGATTGTGGCGTTTTATTACACTAATTGGAATCATAATATGACACATTCCTGCTGGGTTGTTGTAAATCATTTTCAAATAACCATGTATTTAATCAATTATTATGATATGCTGAACACATTACAACGGGAAAATAACAAAATCAAGCAGCTACAGTGGTTTATTTTACTCGATACAACAGAAATATATTTTCTTTAGCCGTATTGGAAACAGGATGCGCTACCGTGGTGTATTATTTACTATTAGAATAAAGAACCAAACTCAATGACAGGCTTGACTTCAGGGACATGGGGATGGTTCTCCAATCTTTTAACTGTAGGTAAAATATCCACTTTTGACACTATAATGGTTTAATGACAAATAAGAGACACATCCTTCATAAAAATATATATTTGTTAAGTTAATGCCTCAAATAAAGAATACATGTGCATATTTACATCGAAATTTCATGAAAAATCAGAAAATTTTCAAGATTTTTTATTCTAAATGATTGAAACGTGCATTGTTTTTAGCATTTGCATATTACTGAATAATGTTTTTTTTGTGTAAGATAACATCTTCAATGTACACTAATTGAATTAGGTTATTTTCTTTATTTCAATGGCATTATTAATGTATTTTGAACATTTTGCAAGCATTTTCATGTTTGAATTGTGAATTTAGAAAAAAAATTATGCTTAGAAATTGTGTATGAATACATGATTTCGGAATTCTACTTTCACTTTATCAACAGCGTACACACTGATCTCTTATATGACACATGACCCTACTTTTCTCATTATATTTTGGTAGTGCAGAGGTTGACCACAGTAAAATATAAGTTTCACTTGTTTCATTTGGGTCTCCCTATGAATGACAAGCTTTCAATCTAATATTATTTACTATAGAATAAAGAACAAATTTCAATTGCGGGCTTACACCTTAAACAAGGTAAATTTACCGGTGTGGCGTATTTTCAGCACGTTGCAAGAATCAGACATATCGCCGAACATGCACAAAAAACCAGTAATGTTTTAATTGTATTTTTAAAATAATATTTCCACAAATTATTTAAAATATGTACACAAATTATTTTTAAATATATGTGATCACAGTAGTAAATTTCATAGAACATAGCATTAAATACGTTAGTAAATATATATGGTAAGTATCATGACATTTTTTTTAAATTTGAAAATCGAAATGCATAAGGATTGAGATTATTACATTTAAACAACAAAGTTTCTTTTAAGCACATCGACTTTGTCTTTTACCTGCAGCCGAAATTTGGCCGTGTCAACTAAAACCTGGTCGAGATTTGGTATCACCCGCGTATTTAGTACCCTATGCGCGGTTGTTTTCATCTTTCTTAAATTAAATATGCTTTTTCACTAAAATTTTGCAACAAGCATGTTTCCTACAAACCCAAACTTACACATTCATTCACTCAAATTGCAAATTCTTTTTTAAAACCAAACCATTGGATGCTTTTTACACGTGCCCCCAGGGCATAACAGATTGAGCATGGTTAGATTAACAGAACTGTCATCATGCAATAGCAATAGGATCATTACAGTGGCAATCAATAGAATTGTTATCATGCAATAGCAATAGGATCATTACAGTGGCAATCAATAGAATTGTTATCATGCAATAGCAATAGGATCATTACAGTGGCAATCAATAGAATTGTTATCATGCAATAGCAATAGGATCATTACAGTGGCAATCAATAGATACACAACTAAACGGACTTACCAAATATCATGAACCTGTGTAGCGGAAACGACGAACACGTCAACGACTGTAGATCGGATTTTATCAGGATTACTGACTTTGAAGGTATTATTTTTGATAAAATATATATGAATATACACGATATCAGTCACAAAAGTTTAAAATACATAGATATAATGTATATGAATTATGTAGGTACTGTTTTTATGGTGTATGTCTGTTATTGTATATTTATCGACGAGCACTAGCGGAATTGCAAAAACTTCGTTTCCATCAGGAAAATGCGATTTATTGTAAAAAGATCATAAATTAAATTTTAAGTACAATGTATTTCAATGTAGTTCACATAAAAAAAATTAAGTAGCAATGCAATTTATAGTTTTAATAGATTCAAATGCAAATTTCTTGTGATACCGTTTTCGGCGTTATTTGAAATTGGCTCGTACAATTTTCGTCATTGATTGATACGATATTCGATACTCATTCAAGAATTATATTTACATTTTGTTAATATCTATGAATCTTTAAAGACCTTTTCGCATTATATATTATACATTTTGTATTTCTTAAACTGCCATATATACTTACTATGCAGATATATCTTCAAACAGATGCATTGTGCATTGTATGTTCTTCAATCACAATCATATTGTATCGGGGTATGTCCGTACGTATGTCCATCCGATCTTGTCCTTTCTATAACTATCTCACACATAGAGGGATTTTGACATCGCATAACGTTCACTATAATTGAGATGAAGCGTCGCGCGTAAGATCCAGGGTCCGTTTCATTATAATTGAGACGAAGCGTCGCGCGTAAGATCAAGGGCCCGTTTCACTATAATTAAGACGAAGCGTCGCGCGTAAGATCCAGGGCTCGTTTCACTATAATTAAGACGAAGCGTCGCGCGTAAGATCCAGGGCCCGTTTCACTATAATTAAGACGAAGCGTCGCGCGTAAGATCCAGGGCTCGTTTCACTATAATTAAGACGAAGTGTTGCGCGTAAGATCCAGGGCCCGTTTCACTATAATTAAGACGAAGCGTTGCGCGTAAGATCCAGGGCCCGTTTCACTATAATTAAGACGAAGTGTCGCGCGTAAGATCCAGGACCCGTTTCACTATAATTAAGACGAAGCGTTGCGCGTAAGATCCAGGGCCCGTTTCACTATAATTAAGACGAAGCGTCACGCGTAAGATCCAGGGCCCGTTTCACTATAATTAAGACGAAGCGTCGCGCGTAAGATCCAGGGCTCGTTTCACTATAATTAAGACGAAGTGTCGCGCGTAAGATCCAGGACCCGTTTCACTATAATTGAGACGAAGCGTCGCGTGTAAGATCCAGGGCCCGTTTCACTATAATTGAGACGAAGTGTCGCGCGTAAGATCCAGGGCCCGTTTCACTATAATTAAGACGAAGTGTCGCGCGTAAGATCCAGGACCCGTTTCACTATAATTGAGACGAAGCGTCGCGCGTAAGATCCAGGGCTCGTTTCACTATAATTGAGACGAAGTGTCGCGCGTAAGATCCAGGGCCCGTTTCACTATAATTGAGACTAAGCGTCGCGCGTAAGATCCAGGGCCCGTTTCACTATAATTGAGACTAAGCGTCGCGCGTAAGATCCAGGGCCCGTTTCACTATAATTGAGACGAAGTGTCGCGCGTAAGATCCAGGACCCGTTTCACTATAATGGAGACGAAGCGTCGCGCGTAAGATCCAGGGCCCGTTTCACTAAACTTCTTAGTATAAAATTTGAAATTACGAAATTCATGTCGTGTTTCACTTATATTATTTTACGAACTTTTCTAAACCTTGTAAATAGTAAACTTTTTAAAATTTAAAATAAAACTGCCCAGATGAAGCATTCCTAGGTGTTACATCTTTTTCGAACGAAAATCTTGAAACTTAATCAGGTCATTAAGGTATGTAAAGATATTTAAGGTCAGAAATAGGTACACAATTTCGTGTCTGCTCAATATCGTGTCAACCACTTGACAGATTTAGAAATATCATGGCACAAAATTAATGTTCATCACAATCAAACGATCTGTCGCACCCAAGACCCAGGTCAAGGATACATTAACAAGTTTTAGGTGTCCGCTTTATCTTGTAAATCATTGACATTTTTTAAAATAATGTGTGTATAACGCAAACTTTTTGAAAATCAATAACATGTGTTAATGTTAGCGGAAACAAACAAAGTTCACTTCTTATACATTATTTACATCACATAATAGCAATTAAATATGTCTAATGCTAGCAGAAACATACAAAGTTCACTTCTTATACATTATATACACAACATAATAGCAATAAAATATGTCTAATGTTAGCGGAAACATACAAAGTTCACTTCTTATACATTATTTA
Organism: Panopea generosa; assembly: GCA_029582155.1. Lineage (NCBI taxonomy): Eukaryota > Metazoa > Mollusca > Bivalvia > Adapedonta > Hiatellidae > Panopea > Panopea generosa. The sequence continues at coordinate 35,265,480 of CM055911.1, read as the reverse complement.
CATCACATAATAGCAATTAAATATGTCTAATGCTAGCAGAAACATACAAAGTTCACTTCTTATACATTATATACACAACATAATAGCAATAAAATATGTCTAATGTTAGCGGAAACATACAATGTTCACTTCTTATACATTATTTACATCACATAATAGCAATTAAATATGTCTAATGCTAGCAGAAACATACAAAGTTCACTTCTTATACATTATATACACAACATAATAGCAATAAAATATGTCTAATGTTAGCGGAAACATACAAAGTTCACTTCTTATACATTATTTACATCACATAATAGCAATTAAATATGTCTAATGCTAGCAGAAACATACAAAGTTCACTTCTTATACATTATATACACAACATAATAGCAATAAAATATGTCTAATGTTAGCGGAAACATACAAAGTTCACTTCTTATACATTATTTACATCACATAATAGCAATAAAATATGTCTAATGCTAGCAGAAACATACAAAGTTCACTTCTTATACATTATATACACAACATAATAGCAATAAAATATGTCTAATGTTAGCGGAAACATACAAAGTTCACTTCTTATACATTATATACACAACATAATAGCAATAAAATATGTCTAATGTTAGCGGAAACATACGAAGTTCACTTCTTATACATTATATACACAACATAATAGCAATAAAATATGTCTAATGTTAGCGGAAACATACGAAGTTCACTTCTTATACATTATATACACAACATAATAGCAATAAAATATATCTAATGCTAGCAGAAACATACAAAGTTCACTTCTTATACATTATATACACAACATAATAGCAATAAAATATGTCTAATGTTAGCGGAAACATACAAAGTTCACTTCTTATACATTATTTACATCACATTATAGCAATAAAATATGTCTAATGTTAGCGGAAACATACAAAGTTCACTTCTTATACATTATATACACAACATAATAGCAATAAAATATGTCTAATGTTAGCGGAAACATACAAAGTTCACTTCTTATACATTATATACACAACATAATAGCAATTAAATATGTCTAATGTTAGCGGAAACATAGAAAGTTCACTTCTTATACATTATATACACAACATAATAGCAATAAAATATGTATAATGCCTTTTCATAGTAATTCACATGTAAAAAATTGAAATATTGTTATTTTACCTATCTGTATGCAATAACCTATCGTATACTTTTAACGACTTTTTATAGAACTATGTACCATTTGCTAATATGCATATTCACTAAAAAAATAAGACAAATCACCTTTATACATAAAAACAGGTGACAATCCTGATAAAATCGCCCGTTGAAGACAGTACCTCTCGGTCGGATACCGTATAAATAGGTCGAAAACCTGAGAGCGAGTACCATCTCGGTCGAAAACATATGAGGCGCCAAACGTGACTATATTTAATGACATAAATATATATTTTGTTTGTAAAAAATGACCTTTTGTTAAAATAAACTGTTTTATAATGTTTTAATTAATACTGTGAACTCGAAGTGAAAGGTCTTATACATTTCACTGTACAATATGGATTTTATTGTACTCGTCAGTGTTGTGGTGAAAACCTGTATTGGACTCGGCAAAAGGTCATTTTAAAAAAAAAACGGTATTAGGGTACTTGATGTTTATCATATTTTTTGATAATATTTAAGTTTGCTCGTTTAAAAAAATAGATATAACAATATAAATACAATTCCCATATCACAGATATTTTCTTTCTTTTTTTTAAATTATATAAGTATCGATATCTTTTGGAATTATGTATACTTCAATTTCTCGATATATACATGTTGCTTGTTTCAAACGACACAATGCTCATTAGAAGTGCCTCAGTGGTTTCTCTTATGAGGTCCTCCCGGGGGTTTTGGAGATCTGGAGAACATGGCCATTTATTTTCAGAGATCTGGGGAACATTGACCGTTACTTTCAGATCTAGGGATATTGTCCTTAATGAAAAAAGTACCTACATGTAATTTGATTAATTTTATCAGAGACATATAAACAGAGATAGGCAACTGGAGGCACTTGTCTAAATTTCAGGTGGCACATTTTGGCTTTTTCTAGTTTAGTTTGAACTTATTTATTTTACTTCGATTTTGAAACAAGTTCTTACGACTTAGTCAAATCACGCTCGAAGTTTTCCTTGGTATAATCAGTACTAAGCATATGTGGAAAAATTGTCTTGCTCAAGGACACCACACATAGTCGTGGCGAAGGATTGAAATACCCACACCCTCCGGTCACGGGTTCGGTGCTTCACCACTAGATCACGTGGCGTTTTCTAAATCATGGAAACACACATCTTTTAGAATCAAACAACATAATTTTGTGATTATGTTATCAAAAAAAAGGGCTTGATTTTGGGAGATTTTTTTTTCTTTTTTAAATTTAAAGAAATGAAGAATTTTACGCTTTAAGTTGTTTTGTGTGATCGTTTTCTCTTTTTTGACCCATTTTTGAAATAAGAAATAAGAAAAACGACTTATATTTCGATTTCAATCCGTATAAGTTTAAATTCAGAAGAAAATTATTAAATAATTGATAATTGGAATTGGTCATCATTTTTATTAGCTTTACCTAGGCACCAAAATGGTTAAATTCAAACCAAGATTTGAAGAGTTATTATAGAAGTACTTAAAGTGCCGTGGACATTATATTGCTATTAGCCTGTCAGTCTCTGTAATTAAGTCACTGATTTTATGTATTATTTTTATACTTGGTCATAATTGACTTTTAAAATGAGATGTCGACTGCTTGAAACAGCTTTGGAGGTTTCTTACGTGTTAGTCTGGGCTCATTGCACAACTTCATCCCATAATCGTATGTACCCGAAATAAATTTTGGATGGTTATTCCGACCAGTATATATTTACAGTATTAATGAGTATAGGCAGAATAGTGCAGTGGTTAATATCGTCGATTTCGGATTGTAAGGACTGGTGCTCAATCCCACCAGGTATTTAATTTATTTTTATTAGATCGTGTTTACAGAATGAAGTCAATTATTTATGTTTATGTATTGCCTTTTGTAAATTAACCGTTCAGCGGTTCATTTTTTTTGTCTCTTCTGTCGATATCTTATTTGACTCTACTTGCCAAAGGCCGGAAGGGCTTATGTCATGGTAAATTGTCCGTGGTCCATCCGTTAACCTTTTTCTTGTAGAAGCTATAGCATCCCTCACATTTTTTAAAGAATCTTATCCAAACTCGCACAGCATTTGTATAACCACAAACTCTTGAAGTTCTTGAACCAGCGTGATTGAATCACAAATGCTCCCTGCCACAGGGCTTACAAGCACATTTTTAAGGAATTTTAAAAACACCTTTTCTCTGAAAGTTCAAGCCATAGACCATATATAATTTAAACAAGGAAAAGAAGACAGTACATGGATTTGGCTTATTATGATGATGTGTAAATAATAATATAGAAGAAAATAGTAGACGTTTTACTATAGGAAACTCTATTTGGTACTTTCAGGGAACTATGTTTAAAACTTTTCAAGATCTAGGGAACAGTGGAAATACTTTTAGAGATCTGAGGAACATGGACAAAATACTTTTGGGGAACTTTGGCAAATACTTTTGGAGATGTGGGGAACAATAGGCATTACTTTAAGAGATCCAGAGAACAGGGACCCCCCCCCCCCCCTGGGAGGGCCTCTCTTATATGTTATATATAATATTTGCGGGGTAATTATATCGTTAGAGTTACCGCTCCTTAACATCCAAACGAAATTATTATCGATTTTTGGCACGGTCGAACCTAGTCTTGATCATATGCGACGTTGCTTTTCTAAAAGACAAACGTCTTGACAAGTTCGGTCGGGAATAAAATCATATTTATTTAACGAAAATCAAATAACGTTTCAACAATCGGGCTTCCTCGGAGACTGACATAGTATTTCAAAGGAATATCGGTTGGATGTTTATTTCTATATTCATTATTTTTATATTATTAGATATTTTCAATGACAAAGATCTTGTATATGATGACTGCCCTATTTTCAATCCGAATAAATATTTTTAAATTTTATTATAACATAACCATTGCAGAGGATTGTTTGTTTCAGCCAATCAGATCTTACTTCCAGATCCAAACGTTTCTTCTTCACAACTTGTCAAGATGCTGTCTTTTAGAAAAGCGAGCGTTGCATATAATCAAGATTAGGTCGAACCGTCTAATACGAAAAATATATCCGTTTTGTTACGCTTCCGGTTTGAAACGTACACTAACGATTTCTTATATACAGTCACGTGGTACAGATGCTTGAAGCTCATTGGAATAGCTATTTTAGGTGGATTATAATTTTAATTCGCGAGAAAATATTAAATTATTGATAATTGGAAATAGTCAACATTTTTGATAAATTTTTATCAGCTTTAATTTAGTACCAAACGTATTAAATTCAGACCAATGGTCAAAAAGTTATTAAAGATACGCTTACAGAACATGATAATTTCATTCAATCACATTCAGATTTCAATTTGATGACTGGTCGTTTGATATTCATAGACACTTGCCAAACATTTAATGTTTCCGTTGATAGTACCTCTCTCCTTAATTATTTCATCAAATAATTCTTACATATTTCATTACTTAAAAGATGTTAAAAGTACATATTGTAATTCATCTTGATCAATATTTGCATACAAATACTTTGTCGGGAAGGGCCTCAATTAATGCTGGTAAAACTTGTATACTCAAGGTGCCACCAGAACTTTCAGCCGCGTATGTTGAGTTGATATTAGCCTTCCAATCTTTGTAAATAAGCCACTGATTCGTTGCGCTTATTATTCATCCATAAAACAATTTAATAACTAAATCGTATTTCTACTCTAATATACTTCATAGTTTACATTTCAAACCTTCCCCTTAAGACCCTCTAACAATAATCTTCGTCAATCAAAAGCTTCGAAAGGGGTTTAAGGGTCTGGATGAGAACACGACAAAAATCAATGATGTATGCTCTTTCTGCGAAGGTATTGCATTCTAGCATCATACAAGCGATTGCATTTAGGGTTTCCCCGGTATTCGGGCACCATTTCCATGTAAATTTAACTTCTAACCGGCTTAGATGTTGATCTACGGTCTCGTTCCTGGGAACCAGTCATGGTCTTAATGCATATTTTATTTATAGAATTAAGCCTATGAAAGACACAAACATTGATTGACAGACATAAACAAGATCTTGTTTGTTTCTAAATAAATATTTCGCGCGCTCCTCGTAAGTTTTCATTGGATTAAATAGATTTGGGGAGCGTGTTCATCACTGAAGTTGATTGCGATTAATTTGTAGTTGCATGCGGCAGCGAATCGACGTGACCTGATACTATGGATTGGTGAGAAAAGTGTCCGTTACAGGTAACATTTCTTAATATTTCGTGAAAGTTCACAAAACAAAGACAAACGCCGTCTCTGCATTTTGATGAACCTATCGGTGCTATTAATTAAAGGGTACCGCACGTCAGAATATAAATGGCTATTTATCGTTAAATAGACATGTAAATAACACAAAAATCAACAAATTTTAATTGTACGAAATTTATCAAATGAGAAAAATGACATTAAATATCATGATTTCAAGCGTTTCCTAAATGCTATGGGCGCCGCCATTTTGTAGCTCTTTTGTGATGGAGGTATTCGGTGACGTCATAACTGCACTTCCGTTCTAGTTATCGCGCAAATTGTATTGTGTCGTTAGTGACTGCTCTCTACTGAAACTCTTATGTATATACACTAATATACGTAATCAGTTTATATACAGATATACAGTGCATTAGTGAACATCGAAGGTAGACAATTAAACGCGAAAACGATTCTGAATTGAAGGACTTAACCCATTAAACATTGTTTTCTCCAGCGGAATAAGTGGGTGGAGTAATGCGATATGTTTTGTGGGCAGTGTTGTTTTTAGTTTTCCTAATATGTGATTTCACATTGCCTCAGTGTCAAGCTTCTGGTGACATCACGCGCAAAACGCCTTTATACTTTGGGGTAGGACTTAAGATTGTAGAATGAAGCGTACCAATGCCTTGGCGTACTACTATCCAAGGATACAATTTCTGATGATTTCAGTACGAAGATGACCATATGCGACATACATATAAACTTAGTGTATATTATCCAGTGGGAAGCTCTTAAAAATGTGCTTATAACATATAGCTCAGCTGATTTCTGAAATTTAATTTGTAATTTTATATACTCTTCCAAAATATTGTGAAATTGATATATCAAACTTTCACAATATTATAATTGCAGGCTGTTTGAACAGGTGTGATAATCCAATTAACAATAAAAACAAGAGGTTAATGCCAAAACATAAGGTGTGAAAACGACATGGTATCTAAAAGTTGTTATTAAAATACAAATTAAGGCCAATTAATTGTGACAGGCCCGATTAGCTCAGTCAGTTACGTGTCTAACTATCAATCCTGGTGTCTCGAGTTCGAATCCCAACCCGGCGACAGTCTCTGTGATGACTGACATACAACATTGTGTCTCAATATCATTTGTCTCTCACTGCTGATTCGAGTGGAAAAAATATCAGTTACTTGCGGTTGTTGGGTGTGCTCAAGTACTGGTTAACATTTGCAGGAAACAGTGGTTAGGTTAATTGAACATCTGAACAGTAAACCCTCGATGACAAAAATTGATGCTAAATATTCAGTCAACCATTAATTGTTCATAAACTCATTTTATTAATTTTATAATCAATAGGCAATTTAGTTTATTGATATATGGCTTTTTCACAGTCAACTAGGTCATTATTCTTGAATAGACATTTGAACTACCTCTACTTCGCAATGAAAAAAGATAAAGTAAAACCTTTGTTCCTTTATTTATTCATTAATACATGAAAAGTTTTTTTTACTGTTAAAATAGTGTTCTGGTATACAATTTATGAAAAATATTCATAAAATCATATAACATAATTTTTTTACTTGTAAGTTTGCATTGATATTGAAACCCTAATTAACTGAAAATGTTTAAATTAGTAATAAGACATAATACTATGTGATATAACATCCTGTCATAAACCCTGGGGTCATTAAACCTGGGGTGATCACGCTTATTAGGGTACAATATGCACAATGTGGCAGGGTATTTCTCATTACCACATGGTGTGAATGTGGTGTTGGTGAATTATGAAAGCTCAGCAGGGTGCCAGTAGCTGGACAGTAACATACACTTTGTGCAATATGCCTGTAGACATTATATTTCATATGACACTCCCTATAAGGAGACACATTCATATATGTTCAGAGAACTGGTAGAATAGATAATCATCATATATCAAATTGGGTAGTAACACCATTTGAATAACCAAAAGACAGTGCCAGTTATGTAAAACAACACAAACACCCCCCCACCCCCCCCCCCCCCCCCCCCCCCCCCCCCCCCCCAACTCATTCATGCTTCATCTAAATTTACTAAAAAGGATATGAAATCAAAATTTTATCAGCCATTTCTCAGTACGCAACAATGGCCGCACCAGCTAAACACGATAAGAAAAGAGATAAAATATTATTTCTTATTCTCTCTTAGACAGGTAAATATATGTAACAAAACATTTTCCCTTAAATTCCATTCTTGGTCTAATTAGTGGTTTTTTTTTTGATAATGTATTGACTGAGTAGCAAACAGTATATACCCTGATAGTACAGCATGAATGTGCAGGCTCGCCTGGATCTACATCAACACTGACGGCAATAATTACTTTTTTATCAAGCTAAGGGTAATTTTACTATTTTGAAAAATTCAATCATCAATGGTAGGCTACATGATAAGATGTCAGAGTTGTGATTGATGGGTTTCGGGTTTGATCTCTGGTTCATGATCGGTGTGACTGTTTAACAGTTGTCATCTTTTTGGGTGAAAACTTCATAAGACATTGCTGTGACATCTCTGTATTATTTCTGTGATACATTCTAAATCTTCTAAATTTCCAATAGTGTGAAATTGCATCTGCAGCACGTATTTTCGTCAGACGAAAGCATCATTACAGTTTTCGCAGCTGCAAAAATCTTTCACGTGTGTGAACAACTGTGCCGTCTCACTATTTCTCTCGTCTTCTAATTCATTTAACTCTGGTTCTGAAAATTCTGGTTCAAAGTTGTAGGCCACAAGTCCTTCTCCGTTACTAAAATCCATTTTATTATTCTTGCGAGTACTTTTGCCGGTGACTATAATTGCACGTTTCTACATCTGCTGTAGCGTATAAATCAATTATGTTTTAAACCGGAAGTGCAGTTATGACGTCACACAGGTATCCAATATGGCGACTTCCACCATAAAGTCGATGTGCGAAAATGACCGTTACAAAACGAGCTGATATATCTTTATGGACTCGAATTTATGCATAATAATACTATTAATAGAAAGCTGAACTCATAGCTATTCATATTATCCTGTTTTATACACAGGGTTGCGTTCCCCTTTAAGTGGAGCACGTGATCCAGTGGTAGAGCATCGATCCGAAGGGTCGTGGGTATGATTCCAGTTCACGGTTATGTGTGTAAGACATTGTCTTTACACATATGCTTAGTACTGATTCTGCCAAGGAAGACTTCGAGCGAAACTTGTTTCACAATCGAAGTAAAACTAAACTGACTAAGTTGTTATGGAAAAGTCGTATTAATTGCAAAAAATGGAACGTCGTATTTTGCTCTTTGAAATAATGGGGTGGTGAAATTTACACAAAAAAATAACATAAAAGAACGCCGTTACACATTTTGCAAATTTTTTTTTAGTTTTGCATGGTCAGTGAATAGTACCGAAAGTTCATCTTTTTACAGAGACGGCGTTCGTCATTGTTTTAGTCTGGTAAAAAAACAACACAAAAATCACCGCATGAGGTACGGAATGTTCATGAAAGTCTTTTGTAATAGAAAGTGAATTTAAAATATACTTGACCATATTTCATCGGTTGCTGAGAAAAAAATTGTATCATGAACGCATAAATTGGGGTCAAAGGTCACTAGGCGCAACATTTTATTCAACATTTTTAATATCTCGATGTTTCTCATACACCAAAACACTAGAAACGGCAGTTGAGTATTTATTTCGGTGGAATACAAATATTTGCTTATTATAAATACCATCATTTTACAAAGTTATATGTGAATTTCTGAATTAAAAAAACTCACAAAATAATCAAACTATCAAAAGTACTTTCGAAAACTTGATTTAGAGATTATGGATTTTTAACACCATAGTTGCTATGAAGGGTTTAAACAAATATAATCATATCGTATGTGTATGTACGGACTATACCAACCTTAACAAACATAGTTTAATTATCTGGCAATGTAATACAAACAAAATAAGTGTTAGCTTAAACGTTTTTCCTATGTAAAATGTACACTAGAATTAATACCAATAAATGACTCGATTATGTTGCTGTTTATTAATGCCATTTGAATATATATATATATATATATATATATATATATATAAATATATATAAATAAATATATATACAATGTAAATATATATAATAATGAAATACAATACCTTATATACTCACTGACCCCGTGTTGCCAAAAGGATTATTTAAACATGTTAAAATAATATGTTGAAAAGGGATGTCCTAACATGCGCTCTACGCCTTTGTCAAACTGAAATAGATCGCCCGCAAAAAAACTTATTTTGCAACATATTTAATGAATCATGTGATTTCAATTTGATTTCAATTTGATCTGTCATGCGTGTTTACATGTTGTAAAATGTTTCATGTAAGAAAGAGTCCGAATGACGATGTGAATGTCGTTAAGCAATATTTAAGTGATGACTATATTTAGAATAGGAATTTTGTTAAAGTTTACCAATCCGATTTAAATATCGATTTTGACATGTTTTGGTGGGTTTGATATATCAAACCATTATTATTTCCTTTATTTATAATAATTAGATGCCATTTAAAAAGACATTTGAATTCACGAGACATATAATATTGGTCTATCTGTGTATTGATTGGCAAAATATTAAAGAAGTTATAAAGCAGTAAAACAAAACTTTATGTAGCGAAGAAAAGTTAATCTTAATTAAAATAACCAAATATTTTCTATACATAACATTCATTGTCACGCTGATACATCTGATTAAAATGTACCCCTGTGTCCGTAAACAAACCGCATAATCTTGTATTTCAACCAAGGCTCATTACTGGAAGTATGTTTTGATATATCTTAACAATGCGCAGATATATGTTGTTTTGACAGCTACCATCAAGACCGCAACATCATAATATATACTAAGTTAAAGTGGCGTAATCCCATCTTACGGCAAGCTTGTGTTTATTGGTGAATGTCATAATAAGAGCTAATTACGCTCTGGTCTGTTGCTGTGCAATTTAAACTGATTGATGCATACAGTTTTGAAGAAAATATATTAGAATTAGAGAAATACGAGTTATAAAAAATGCATTTTAGTTTCGGTTTCAAAAGACTTCGCCGTGATTCGGGCTGTTCCGTAAACGCTTGCACGATCTAATTTGCGTAATTCATTCCTAAAGCATTTTTTTTAAAACAATACTTTGTCAACAAATCTACACATAAAAGGAACAGAAATTTTATCGGTAGTATTTTTAGTCTATACAAGTGACCGTCTGCTTCGTGGAAATGTGTATGTAAAAGAAAAACCCGTGAAACGAGTGAATAACCAGTGCTCGTTGCATGTATAATTATTTTCCCACGCGTTTCACGGAAATCGGTCAAAACCGCTTCGGTTCACATCGGAAATGAACGGAACCATCATTTTTCTTATTTTACTAGGCTAGTGAAATAAGAAAAATGATATTTTAGAAGATTATTATTTCGAACTCGTGGCAGGTAGAAATGGGAATAATGGGTCGTTAGCCGTTAATTACCACAATCTTTAGACCAATATGCTTTTTTTTCGCTTATTTTTTTATAAAAAATACAGTGATAAATGTGCAAGTACTTCACATCAAATCAACATGGCATTGTAAGAATATTAACGCATGCCTTATGGATAGTCACCTTTTCATAAATCAGATCATGTACACTTGTTTTGTATTACACTTTTCTAACTTGGCATTGTGTATGTTATCATATGCCATTAAATACACTTGGCCTACGGGACTTTCTAAATAATTTGACCTTAGTTATCAGCATGATTATTTCTTAAAATAACTGTTTCACTGTCAAAACACATGTTCATTTGAATGCGTGTAAATCACGAAATTAAGATGCATTAATGTGTCTGTTTCTATTCAATTCAATTCAATTTTATTTTATTTAAAGTATAAGTACATGCAGTATAAAGCAATACAAAATTAGAATATCAATGTCAATTCATACACAAGCTTACATCTCATTCACATACATAATAATAACATTCTTATACAAGATAACGACTAGATCTAAAATTCCTTTAATTTAGTCAATACCTTCTAAATTTAGAATACCTTTAACGAGGTTATGATTGTCCTTACATCAGCTGCGCATCGAAACGGGGCGCTACATGTCAAATAGGGTCGACAGAGATATGAGATATTGTACTTTATGTAATTGTTCAGTGATTGAGGATGAGTATAATTTTATACTTGTTTGTCCTGTATATAGGCAAATCCGTAAAAATACGTTAGTCATTTTTCTTTAAGAAACCAAGTGTTTATAAATATATCATATTGATGCAAACAAATAAAGTCAAGGAACTCAGAAGCTTAGGTAACAATGTTTACGAATATTTTGCCCTACGCAAAATTTTACTTAATCAACATATAAAACAAATATAGACTAGCATAAACATATTAATCGTCAAGTTTAAACTCATTAGAAAGTTTATATTTATAGTTTGAATTGGCTACATTTTTGATAAAATACAATGTAACTTTTATAAATGCTAAAATAAATTATGATTTGTTTGTTAGATCTAGAAATGCTACGAATTGGTTGTATATTCCATTCCATGTGTTATATAATGTATTTTTCATGTGACATTTTGAATGTTAATAACATGTGTTAGAAAAAAAAACTGTTTAGTTTACGTCTCAATATATATTTTTTTTTTATTCAGGTAATATAAAGACTCCGGCCCAAAATACAAAATACAAAAAGTACAAATATATATAAAGTATAGTATTTTTGTAAGGATTTTGGTGAAGTTCCAACATCATCATGCCAATTTTGTGAATAACAATCAATTAAGGTGTAACCTCACCATTGATTTTTGTTCTTTAATCTTTAGTAAACAATAAAACTTTAAAGGCTTGTCATTCATAGAGAATCCCAAATGAAAGGAGTGAAACCTACATTTTACTGTTTGTTCACCTCTGCACTATCAAAATATGATGAGAAAAGTAGGGGTCATGTGTCATATAAGAGATTTTTTTTCTGCTCAGTGTGTACACTGGTGACAAAGTGAAAGTAGACTTCCGAAATCATGTATTCAAACCCCAATTTGCAAGCATCATTTTTTTTTCTAAATTCACAATTCAAACATGACAATGCTATCAAAATGATTAAAATACATCGATAATGCCATTCAAATAAAAAAATGAGCATTAAAATAAGAAAAATGCATGTTTAAAGATAAAGAAATGAGGATTATTTATAACCGCCATCATGCGACTACCCCACGGAAGCACTTCCTTTTTGCAATGGTGGTACTATGCCTTAAACATATGAATAAACCCTAATTCATCCCAACGTCATGGGAGATCCGCACATATCCAAAGCCAACTCTGAAAAGTATATCTTTAATACGACCTGCCAAAGTTTTTCTACCAGATTCATGTAGACGTTTTAACATTAAATAACAATGTTTTGGATACCTGTGATCTCCAATACGTGTCAATTTTAACCAATACGTAATACATTAAAATCTGTTAAATCTAAAAATATACAATTGTATTAATATTATATAAAACATTTAATAAATTATAGCAGCAGCAATAATTCTTGATGATATATAAAATTGGATTCAATTCTAAAGTTTAAATAAATGATGTATATATGCTATTTATGCTATTGATTTTGTTTGATTAATGTTATATCAGCATGTTAAATCTATTTGGACGAAACCTTGTTGCGCGAAACATTTTAATTGAGTAAGTACAAAGAAGATAGATAGATATTTCTTTATTTAAGTCTCATCATGGTTAATACACAGTATATACATTAAATTAAACATTATATTTAACAGTTAGCCATGCCATTCTATAAAGAATTATAAGAGACTATATTACATGTAAAACATATCAATACATATTTTAAACCACTTTGTCACAATTAATAATACTTGTTGTTTATATATTTACTGATAACCTTACAGACTAGCAAACATATTTGCAGAATAGGATATATAACACACCACGTTTTAACATATATATACACAGTAAAAAAGGAGAGGCCGGTGCTAATCTTGACATATTGTCTAAAATGTTATTAAAATTATATAAGATTACGATGTGAGGAGGAAAGGAAATGCTAACGCATCTGCTACTTAAAGCTTAAAAAATATTTTAAAAAATCGAATATCATTCTAGATCAGATCTAGAATGAACTGATAAGCACCGACTTCTCACTACAATGTTAAAATGCTTCATATGTCTAAATCAACTATTACATTATTTATATACAACTATATAAAATATTTCTTCTTCTCTCTAAAATCATAAAACAGGTTTTGGCACTTAGTTTCACAACACTTTGGTTCGATAGTATATAGCATAGTTTATCATTATCGCTACACGAATTAAATTCCTTAAAAACACTTACAATTTCTGTCAATAACTCTGATCGAATGGTATCATACAAAGGGCATTTTAGTAACACATGCATCTCATTTTCAACTTCATCTTTACAATGAAAGCATACTCGATCATTTACACTCAGCTGTCTATATCTTCCAGTTTCTATGGCTATTGGAGCAGTGCCACTTCTAAATTTTGCTAAAGCACCTCTATGGCGTCTATTGTATACTAATTTACAGTATGGTTCCACAATATATTCATGTTTGAACTGTTTATAAAGTCTAAGTTTATTTCCCCCGTTACCTCTTTGTGAAACTTCTCTGATTACGTCTTCATACCACTTTGTGACAACGTCATAAACAATCAGTGGTATTATTTCGTTTAAAAGTACAAATTTATTTGCATTTTCATTAACATTACCATATCTTTCTACATTATATTTTTTGAACATTTCTAATACTTTAAAATTCCAGTTCTTGCATCTATTATTACTTTTTGAATTTGACCATAAAAATATCTTTTTATTTAGTCTTGTAGTTTGCATATTAATACAACGACACCAATTTAATAGTACACATTTCCACACTTTACCTATACATGGTGTCCATCCTATATCTCCAGTAACTGCAGAATTTGGTGTGTATTTACCCACATTTAAAAAATATCTTGCTGCTCTATTCTGGACAGCATTTATGCTACTAAAATTATGTGTACCCCAAACTCCCGCCCCATACGCAATAACTGGAAAAACAAGATTATCATATAATTTTGAAAAAACTTCATATGGGAAACCACCGAAAGCTTTTGATTTTGCAATAAGTAGGCCTAACGCTCTGTTTGCAGATTGCGCAACAATTTTTGCAGTCACTGCAAAATCTAGGTGTTCTGTCAATATAAGACCTAGGTATTTATATTGTGACGTGTACTCAATAACATTATTGCCACACTTAAATATAACATTACAACGTTCACATGATGGATTTCTAAAATGTACTATATTGGATTTGGTACAGTTAACTGACAAATAATTATTTATGCACCAACTATTAAGCATGTTTAACATATATTGTAGATCTTCTGGTGTTTCTGCTATTAGAACAATATCGTCTGCATATAAAAGAACTGAAATTAGAGTGTCATCTATCAGAACACCCTTCTGTAATGTATTTATTTTCAAAGCAAGATCATTAATATACAGGTTAAACAGTATCGGTGATAAAGAACACCCTTGCTTCAAGCCTGTATTTACACTAAACCAGTCCGTGTTAAAACCATTTAACTTAATAGAACATAATACATTCTTGTAGAGAGACTGAATGGCTTCTAAAAGTTTCCCCCGAATTCCTAACTTATCTAATTTTTTCCACAGAATATCTCTATTTACAGTATCATATGCCTTTCTAAAATCAATAAAAGCACAGTAAGTAGATTTTTTTTTCATTTTTTTCCTAGTATCTATTAGGTTTGTTAGAGATGTAAGATGGTCAGTGGTACTGCGACCTTTACGAAACCCATTTTGACCTTCAAATATAATATCGTTTTGCTCGGTGAAATTTGTAATTCTATTATTCAATAAACTACAATAAATTTTATAGACTGTAGATGTAATTGTTATACCCCTATACGACAAAGGGTCTCTTGGATTACTAGATGTACATTTTGGAATAGGAGTAATAATACCCTTACCCCACACAGTAGGAATTTTACCTGTATTCAAAAATATATTAAAACACTTATGAAGGTAACTTATAACTATTTCATTCTTTAGGACCTCCCCTGGAATTTCATCTACTCCAATGGAACGACCATTACGAACATCAAGTACAGATTTTCTTACTTCATCTAACGTAAAACCACAACTAAAGTTTTGAATATCATTATTAATATTAAGATTAACATCCACATTTTCTATATCAATATCAGTGTCTATATCTTGATTAAGAAGGTCACAAAAATCTGACTTCCATTTATTAAAAACAGCTGTTTTATCTGTAACAATTTTACCATCGTTATCTAAAATTTCCATAGGTATGTCTTTTTTTCTATTATCTCTAACACCAACCCGACCAATAGTTTTCCAAAATTCATTTGGGTTTTTCTTAACATCATTAATAATCTCTTCCTGCAATTTAAACCAGTATTTACGTTTACTTTGTTGTACATTTTTATCGAATATTTTTCTTTTTTCAACATAAACTCTTTTTTTACTGCTTTTTAAAATACCATTAGTCTTTAACCAAATTCTCTCCGCGCTACACATATCATTCCAAAGTTTACTTAAATTTTCATTCCACCATGGTTTTGAAATTCGTTTACGTTTATTAGAATACCCATATTTTAAAACAACCTTTTTGCTAGGTATTTTCTCTAACATTTCATCTTTAATAATACGAGAAAACGAATTATATAAAGTATCTACTGAACTCTGTTCTTGTTCATTATTTTCTAATTTTGAAATCGTTTCTTGAATACTGTTATCAAAAGCTATTTCTGAATTAAGACAAAAATGTTCAGGAATATGTCTAACATCAAATTTTGTATACATCTTTTCTGTTACAATATATTCGTTATTTTGTTCTGCAATTGCAGAATTCAAACATTTAGGATGAAAATAACATGTCAAAAGTGAGTGATCAGGTATACTCCTCGACTCTATACATTGTTCCCGCACCATATCCGATGCAATAGTTACATTGACATTATCTATACATTCGATGTCTTCATAAGGAACTATAAAGTAATCGACTACAGAACTACCTTTCGATGAAATACATGTGAAATTATTACTTTTAAAATGTCTCCCATTCATTATACAACAATTACTATCAATTAAAAAATTAGACAACATGTCTCCATATGCATTTTTAGCAAAATCAATCACATCTCTTTCTAAGACATTATCAACACCTTCGATAAAATCTGGCATATCACCAACTCTGCTGTTAAAATCACCACATATGACAAACTGACCTAATTTTTGATATTCATATATATTTGTTAAGAGCTGATCATAAAAATCATTAGGATTGACATATCTGGACGATCCTTGAGGAGGTAAATAACATACACATACGTTAAAAGATAAAAGTGTTAATTTGTTTTTAAAAGACACCCATAAAATACCTTCATATGACTTGTCTAATACATTAATCTCAAACTCCTTATATAAGTCACACTTTACAATTAAACATACGCCGCCTGATCCATTTCTAGCATTAACATGTATCTGTTTCCTATTATGCCCAATAAACACATAGTTATCTAAAGCTAAATGATTTTCTTTTAAAAGATGAGTTTCAGCTATGCCAATAATATCAATATTCATAAAACGTACACAGTTTTCTCTAAAAATAAAATTATCTGAACCGCTATTACTAGACCATCCATTTACATTCCAAAACCCTAATTGAACCTATCTTGATTCACCATAATAGTTCATGTTTCCATTATAGCCTCGTCTGTTTCTCCATCCGTCTTGCTGAGCATTTCTGTTCCAGCTTTCTTGTCTGTTACCTCTACTGTCATTAGTATGAGAATTGTTTCTGCTATATACATGCACAACAAGGCGTCGCAGTTCTAGCTTGGTTGTATAGTGTTTACCGCAGTTGTGAAATTTGGAATAAAACAGACATATAATGTAGGTAATAATTGTGGTTAGTACATAATTATCCTTACGAAGAAGCATGAATGATGACATTTCATATTTGGTTGTATTTTCAGCTTTCTGAGAATATGATAGTCTGACATGTACTTCTGTGCTATTTTTAGAGATGTATGTACGGTGACTGAAAACAACGACAGGCACCTGATTACCGAAAGGCACCGAAATACACCTAGATTTAGCTATTTAAGGCATTAATGATTAAGTTTCTATTTATAAAATTGTTTTTGAAAAAAAATTAAAAAAACATTTAAAAAAAAAATGCACGATTTGATGTCTTTTTACCCAATTGTGTGTCAAATGTGTGTTTCGGTTATTACGAGTTACTTCCCTTGATTTCGATTTAAACCAAAATACACTTATTTTTTTTATCAAATTTACGTTAATAGCTTTGTTTAAACATCATTAATGGTTGACCAAATGTATTATTAATATAAATCTAGAAGTTATTGGGTTATGTTAATGTAATTTTTTGTTATGATAGGTATAATTCAAGTGTATTTCGGTATTACCAGAGTTGTCTGTTCTACCGTAATACACAGGTCTATTAAATAAATAAATTTAGCAACAATATATAGCCTTTATCCGGTAATAGGATTATTTAATAAATAAAGGTATATGGGTATACGTATATAATGAAGCACAGGCAGGCTTTCGAAAGGGCATACAGCTGGTAATATTTTTGTTCTCCATGGTCTAATTTCGCTTATGATTAAAACAGGTAAGAAAATGTATTGTAGTTTTATAGATTTTAGCAAAGCTTTTGATTATGTAGAAAGGAATTGTTTATGGACTAAATTGATACAACTTGGTATTAGAGGTAAAATGTTAACTGTTGTTAGGAGTATGTACAATGGTATTAAATCACGTGTCAAATATAATAACACGTTAAGTAACGAGTTCTCATGTTTGCTTGGGGTTCGTCAAGGAGAATGCTAATCGCATTTTCTATTTTCTATGTTTTTAAATGACATTGAGGAGTATTTTATTCTTAATAATTTTGATGGTATTATTATATATAAATATGATCAAACCTTTTATTCTTCTTTATGCTAATATTATTGTTTAATTTTCTGAAACCCCTAAAGGACTGCAAGAAAGGAGTTGATATTCTTTCAGAGTATTGTAATAAATGGAGGTTAAAAGTCAATGTTAACAAAACAAAAGTAATTATATTTAGAAAAGCGGGGTTGCTTCCTAGAAATTTACGTTTCGTTTACAATGGAGAGCAAGTAGAAATTGTAAAATCCTTATCCTATCTTGGTGTAGTTTTCACTAAAGGATGATCTTTCAGTGAAGCTCAGATGACTCTAGCTGAATAAGCGCAAAAAGCATTTTTTAAACTGAATAAACATCTCATATTTTTTTCCGATATATCTATAAGTCATAGATTAGAACTTTTTGATAAACTTATATTACCTATTTTGAATTATTCATGCGAAGTCTGGGGAGTTCATAGTTCAAATAATATTGAACAAGTACATACAATGTATTGTTAATGTTTTTTAAAGATAAAACGTACAACACAAAATGATTTTAATTATGGTATATTAGGAAGAATGAGTCTTATTAATACAAGATATTACAGAATTGTAAAATATTGGTTGAAAATTTTGCATAGCTGTGAAAATAAATATTGTAAAGTTATATATAAAATGTTGAAACATGATGCTGTAACATTAGTGCGTGATCTCTTGTCATCTTTGGGATTTTATAATGTTTGGCTTGCACAAGGTGTTGGTAATATTAACATTTTCTTAAGTATATTTAGTCAAAGAATTAAAGATAATAGTCTACAGTCTTGGCATGAACGCTTGGAAAAGTCCACAAGGGCAAGATTTTTTAGAGAAATTATTATTTCTGAAGTGTATTAATATACCCAAATTAAGGGTAGCAATTACTAGATTAATCGTTTCATCACACCACCTTAAAATAGAATCTGGTAGATGGCATAGACCGAGAAGTATCCCTTTTGAAGATAGAAAATGCAACTCTTGTCAAACAATTGAAGACGAATATCATTTCATTAGGGAGTGTTCATTATATGCAGAATTACGTAGAACATGTCTAAATAAATACTTTTGGTATAGACCAAGTATGTATAAACTAGTACAACTTTTCGGTAGTAAAGATGAAAATGTAGTTAGAAATTTAAGCCTGTATATTTTAAAGCTTTTTGAAAAGAGGAACATCATTGAAAGTACATAACACTATCGTATTTACCGTGTCTCTGGCTTAAACCGTATTTGATATATATGCAAAATATATATACGTATGAATGTGTACATGCTTATGCATATGGTATGTGTAAGTAAGTACTTGTGTTATGACGTGTGTTACTAAATTATATGCATAAATAAAATGTTAAACATATTCATTTTAAATCACATGAATTAAATTTATATTTTTCAATAATCTGACTTAAAAAAAGAAGTCTGCTTGTAAACATGTTGATTGTGGCTTAAAAATTGTATATTATAATAATTATAAAGTATACTTACTTGTGTATTAACATCATAATTGTACCTTCTCCGTAACAAGAATACATGACAGTATTTCTCTATTTTCTGTTTTTGATTATCCACAAATTTTTGATGTATGGATTTGATTAAATGTAACCTCATTAAATAAAACCAATTAATTAACATGTATCTGGTATATATGTTTTATGTATGTATATATGTATGCACATTGCGTTATGTAAACGTGATATTTTCTCTCTTTTTTTTACACTTTTTTGTAATATAAGATACAGGATGTGTTACGTCATGTATGTAAATATATTCCTGTTTTATATATGTTCACTAGGGCTTATGGCCTATTGAATTGCAAATAAAAGTTTCTTTCTATAATTACATCAATGTTTGAAAGCTGGAAAATAGATTGGGAGCAATTTTCTATTAAATAAGTACTTTATTGAAAGTATTGATATTCTAGGCTCGCTATTTTGACCTCAGGCTTTTTTCCCGATAAGTGGACAGAGGGGGTGATTGTCTCTATTCACGAAAAAAGGTAGTGTGAGCGATGTTAATAATTACCGAGGCATAACCTTGGTAAGTTGTTTATCTAAACTATTTACCACCATACTCAATAAAAGGATTGAACAATTTTAATAATGATATCATTTCAGATGCGCAATTCGGATTTCGAAAGGGACGGTCAACAGTTGATGCTATATTTGTGTTAATGTCAATTATCCAAAATTATTTATATGATAATAAACGTTTATATGTTGTTTTCGTTGACATGATGAAGTGTTTTGATAGTATATATAGAAATGCACTTTGGCTAAAATTGTATAAGCTTGGTATTAGGGGTAAACTTATACGTATTATTAAGGACAATGCATCAGAAGGTTAAATCATGTGTAAAGAGTTGTAATAGTTATTCTGACTATTTTGAATATGCTGTGGGATTGAGACAAGGGGAGGTAATCTCGCCTATACTTTCTCTATGTTTGTGGAAGACTTGGAGCTGTATTTACATAACAGCGTTGATTCAGGATTGAATATTGATGATATTGTTTTGAGTATGTTACTTTTTGCGGACGACATGGCTATTTTAGGAAAATCTCCTTCTGAATTACAGGATAATCTAAACTGTTTACATACTTATTGCAATAATTGGGGCTTAAAAGTAAAGACATTGAAAACAAAAATAATGATATCTAGAAATCGTGGTGGGTTGTTACCCAATAAATCTTGGACTTGTAACGGAGAAATTATTGAAGTTGTTGATGATTTTAATTACTTTCGAACAATATTTAATTAAATTGGTAATTTTAATTTAAATCAGGAATATTTGGCTTTTAATACCCTCTTATTTAATTGTAAAACAATCCATTTAAAGCCAAAACTACTATTTCTACTGTTTAATGTATTCGTTGGTTCTATCTTAAGTTATGCGAGTGAAATTTGGGGATATACCGAGTCGAAAGTAATTGTAAGAATACAATTAAAGTTCTGTAAATGTTTATTGAATGGTAGATTAAATACTTGTACAGTGGGTGTGTTTGGAGAGCTTGGAAGATATCCATTATATATATATCACGATATGTAAGAATCACAAGTTATTGGTGTAAAGTTATTTATACGGATATATATTGATAAAAAACTGTATGAACAGGGGCTATATGGCTGTAATAGAGGTTGTAAGAACAGGGTATCAAATATTAAAACGGTGTTAAATAATAATGGATTCACCTATATGTTTGAGAATAATCATTTTGTTAATCCCAAAGTATTTCCAAATATTTTTAAACAAAAGGTTATCGACAGTTTCATTCAACAATGGTTTGGATCAGTAGAAAAAAGTCCTGTGCTCTAATTTTATAAACTTGTCAAACATTAATTTAAGTATGAGAATTATCTCGATATATTGCCTTGTAATCTTAAATTACTTAACACCAGATCTGTTAATCGTCTTAGAATACAAACTGGACGATATGATAGAAATAGAATTCCAAAAATTGAAAGATATTGTTTATGTTGCAATTCAAGGGATATAGAAGATGAGTTTCATTTCTTAAGTATATGTCCCTGTTTTAATAATTTACGAAAACAGTATTTGAAAAAGTATTATTATCAAAGACCTTCTGTGTTCAAATTTTTAGACTTACTTAATTCACATAATAAAACCATATTATATAATATTTCAAGATATATAAAAGAGGCATTAGAAATTACAAAAAACAGTGCTACTGTTTAAAGCATAGTGTTCATCCTCATTTCATTTATTAACATTCATTAAATATTGTGTTATATGTTCTTATGAATTTAATCATTGCTGCTAAGTGACTATATGTTTATATTGATTGTATATTGTATGATGATGTACTTTGTACAAATCCTAATAAGATATATGTTCTGTTCTGTTCTGTTCTGTTCATATTTGAACAATAGCAATATGCAGTTGTTTGTTTTATCTTATTGTTTGCCCCTTATTGTCACCAAAGTACCTACACAGGCACATCTGTAGTGGATTACTGTGTCACACCGTATGAACATCTTCCTAAATGCAGTGAATTTGAGGTTAAACTAACGTCAGATCTAGTGAAACATGCAAACATATTCAACACTGTAGACTCGCCAACTTCACATCCAGACCACTCTGTTTTGTTATGGAATATTACGATTGAAGGAAATAAGATAATTAATAGATCTGATGAGAAACCCTTACCAACTATCAGTTATGAAAAATATGAACGTGAGATACCTGCTAACTTTTTAAACTCCTGTGAACACATCTTGAATGAACATATAGCTACAATAGAAAGAAATGTTGAGAATCAAGAGGAATTGGATAAAGTATATATATCCCTTATGGGAACTATTAAACAGGAGATGAATACTACTTTACAACATAAAACAGTAAAAATTCAAATAGGTCGAAGTAGTAAAAAGCGGAAAATTAAAAAACCATGGTGGACAAGCAATCTGACAGAATTATGGAACGCCCAATGTGATGCAGAAAAAGAGATGTTAAGGAATAATACTAATCGGAGAAAGAAATTAAGAAAGGCGTTCATGGATAAAAGAAAAATATTCAACCAACAAGTTCAACGTACAAAAAGACTATACTTAAGAGAGAAACAAATAGACA
Source organism: Panopea generosa (assembly GCA_029582155.1). Lineage (NCBI taxonomy): Eukaryota > Metazoa > Mollusca > Bivalvia > Adapedonta > Hiatellidae > Panopea > Panopea generosa. The sequence goes on along the minus strand of CM055911.1, from coordinate 35,242,479 downwards.
TAGACAAATTAGATTGTAATAACCAAACCTTATTCTGGAAAGAAATCGGTAAAATCGGGATCGGTCAAGAGAGAAGGAAAGTAATTCCAATGGAAATAGTTAACACCGATGGTAGCATCAGTTCTAACACAAATGATGTCCTTGAAAGGTGGAAATCAGATTTTGAAACTTTACTAAATCCTCAATGTGACGAAGAAAGAGAAGAAGAAAATGAAAATGAAAGGATTGACATCAATAGAAATAATCCACCATATTTCGATGAAAGTATTTCAATAGCTGAAATTGTTTCAGCAGCAAGGCGTATGAAAGCAAACAAATCAGAAGGAATCGATCAGGTACCAGCAGAAGTACTTAAAAATTCTAATTTAAGAAACGTATTGTGCGCACTTTTTAACAAGTGTTTTACACTTGGACAAATCCCGAACATATGGAAGCAAGGAATAATCAACCTTATCCCGAAATCCTCAACATCTGATGCTCGCAACCCGATGTCATATCGCGGTATCCATATAACACCGGCTATTTACAAATTATATTGTAATGTTTTGAATGAACGTCTAACACGCTGGGAACGTGAAAACGAAATTATAAATGATGAACAAAACGGGTTCAGAAAAGGACGTAGCACAACGGATCACATACTATCTTTAACACAAATTATTGAAACCAGAAAATTAAAACGTGTATCTACATTCGCAGTCTTTATAGACTTTAGGAAAGCATATGACGCAATCAACAGGAGACTGCTTTTTAAAAAATTAAAGGATCTTGGGCTATCAGGCCGTATGTTTACAGCAATACAATCTTTATATGACGGTGTAAGATGCTGTGTTCGTATTAATGGGATGAAAACAAACTGGTTCTCTGTTAACTGTGGATTGAAACAAGGCTGTAATTTGTCAACTATTTAATTTAATCTTTATATCAACGATCTTGTTGAAAAGATAAACGCTCTCAATAGAGGTATTAACGTTAACGATGAAAAAGTGTCTGTTCTTCTGTACGCCGACGATCTAATTATACTGGCTTCATCTGAAAACGATCTACAAATAATGCTTGATGAACTTAATATATGGTGCGAGGTCAACAAAATGACAATAAATGAAGAAAAATCCAACGTTATTCACTTCCGCCAAACGCAAAACCAAGAACAGAGCAAGCGTTCAACTGTGGCGACAAACTATTACAAATAGTTGATAGATATAAATACTTAGGGCTGTTTTTAACAGAGCATTTAAACTATGATGAGATGGCCAAACATGTGGCTAAATCAGCAAATAGAGCACTAAGTCTTGTCATTTCTAAGTTTAAATCGTTTGGGGGCTTACCATTTGGAACATACACGAAACTAAACGATACCATGGTGTGGAGCACAATCAACTACGGGGCTGCCATATGGGGAAGTAAGCAACACGCTTGTATAAAAACTGTGCAGCTACGTGCAGCCAGATTCTTTCTCGGGGTAGGGCGATACACGCCAAATGCCGGAGTGCTCGGTGACACAGGCTGGGAGCAATCACTAGCGAAACAGTGGAGAACTACAGTGACCCAGTGGTCTAGATTGTTTTTAATGGATGGAAATAGACTTAATTAAAAAATTAACCAATGGTCAACTACAAATGCTGGCAAAAATTGTAAAAACTGGAACTTTAGAGTTCACTCGATGTTTGAGGAAGCAAATATTAATTACCAATTACTCAACCGTGGACACATAACTTATTTAAAAGACATAATGTTTATATTTAAATCTGAACAATTAAAAAGTGATTGGATTAATGACATTAATAAGGAAAATGCACGTCAAGGCAATGGTAGAAATAAATTACGTCTATATAAATGTTTTAAAACTGAATATAAAGTTGAAGGTTATGTTAATTGTTTGATGCCTCGATCTCATCGCAGTGCTTATTCAAAATTTCGATGCGGAGTAGCTCCAATTCGTATAGAAACTGGCCGTTATGAACGATTACCTGCTGGAGATAGAAAGTGTTTCCACTGTATAAATACTATCGAAGATGAAGAACATGTATTACTATCCTGTCCAATATATGAGGATATTAGAAATAGTTATTTAGATAAAATAAACATGGAGAATACTGAGTTTAGAAGTTTAACAATTCAAGAAAAATTACATTATATGCTAAGCTGTAAAGATGAAAAAGTAATAAGATTATCTGCCAAAATCTGCTTCGATATTTTAAAACATAGAAAAACTATTTTATATAATTGATTAAAATTAATAATAATTGATTTTTTAACCATTATTTATATATTTTAGAATAAAATCCTACTTTTTTATTTGTAAATCTGATAAAGTGTAAAGATATACTTAAACTGTATATAATTTTAATAGTCAATCTAAATGATGTTTTATTATGTTTTTGTTTTTTCTGCTCTTTTCTTTTTTTTTTAGTCTAAATGAATGTAGAAAATGTTTCTGTTTTATTTATATATATACATATATGTCGTGGATCTTAAATGTATACTTGTAGAAAAATAACAATTAGTCTCTCATAGCTCTGTAAAGAGCCTCTCTTAACTTCACTATTTATATTTGTCAATGTTTTATACATTTATGATTGTAATGTGATAGAGGTGAGACTATAATAAAATATATGTTATGTTTATGTTACCTACAGACAGAGACATAAACATTATCAAATAATGTAATTAAGTCACTGCTACAAACATTCCTAATTAACAACACACACAATTATAATTGATCTTGACAAACTTTCATATTTTCTAGTTTTAAATACGAGTAATTATTTATCAGTAACTGATTATATGAAGACATTGTTGTTTTGTTTTATCGTATTTTATTGCCATATAAACACATATTGCACTATTTATCATGCACATAAGTCAAATACAATTTAAGGCAAAAGGGTCTGGCCAAAAGTTCATTCAACATTAGATACGGCCATTCCCTTTCAATTATATTTTGCAATTTAAACGTATACATGCGTACTCACGCAAACACACGGACACACACACTCACTCACACATTCACTCACTCACTCACTCACTCACTCACTCACTCACTCACTCACTCACTCACTCACTCACTCACTCACTCACTCACTCACTCACTCACTCACTCACTCACTCACTCACTCACTCACTCACTCACTCACTCACTCACTCACTCACTCACTCACTCACTCACTCACTCACTCACTCACTCACTCACTCACTCACACACACACATCCGCATGAACGTACGTACACATATATACACAGACATTCACATCCACACACATGAATGTATATTGAGGTATTAACTGAAAAGCGGGAATCACATTGTTGTGACATCTATACACCCTATGCTGGCATGGGGCTCATATGTTATATATTTAAAAGTAATATTTATTCAGATTTATATTCAATTTCATGTTTTGATATAGTGCATACGCCGAGAATCCGCTGTGTGCCTCCCCATGAGAGGTGGTATTGTAAGTTGTACCAAATACATAATTAAGTGCTGGGATAGGGGACCTTTTATGTAATATATTTAAAAGTAATATTTATTCATATTTCTGTTTTATGTATTGATATAGTGGATAGTCTTTCATGCGTTTTATTTTCGTACAACCTTTTACATATTGTATTAATCAATTTACTTTCGATAATCAGGTTTTCTTAACTTGATACTTTAAGACGACAAAGTTTGACTGTGATAACGTTTACCACATGTACCATTATTTCGTTCCATTGGTGCAATACAGTACCAAGCGCCTTTATCACCAAATAAAGCAAATTTACGTTCCATGATCATTGATTTCTATGCGTGTATGATGAATACAATATATCAACTGTTTAATAGACTAGTTTAATATTATTGCCTTTTATAATCAATAATATCAAGATATGATCTCTTTTATTACACAGAAAAAAAATGATATGTCAGCGTTATTGGTTATTGCTGATTTCGAAAAAGCATTTGATACTATCTCATGGTCGTTTATAGAGGAGGTTTTAACGCTTTTAAATTTTGGTCATAGTTTTAAAAAATGGATTAAATTATTTTATACAGATATTAAATCATGCTTATCAGTAAATGGTCATCTGTCAGATTGGTTCTCTATTTACCGAGGCTGCCGACAAGGTGACCCACTCTCCCCATATATCTTTCTCTTGTGTGTCGAAATATTGGCTGTACTGGTCAAGACAAATAAAAACATAAAAGGAGTTAAAGTAGGCAACACTGAATACATTATTTCACAATATGCGGATGACACCTCACTTATATCAGACAGTACACAACAGTCACTTAAACATGCTCTTAAAGTTTTAAAATTTTATGCTGAAATCTCAGGTCAAAAGGTTAATGTTAAAAAACTAGAATTATATGGTTTGGGAAAAAAGACAGGTTCAGATGTTAAATTATGTACGTAAGTAGAACGAAATTGGGATCAGGAAGATTTTATAGTCCTTGGAATTACTATGTTTACTAATTTAAATAGTTTGATCAAATTAAATTATGAAAAAAAAATAATGAAATTAAATCATTGTTACGTTCACAGTCCAAAAGAATACTCACTCCTTTTGGAAAGATAACGGTTTTAAAAAGTTCAACTTTACCGAAACTTAATCATCTATTTTCTTCATTACCAAATCCGCCTTAAGATCAAGTTAAGCTGTTACAAAATATGTAATTAGTTTTCTACGGCACAATTATCAAAACAAAATATAAAAAATGTTGTTACTCAAAAGCTACGAATATGGGAGAATGATTAATATCAAAAGTTCATATGTTCTTTGAAACTATCTTTGATAAGACGACTTTTATTAGTTGGAAAAAATGTATGAAAATCCATGAACAAATGTATCCCTTTACCACAAAGATGTTAATTTTTGGTAATGATTTTATGAACAATTATTTACATAAAATAGGCACTCTGTTCTGGAAAGATGTTTTCGAAAGTCTTATTAATATCTGCTACAAAACCATTATCATGGAAACAATTTTTAACTCAACCTTTTTGGTACAACAATAACCTTAAGATAGGAAGGTCAAGTGTTTTTTGTGTGCAAAATATGGTATGATAAAGGCATAATAATGATCAATGATCTGATAAATGAAAACGGTAATAATCTGTCCTTTAGATCATTTAAAGACAACTTTTCTGTTAATTCAAATTTTATAGAACATGAAGGCATGATTGCCGCAGTACGTACTTACCTTCAAACTCTCAAGTTTACTCACCTAGCAATAAAATTAGAAAATCCTGTCTGCCCACTTATAGTTTCTGTTATAACAAGTACAAAGAAAGTTTTTCAAGTTATTATTATGTACTTAATAGGTCCAGTGTATTACCAACATCAATTTGTAAATGGAATCAATACGGACTAAATGTAGATAAGGAATGGAATAAAGTATTCAAAATACAATTTAGTTGCACTAAAGACACCAAGCTACAATGTTTTCAGGTCAAAATAAATCACAGAAATACTGCTATAAAATATTTATTGTAAAAAATGAAGATAAAAGACGATAGTTCTTGCACTTGTAAACAGCATATAGAACATATTACATATCTTTTATTAGGAGTGTAAATATACAAAAACATTTTGGGCTAATTTTGAAACTCTATGCACTGACAAAAATATAAACGTTCAACCAAAATGGTCTGTGAAAGATATTATCTTTGGGTCAATTAAATATGACAGTGTTCTAAATAAATTATTACTACATGCAAAATGTTACATTTATTGAAAATTTAAATGCAAAAAAAAGAAAAGATTCATTAGTAAAATCTGAAAAATACTGGAATGCATATGAATCTTTATTGTAGTAATATTGTTACTTAATTGAATTCCTTTTGCTTGTTTGATTTGGTTTTTAAAAAAACTAAATTAACAGGGTCAACTGTTACTCATAACTGTTGCCTAGACCAATCATCAATTAAATGAAATATGTTTAAACAAACTGCCAAATGTGTTCCCTGTTATTTCTCTTTTCCTTTTTTTGTTCTCTCTTGAAAAAAGCGAAGTCTCATCTCCAAAAGAAATATTTTGCCTTTTTTTATTGCTATTTTTTGTACTGCAATTTTTATTATACAGTTTGTATTGTTAAACCGTTTAGAATACCTGGTAGAAATAAAACTTGGTATAATAATTCTTTTATTTGTGATATTAAAGGCTGGGTTTTAGGGAAAAATAATGTCGTTACTTTTACATGGTGAAGTCAAATGTATGAATTGAAAGGTTTCTGTAATAATTTTTGTTTGTCTTGATAATCTATTCTTAATATAACTGTATCTTATTCTTCTTGCTACTTTTGTTTTTTGATTAATTTAGAACTATATCATGTTAAAATAATGTTAAAATCAATCATTTTGCAGGAGATTTTCGATAAAATCGTAATGACATTAAAAAACTCCCCATTTATATAGCTTGTATAATATGCATTGTTTTTTGTGTTTTTTATTTGCTCCATGTTATACATACTTACAATATATATATATATACATGCATGTCAATTATTTGTACGGTTTGTTGGTGGGATGGCCCACCCCGACCCCCACAGACCAATTACGGGGTGATTAAATGGGTCACCATATTTTTGGTGACTGAAATTAAACAAAAATGATATTAAGATATGGCAGTGTGTTTGTACTTTAAAACAATGATAAATACAAAGCGCGCGTCCATAATTATACTTAACATCTGTGTGAATAACTGTCTTATGTTTTCATATTAATGATTAACACTGATCACTCATTCAGACAATAAGATAAAACGAACATATAATTATTTTTCGTTATAACTTTATTCATTAATACTATTCTTATTATATGATATGTATATATTATACTGTTGCTATATTTGTTAGTTTTATTATAAACACTAAAAATTCAAAAAAAAAAATTCAATTCACCTTTATTTTTTCAATAATCTTATAACCGGATATATTTAATATTGTCGCTATATTTATCTATTACTTAATTGAACGTGTTCATTACGGTAGAAAAGACAACTCTGGGAATACCGAAATACACTCGAATTATACCTATCAGAACAAAAATATACATTTACATAACCCAATAACTTCTAGATTTATATTAATAATACATTTGGTCAACCATGACTGATGTTTTAACAAAGTAATTTACGTAAATTTGATAAAAATAAGTGTATTTCGGTTTAAATCGAAATCAAGGGAAGTAACTCGTAATAACCGAAACATAAATTGACTCAAAATTGGGTAAAAACGCATAAAATCGCACATTTTTTTCAAAAACCATTTAAAAATTCATATCTGATACATAATATAATATAAACTTGATAAATAACGCCTTAAATAGCTAAATGTAGATGTCTTTCGGTTATCAGGTGTCTTTCGTTTTTTCCAGTCACCCGTGTATGTATTATTACATGTGCGTAGCAGCCAACTGTATTTTCCAATCATGCATGCCTGGTTTACATTTACACAGCAAATACTCGGATAAATTAAATATGATACAGCTCAAAACCAAGTTCAATAATTACAAACAAATAATATACAGTTTTACAGCTCATATGGCCATTTCTAAACAGAAAGTCTAGCACATACAAGCTTTAGTAAATTTTTAAAATAACAACCTTTAAATATGATAATAAATTTACAGTTATTCACTGTTATCTTGTGATAATCAAGTCACTAGCCCGGTTTTGATCTGTTTTTGAGACTAGAATATTTTTTTTTAAAATTCAAGAAAACATGTACAATATGTTCACAATTTATTTTGAATGCCTGTTTTTTAAACTGAATTAATAGTTTTAATTATTTTCTCTACTAAATTCCATGGTTTGCTATAAGAAAGATTACAGCAAACTCTCCATTTGTGATAATTTCTACATTCGTATTCCAATTTTGTCATCAAGATATTGGACAAAATGTGTTTTACGTATTTGAGTAAGGTCAATGAATTGTTTCCAGTTTTAAGAGCAAAAGAAGGTCACAGGCCGTACCAGATCGATCTTTAGATCGGAGCAAAAAGTACGGAAAACAGTTCATGCTGTACGAACTTTGGTAAATCAATATTTCTTTGCAATTCCTTATGCTTTGCTTTAATAAATGTACATGATGTTCTAGACCAATTACACACATTACACACTGATTGTTTGATAGAGTTCTATTTTGAATGGTATATTATAAAGTTACCATTCAAACTCTACGTAAGCATAAAGTAGCGTTTCCTATGACATTCTCATATTTGCTACATGCAATGATCACCACCGTGTATAATGCGTGCAACAGTAGATCACTAGCATATATTTCAGATAGTGGCTATATGTACCCTTTCTATTCTCTCTCGGAACATATCAGTGTATTGAAACCAGACAATAAATGAAGTCATTCGCTGAGAAAGGACAGGAAGTATAATAAAAGTTCTCTTGAAATGACCCAGATGTAATAATGATAACAATATAACTGCCTAATGGTGGAATTGCTTTTCAAATGTAGGTTTTTGTCTAGATTATGAAATATGTATATATATATCTAAAGTTGTGAAGATTTTATGATTTTAATGTTTACTGGTGCAGTAGATGTTCAGTGCTGAATATTGATTTTTCCTATTTAATTATTCAATATTACAAAGTGGCCAGGCCCTATATTTCATATGATTGCATTCTGCATCATGTAATTTAGTGCTTTGTTAACTAGAGCGGTAACAATGACATGGTCCATATTATACGATATAGGAGTCTGCATAGATGTAACCAGTTCTACTAGTGACCTTTGCCATGTAATCTGACGGATGTTTATTCCTAATTTAATATATTTTGGTGTTGTTTTATTAACCCTTGATGTGGCAAATACAGCCTCTCGTGTGAGATTGAGCTCTGACACGTTCTCTACACGTTTACAAAGCGACACCTTTATCGCTATCATACTCTTCATCCAATGAAAAGAGTTATTTTAACAAATATACACTTTCTGGTACTACTGTTTATGCATTTCCAATACCAGTAATTTTACCGGGGGTGACTTTGATATAATTTTCTTTTCTACAGTGTTGTATTATCTGCACATTGTGTTTATCATCATTTCTCAGACAGTTGCAATGGTTGATTGAACACACCCATCTTCAATCTGAGTTGATATTTTATTTGTTAGGATTGTGAAATAATGGATTTTGGAACCTGATTTCAACATTTAATTTATGGTTATAATTTATTGATTAATAATCATGTTTTACAATCTCAATACAAAATCAGACTCAATGTTAAATATGAGAGTTCTCATTAGATTTGCCAAACATCAGGTAGCGATTATACAACAAATCATATTGCTACCAATCTGATTAAATAACGATTTCGAGGACCAGAACATTCAATATGCTAAATATATATGCAATTAGTGGTGAAGCTTAACTGTTATTTTGATCCACTGCTGTAATGCCATTGGGCAAACCTTATGCCATATTAATTGTTCCCAATATGTATAGAAGCATAACATCTAAAATGTTGCTACATACAGCACATCTATTGAATTAAATTACAGCTGCATTTTGTACAAAATACCGAGGAAAGGCAGGTAAGGAAACGTCAAGTTCATTCCAATTATGCATATTTTAATATACCCATAATAACAAAATATACAGTAACTCTTTGTGTGTAGGATGACATGGAGCAACCATTTCACCTTATTTTGATTAATATCGAATAATAAAGCTAAACACTGTTAAAAGATAACTTGAACAATTCCCTCTCAATATTTTACTAGCTGACCTTTGACCGAATGACCTTAAAGGATACACATCTTTTTAAACACATTCAAAGATATATTTAAAATTAATCCGGTCTATTGCTAATATATATATATATATATTTTGCATCAGTACAACAGAAAATTATAATTAAAGTGAATGAATGTGTAAGTTTGGTTCCTTGTACAGGGTACTAAATACACGAATGATACGGAATCCCGACAAGGTTCCGGCTGACACAGCAAATTGCTGAAGGTGTGCCTGATAATATCTTTGATGTTTAGATGTACTGATCATTATGTATTGCCATTTGCATATATAAAAAGAAACTTACCTTGTATATTGTCTAACGTACTAAGTGCTATGTTCTATACAATTTACTACTGTGATAATAACATATTTTAAAATAATTCGTATCCATATTTTAAATTAATTTGTGGATATATTATTTTTAAAAACAACAGTTAAAAATTACTGTTTTTCCAAAACTTGTGCATTCAGCGTTATATCTGATTTTGACAACGTGCTGAAAATATGTCACACCGGTAAACTTTCTTTATAGTTCTGTTGTAATGAACAAAATAAACAACTGTAGCTGTTTAATTTTGTTATTATTTTTATTGTTATGGGTTCAGCATGTTATAATGATTGAGTAAATACATCGTTATTTGAAAATTATTTACATTAACTCGGTAGGAATCTGTCAGAAAAGGCGATAAATTGTCAAAAAAGATAAGTATCAAGATCTCGTTTAAGCAAGGAATTTAAGAAAATTCCTTGATTTAAGGCGTTATCATTTTTTTCCTGGTTAAATATGCAGAACAATTCATAGTGATCTCAATAAGTGCATTAAAACGTCATAATCAATTATTACACTCATCAGATCTGAATTTTCCTTTTAGCCGGAAAGTGGTCGAAACATGACTAGGTTTTAATATCAATAGCGGTTTGTACATTCCCATGATGCACTGTTTAAAAGCAATGGCGACCTCCATGTGGCGAATGTCGTGTTTTTAACACGTGTTCGTGACGTTTCAATATGGCGGCGCCCTTAGTCAATTTCTTTACAGGCCCTTATATAGGGTTTGGACGCTCATGCGACCTAACCAAAAAATAATTACGATGGCTAGTTAATAGCACCGAATGTTCATCGTTTTACAGAGACGGCGTTCGTCATTGTTTTGTGATTTTTTATGAAATGTTAATTTTAAGAAGGTAATCGGCAAAAATGTTAACAGAAACGGACACTTTTCCTTCGGCTTTTAGCATATGGTCACGTGAATTCGCCATCGTAGTAAAAAAGTGTGTAGTATTGTTTTTGCAGCTTCAGAAGTTGGTTCAATATAAAACGTTCTATTTTTCATGGAATGGAAAATGGAAGTTTCTATGTGAAATGGAGCGTTCTATTTTGAAAAAAAAGAGCAATTTCATTGGCTGAGAAAGTAGGACAACATCTAAATCAAGTTTTGAAATATTTTCTTAGGCGTGAAAATACAAATAAATCTGATTATGATTTGTGAATAAGGAGATAGATGGTTTAGTTCCACATTTTCATGTCATTTGAGAAAGCTGTCACATGACATGGAAGATTATAAGAATCTTACATGGGTTTGAGGTTTGGATAGAAATTTCTGTCCTGAGGGATAACTGTTTAGGCGGGAATGAGGCTCTGCCGAAACAGTTATCCCAAGAGATGGAATTTTCTATATATATTTTTACTTTACGTTATAAATGAGTTTTAACGTCATAGCGCGAGAATTTTATCCTTAGAGCGAGATAGAAATATCTTACCCCGGTAAAAATGCAGATATCCTTATTCGATGTGCAAGGAAGAGTTTTCTTCCATGGGGGAAACCCATATCGTCCATGAGCAGAAATAACTATCGCGTTCCCACGAAATAATTATCGCGTCCACACGAGAAAATCAATCAATGAAAATGAGGCACGTCAAATTCACACTCAACTTCAGTGATGAACACGCCCCCTAAATCCATTTAATCTAATGAAAACTTACGAGGAGCCCGCGAAATAGTTATTTTGAATCAAACAGTGTTAACGCGCACGCGCTCGTATTTGTATCTGTTAATCAATGTTTGTAGTTTTCATGGGCTTAATTCTATTAATAGAAATTATGCAACAAGTCCATGACTGGTACCAAGGAACGAGAGCGTAGAACAACATCGAAGCCGATAGGAGGTCACATGGAATTTGCTACTGGCGTAGAAAATTCCATATAACTTCTAATATATACGTGTATGAGCAGTTCCTAATTGTTAAAATAACCGACTTTCTGTCAATCTCGGAGGACGCGCAGGAGGCCCCTAAGTTTATATATATGTGTGAGAGATAGGGGGAACGTATGTCAAGGTTTTTATCAAAGCCACGGAGAGGTATAAATTGAAAAAGTCCTGTTGTTACATAAACATGTCAATACATGCTCCTTTCTCTTGACTATAAACACATGTTTCTGTGCTAGATTGTACAATATCTACATGACTGTTCAAACAACTGACTGATTGCACAGCCGTACTTCACATTATATTATATATATATTATATATACATTTGAATATAATTTGTTTTAGTATACGTGGGATTTTTCTCACAGTTTTCTTGGTAATTGAACAGATCATTTAGCAAGGTTCAGCGATAAACAACGATAATACAAATGTCATCAACAGCAGACGACACTTGTTCGACATTTTTCCGAATGAATTGTGTTCACCGCAAGCGCATAACCGACAATTAAACGGACAACGCCGAGTAATGACAGCACCGACGTGACCCAACATATTTAGCCAATCAGTTTTCGACTAGTATACGCCACGTAGAAGAGTCGTTTTCTTATCTTTAAATAACGACCAGCTGTGACAACTGGAGAGATTCGATCGAATTGTTAGGTTGTCCCATACTGTAAAATGGAGAACTTGTGCGTTTTATTACTGGCCATGTGTTTAGCCATATTTGTCAACTGTAAAAATGATGAAGGAGAACTTAAAATTGAGGTTTTATCAAAAGTTAGTGAAGAATGTAAAAGGAAAACACAAAAGCACGACTTGGTAACGATGCACTATACCGGATATCTGGAAAATGGATCAAAATTCGACAGCAGGTGAGTCAACTATATATTTTTTTCAAACAGGTATTTAAGTATGATTTTAAGTAAACACGCTTGATTTGTTGATACTACAAATCAGCTGGCACATTAGTTTCGTTTATGAGATATAAAGTGGATATTTGCAACTACACAAGAACAATTAGATACATGGATGCAAATGTACGCGATGGAGACAGGTATATGAAATATATGGCTGGTGATAAAGTATGAGAAAACTGAGATTATTCCGGTGGGGACATTGTACACAAACTATTTTTATTTATTGCATATAATTATTTGGATATACTAATACTAAACGTACAAACATTATTTTAATAGCAGGAGTGGACAGTATAACGACTTTTCGCCAAGCTATTTTTAAACTATCAAGTCGTTTTATCTCAACAAATAAACTGTCATCTCAACAAGTCGAGTTCTCTAGTTCTTACGTCACCATGTAGTCGTAATATGTTACACTATTTATGTCAAACGTATTAATTTATGCTCCGTTACTGTGCACATGTGAGGTATTGATTAAGCTATGGTCTGCATGTATTTCGTGTAGATAAAGGCATATTAACAGTTCTTTATACGCAACGGTCCAGAAAGTAATACGTGTAATTGGCCACGTCACGTGACATGAAATGTAAATGATCCATTATGATGTATACATGTGTCAGGTATTTTCTGTTAATACACACGTGTCGCATATAATGATCTTATTTGATAAGTTTATGGAACTGACAATGCTTCAGTAGCGTACGGCAGATGTTACAGCATCAGTCATCTATGTGGTCTGTCTGTATTGTATTTATCGGTGATCCTTAAAGCGCACTATGTGCTGTAGTTTAGGTTTGGTACACCTTAAACATGATTTAGAATCCCATTACATACAATAATTAGACGGTCTTTTTAATTTTGGTTTTAATGTCTTGTGCTTGGATATCTGTGTTTTGTGTTCTGGTCCTGTAAGCCAATATTTCCTGATTGTTTCATATTTTCTTTTCTTTTGTTTTGGAGGAAGGGCCACATAAGGTTCCCGTGGTAGAATAAAGAAAGGGCTTAAACAGACACGGCAAAGCTATTATGGACGGTTATTGGTATAAACGGGATTTCACTTCTTATTGATCTGTGTTGGATCTTCACATTGTTAATGTTAGTTTAGTTTTAAGTCTTGATCATATTTTATTATCATTTCATTGATAAGATAGTGACTGACAGCTGACGAAGATATATCTCAAGTACTTGGTCACAGACGCTCTCATGTCACTTAAAATACTAATATGGTTGATTGCACTGGCGGTGAAGGAAAGTCCACCGGATTCAATATGACTTTTGACGGATCTGTAAACCTTGGTCTAGTATTTACGTTAACAGACTGTCCAGAAGACCTGGGTTCGATTTCCGGTCACTATACCGGGCATTTTGAAAGTGCTAGATGTTTTACCTGTTATGTAGTACTTGTTGTAGTACCTTCAGGAAATCGTGCGGCGGTGTCATACGCTATGGGAAGAAATAAATGATTCCTGCTGATCCTATAGTTTTAAAACATGTGGTATTATAAATGTTAATATTTTATAGTGACCTTGGGTTAGCAGTGGTAGTGCCTGCGAAAGCCAGATCGCTGTAATATAATAAAAAACGACGTAAAAGTCAACACATTCACAGGTGTCATTCGGAACGTTATTGAGTGGGGATCGAATCTGACTACCTCGCATGAGCAACTTTGATCATTCGGGACGTTATTTGGTGGGGATCAAATCAGACTGCCTCGCGCGAGCAACTTTGATCATTCGATTGATACAAATCACTTTGTAGCAGATTAAAAAAAATAAATCGCAAGATCTCGAAAAGTACTTGCTGTGTACCTTTTCTCACTACGTACAGAAAGATGTACATTGTGAATACGATCATACAAGAGCTTTCACAGGACTATACAAGAACAATTTCATTGAATATAATATCATTTGTGGACACTCGAAAATTTAAAGGTACAATGAAATGCATCCTGTTTGTATGTAAATTTGTTACCAAAATAAATTGTATCTGTTCGAACAGCCACCAGTTCTATAATATGTGATATAGTCGGCTTGGTCAAACCAGTTATATATGTGATATAGTCGGCTTGGTCAAACCAGTTATCAATGTGATATAGTCGGCTTGGTCAAACCAGTTATATATGTGATATAGTCGGCTTGGTCAAACCAGTTATATATATGATATAGTCGGCTTGGTCAAACCAGTTATCTAAGCAATATATAAGCTGCGTTACATCAGTTATCTACGTGATGTAGTCGACCTGGTAACATCAGTTATCTATGTGATATAGTCGGCTTGGGGCACATCAGTTATTTATATGATAAAGTCGGCTTGGGGCACATCAATTATATATGTGAAATAGTCGACATGGGTCATATCAGTTATCTATGTGATATAGTCGGCTAGGTCATATCAGTTATTAAAATGATATAGTCGACTTCGGTCACATCAGTTATCTTATGGGTCACATCAGTTATCTATGTGATGTAGTCGGCTTGGTCACTTTAGTTATCTGTGTGATATAGTCGGCTTGGGGCACATTAGTTATCTTTGTGATGTATTCGGCTTGATCACATCAGTTATCTATGTGATATAGTCGGCGTGGGGCACACCAGTTATATATATGATATAGTCGGCTTGGTCACATTAGTTATATATGTGATATAGTCACTTCATTTATATATGTGATATTTTCGGCTTAGTTACATCGGCTTGATCACATCAGTTATCTGTGTGATATAGTCGGCGTGGGGCACACCAGTTATATATGTGATATAGTCGGCTTGGTCACTTCAGTTATTTTTGTTAAATAGTCGGTTTTGGGCACATCAGTTATCAATGTGATGTAGTTTGCTTGGTCACTTCGTTTATTTATGTGATATAGTCGGCTTGGTTACATCAGTTTTCTATGTGATGTAGTTGGCTAGGTCCCATCAGTTATCTATGATATATAGTCGGCTTGGGTCACATCAGTTATCTATGTGATGTAGTCAGTTTGGGGCACATCAGTTATCTATGTGATATAGTCGACTTGGTTACATCAGTTATTTTTGTGAAATAGTCGGCTTTAGTCACATCAATTATCTATGTGATATAGTCGGATTGGTCAGACAGTTATCTATGTGATATAGTCGGCTTGTGGCACATCAGTTATCTATGTGATATAGTCGACTTGGGTCACATCAGTTATCTATGTGATGTAGTCGGCTTGGGGTACATCAGTTATCTATGTGATGTAGTCGGCTTGAGGCACATCAGTTATCTACGTGATATAGTCGGCTTGGTCACATCAGTTATCTTTGTGATGTATTTGGCTTGGTCACATCAGTAATATATGTGATACAGTCGGCTTGGGGCACATCAATTAGCTATGCGATGTAGTCGACTTGGGTCATTTCAGTTATCTATGTGATAAAGTTGGTTTGGGGCACATCAGTCATCAATGTGATATAGTCGGCTTGGTCACATTAGTTATATATATGTGATAAAGTCGGCTTGGTCACTTCAGTTATCTATGTGATATAGTCACTTCAGTATCTATGTGATATAGTAGGCTTAGTTATATCAGTTATCTATGTGATATAGTCGCATTGGGCACATCAGTTATCTTTATGATATAGTCGGCTGGGTCACATCAGTTATATATGTGATATAGTTAGCTTGGGACACATCAGTTTTCTGTAGTCGGCTTGGTCACATCAGTTATCTATGTGATATAGTCGGCTTGTGGCACATCAGTTATCTATGTGATATGGTCGGCTTGGGTCACATCAGTTATATATGTGATGTAGTCGGCTTGGGGTACATTAGTTATCTATTTGATGTAGTCGACTTGGGTCATTTCAGTTATCTATGTGATATAGTTGGCTTTGGGCACATCAGTTATCTATGTGATATAGTCGGCTTGGTCACATTAGTTATATATATGTGATATAGTCGCATCAGTTATATATGTTACATAGTAGGCTTAGTCATATCAGTGATCTATGTGATATAGTCGGCTTGGGGCACATCAGTTATCTATGTGATATAGTCGGCTTGTGGCACATCAGTTATCTATGTGATATAGTCGGCTTTGTCACAGCAGTTATCTATGTAATATAGTCGGCTTGGTCACTTCAGTTATCTATGTGATATAGTCGACTTGGTCACATTAGATATATATGTGATATAGTCGGCTTGTGGCACATCAGTTATCTATGTGATATAGTCGGCTTTGTCACAGCAGTTATCTATGTGATATAGTCGACTTGGTCACGACGGTATCTATGTGATAAAGTCGGCTTGGGGCACATCAGTTATCTATATGATGTAGTCGGCTTGGTCACATCAGTTATCTATGTGATATAGTCGGCTTGGGGTACATCAGTTATCTATGTGATAAAGTTGGCTTGGTCAAATTAGTAATATTTGTAATATAGTCGGCTTAGTCACTTCAGTTATCTATGTGATATAGTCGGTCTTGGTCACATCAGGTATCTATGTGATGTTGTCGATTTGGGGCACATCAGTTATCTATGTGATGTAGTTGACTTGAGGCACATCAGTTATCTTTGTGATAAAGTCAGCTTGATCACATCAGTTATCTATGTGATATAGTCGGCTTGGTCATATAAGTTATTTATGTGATATAGTCGACTTCGGTCACATCAGTTATCTATGTGGGTAACATACGTTATCTATGTGATGTAGTCGGCTTGGTCACTTAAGTTATCTGTGAGATACAGTCGGCTTGGGGCACATCTGTTATCTTTGTGATGTAGTCGGCTTGATCACATCAGTTATCTATGCGATATAGTCGGCTTGGGGCACATCAGTTATATATATGATGTAGTCGGCTTGGTCACATTAGATATATATGTGATATAGTCGGCTTGTGGCACATCAGTTATCTATGTGATATAGTCGGCTTTGTCACAGCAGTTATCTATGTGATATAGTCGACTTGGTCACGACGGTATCTATGTGATAAAGTCGGCTTGGGGCACATCAGTTATCTATGTGATGTAGTCGGCTTGGTCACATCAGTTATCTATGTGATAAAGTCGGCATGGGGTACATCAGTTTTCTATGTGATGTTATCGGCTTGGGGCACATCAGTTATCTATGTGATATAGTCGACTTCGGTCACGTCAGTTATTTATGTAATAGAGTCGGCTTGGTCACTTCAGTTATCTTTGTGATATAGTAGACTTGGTCACATCGGTATCTATGTGATAAAGTCGGCTGAGGGCACATCAGTTATATATATGACGTAGTCGGCTTGGTCACATCAGTTATCTATGTGATATAGTCGGCTTGGTGTACATCAGTTATCTATTTGATATAGTCGGCTTGGTCACATTAGTTATACATGTAATATAGTCGGCTTGGGGCACTTTAATTATCTATGTGATGTAGTCAGCTTGGGGCACATCAGTTATCTATGTGATGTATTCGGCTTGGTCATATCAGTTATATATGTGATGTAGTCTACTTGGTCACATCAGTTATATATGTGATATAGTCGGATTGGTCACATCAGTTTTCTATGTGATATAGTGGACTTTGGTCACATCAGTTATATATGTGATGAAGTCTGCTTTGGGCACATCAGCTATATATGTGATGTAGTCGACTTGGGTCACATCAGTTATCTATGTGATATAGTCAGCTTGGTCACATCAGTTATTTATGTGATATGATAGGCTTGGTCACATCAGTTATCTATGTGATTTAGTCGGCTGGGGGAAAATCAGTTATCAAAGTGATATAGTCGTCTTGTGGTACATCAGCTATGTATGTGATATAGTCTGTTTGAGGCACATCAGTTATCTATGTGGTGTAGTCGGCTTGGTCATATCAGTTATCTATGTTATATAGTCGACTTGGTTACATCAGTTATTTTTGTGAAATAGTCGGCTTTAGTCACATCAATTATCTATGTGATATAGTCGGATTGGTCAGACAGTTATCTATGTGATATAGTCGGCTTGTGGCACATCAGTTATCTATGTGATATAGTCGACTTGGGTCACATCAGTTATCTATGTGATGTAGTCGGCTTGGGGTACATCAGTTATCTATGTGATGTAGTCGGCTTGAGGCACATCAGTTATCTACGTGATATAGTCGGCTTGGTCACATCAGTTATCTTTGTGATGTATTTGGCTTGGTCACATCAGTAATATATGTGATACAGTTGGCTTGGGGCACATCAGTTATCTATGTGATAGAGTTGGCTTGGTCATATCAGTAAACTTTGTGATAAAGTCGACTTGGGTTGTATTGTTTTCTGTGGAGATATAGTCGGCTTGGTCGTATTGTATTCTGTTGGGATATATATTCGGCTGAGTTGTATTGTTTTCTGTTGAAACATAATCGACTGGAGCACATTTTTTCGGCTGGGTCGTATTGTTTTCTGTGGGGATATAGTCGGCTGGGTCGTATTGTTTTCTGTGGAGATAAAGTCGGCTGGGTTGTATTGTTTTCTGTGGAGATATAGTCGACTGGAGCACATTGTTTTTCTGTGGAAATGTTGTCGGCTGGGTCGTATTGTTTTCTGTTGAGATATAGTCGACTGGGTCGTATTGTTTTCTGTGAGGACATAGTCGGCTGAGTCAGATTGTTTTGGTTGGTTATGTTGGTTTATGGAGATAAACACTGTTAAATTTATCATTTGAAACAGTAAAATGATATAAGGCAATTATTCCCCCTGTGTCATGATCTTGGCGCATACGATTGAGCGAAGTACAAACGATAATGATCAGTGGTAATGAAAAGGCACGTGCGCTACCTGGTATCAAAAGTTAGATGATTGATTAAACGTGCTTCATGCCTGTAGCAACGTCAAATGTCGCACTGACGCTAATTGTCGCAACTCGTTATACGAGTTTTTCTCAAGACCGACGTCAAAATGTCGCCAAACGTCGCAAAATCATCTGCCGCTAAATGTCGTAACTTTAACGCTAAATGTCGCAAGCTTTGTACCACCGGTATAAGTCCCATGGTGGGTGGGTGTGAGGATCGGAGGGGGGGGGGGAGGGGGGGGGGGAGTGGGGGACCAGGTTAAACCCTCGTTCACGGCACTTGAGATTGTTTCATGAAATTGTGACCAAAACACCGACGCAAAGGTTTTATTTCGCCCTTGACCGTTTTAGTAATATCTCCGTATCGCCTATCAGTGTTATATGCTGGTTATGGCAGTGGTTTAGTACAGGTAATTCGAAATATAATCACTTTCATCTTGGGCCAATGCCTGGCACTTTCTTATTTTAGACACAGTTTGTGGTTGGTATACAATCGACAGATAGATCGACCCTTAAGCAAAGAGCTAAATGCCATTGGTAGCGATCGTTTGCCAAATAATTAATTAAAATTAAGTTATACATCAAACGGACGGACGAACATACACATATTACAAATCAGACAGACAGTCAGACCGCACTGCACCGCACCACACCAGACTACACAACACCAGATGGCAAGCTCAAAATACCAAAACAATATATCTTCTCAGCTTTAATTTATATGATACGACTATAACAATCGATGCAATTTTACTTTATTTTTGCACTAACAGAACAGTTAAAGACATATAACGTTGGTTGCGGCGTTTAGCGTCGGTGTTGTCAATGAATTTATTTGTTAAGCGGTGTGTTACGCAATGGCAATTTGACAATATTTATGTATCGCTAGTTTGATCATTTTAAATGTGACAAAATCTTCTTTGAATGGCAGTAACCTGACAAGCAATCGATCACCACAAGTCATCGCATGTTAGATGCACGTTTGAAATTATCCAGCTTTGTGAAATGATTGCCAGCGGCAGTGTTTATATTTGAAGTCAGGCGGTTAGACTAGCAAATGTTTGTGACCGTACACTAAGAAAGATAATGCCTGCGGCTACAACTGCGATATAAAAGTCACAGGATGGCATTGGGGCAGATTTTTTATATAATGTATTCAAAATAAAGTGTTTTTTCCATAAACTTCGTTTTCTGTAATTTATCAAATTGACTAGATCAATGTTCAGTACATTCAGTTAGCAAAACTAATATTTCAAAAATATATGTAATGTCCAGTTTGAAAAATTGAATAGAGTAACGTCTTTGTTCAAAATTTGATAAACAAATTCACACGGATGCTTAACGTTAGGTGTTTGCAACTGGCAGGTTTTTAAATATGAAAACCAGTCCTATAAAATAGCCCTACCAGTTGTCCCGTGAACGAAAAGGTGAAAGAGTTCTATATTTTTTTCTACCTCCCGCATGACCTGGTTGTGCTATATTAATAGTCATAGTCGAAGTTCGTTTCTTGCCATTGATGGCGAAAACGTTATCATGTCACAACGAAAATGTAACTATCTGGACTTTTTAATAACTCTAAAATACGAAAATTAAACATCACTCTTGCTTTGTTATACCTGTATGCATGATGATCTTACTGAGTTTATAAGCATTGCGAACGCTTGTTACTGATCAGATAAATACGGCCCTTCAGTTATAAAACTGCACACCACAACAGAACAAACTTATTCAATGTATAATAACACGTAGCAGGGTCTGGTTAGTTCAGTTGGTAGCGCGTTCGCCTATCTATCCTGGGGTCTTGAGTTAAAATTCCTAAACGGCCACCATATCCGTGATGCTTGATATACAACACTGCGTCTCGTTTTATTTCGTCTTTACCGCTCATTCAAATGGGAAAGTTATAAGTTCCAGGATTAGGTTAATTGGTCGTTTTTTAGCTCTCTATGGCACAAAAATTTCGCTAAATATTTAAATAATTCAAACAATAAGTTATGAAACAACATTCGTTATTTGTGTTTAATTGTTTATATGTTTTTAAAACATCGACTTTTGATGAAAATCTGTTTAATTAAGTCAATGGATGGATGAGTGGAAGAATGGGTGGGTGGTTTAATGGATGGACAGACAGACAGACAGACAGACAGACAGACAGACAGACAGACAGACAGACAGACAGACAGACAGACAGACAGACAGACAGACAGACAGACAGACAGACAGACAGACAGACAGACAGACAGACAGACAGACAGACAGACAGACAGACAGACAGACAGACAGACAGACAGACAGACAGACAGACAGACGGACGGATGGATGAATTGATTGATTGATGGACGGACAGATGGACGGGCGGACGGGAAATACATACTCTCCAATTGTTACACACCATCATATGTACGATACTTACAACCGAGTTGTTACACCCATATATGTACGATACTTATAGTCGAGTTGTTACACCTCCATATGTACAATACTTACAGTCGAGTGGTTACACCCCATTTGTACGATACTTACAATCGAGATGTTGTATCCTATATGTACGAAACTTACAGTCGAGTTGTTGCATACCCATATGTACGATACTTACAGTCAAATGGTTACATCTCCATATGTACGATACATACAGTCGAGTGGTTACATCCCCATATACGATACTTACAGTCGAGTGGTCACATCTCCATATGTACGATACTTACAGTCGAGTGGTTACATCCCCATATGTACAATACTTACAGTCGAGTGGTTACATCCCCATATACGATACTTACAGTCGAGTGGTTACATCCCCATATACGATACTTACAGTCGAGTGGTTACACCCCCATATGTACGATACTTACAGTCGAGACGTTACACCCCCATATGTACAATACTTACAGTCGAGTGGTTACACCCACATATGTACGATAATTACAGTCGAATGATTACACCCCCATATGTACGATACTTACAGTCGAATGGTTACACCCCCATATGTACGATACTTACAGTCGAGTTTTTGCATCCCCATATACGATACTTACAGTCGAATGGTTACACCCCCATATGTACGATACTTACAGTCGAATGGTTACACCCCCATCAATACGATACTTACAGTCGAGTGGTTACATCCCCATATACGATACTTACAGTCGAATGGTTACATCCCCATATGTACGATACTTAAAGTCGAGTTGTTGCATCCCCATATGTACGATACTTACAGTCGAGTGGCTACATCCCCATATACGATACTTACAGTCGAGTGGTTACATCCCCATATGTACGATACTTACAGTCGAGGTTTTTGCATCCCCATATGTACGATACTTACAGTCGAGTGGTTACATCCCCATATACGATACTTACAGTCGAGTTGTTGCATCCCCATATATGATATTTACAGTCGAGTGGTTACATCCCCATATACAATACTTACAATCGAATGGTTATACCCCCATATGTACGACGATACTTACAGTCGAGTGGTTACATCCCCATATACGATACTTACAGTCGAGTGGTTACAGCCCCATATGTACGATACTTACAGTCGAATGGTTACACCCCCATATGTACGATACTTACAGTCGAGTGGTTACATCCCCATATGTACGATACTTACAGTCGAGAGGTTACACCCCCATATGTACGATACTTACAGTCGAGTGGTTACATCCCCATATGTACGATACTTACAGTCGAGTGGTAACATCCCCATGTGTACGATACTTACTATGGAGTGGTTACACCCCCATATGTACGATACTTACAGTCGAGTGGTTACACCCCCATATGTACGATACTTACAGTCGAGAGGTTACACCCCCATATGTATGATACTTACAGTCGAGTGGTTACATCCCCATATGTACGATACTTACAGTCGAGTTGTTACACCCCCATATGTACGATACTTACTGTGGAGTGGTTACACACCACCATATGTACGATGCTAACAGTCGAGTTGTTACAACCCCATATGTTCGATACTTACAGTCGAGTGGTTAGAACCTCATATATACGATACTTACAGTCGAGTTTTTACACCCTAAATTTATACGATACTTACAGTCGACTTGTTGCAACCCCATAAGTACGATACTTACAGTCGAGTGAGTACATCCCCATAAGTACGATACTTACAGTCGAGTGAGTACATCCCCATAAGTACGATACTTACAATCGAGTGAGTACATCCCCATAAGTACGATACTTACAGTCGATTGGTTACACCACCATTTGTACGATACTTACAGTCTAGTGGTTACACCGCCTTATGTACGATACTTACAGTCGAGTGGTTACACCCCCATATGTACGATACATACAGTCGAGTGGTTACACTGCCATATGTACGATACATACAGTCGAGTGGTTACACCCCCATATGTACGATACTTACAGTCGAGTTGTTACACCCCCATATGTACGATACTTACAGTCGAGTGGTAACATCCCCATATGTACGAAACTTACTGTGGAGTGGTTACACACCACCATATGTACGATGCTAACAGTCGAGTTGTTACAACCCCATATGTTCGATACTTACAGTCGAGTGGTTAGAACCTCATATATACGATACTTACAGTCGAGTTTTTACACCCTAAATTTATACGATACTTACAGTCGACTTGTTGCAACCCCATAAGTACGATACTTACAGTCGAGTGAGTACATCCCCATAAGTACGATACTTACAGTCGAGTGAGTACATCCCCATAAGTACGATACTTACAATCGAGTGAGTACATCCCCATAAGTACGATACTTACAGTCGATTGGTTACACCACCATTTGTACGATACTTACAGTCTAGTGGTTACACCGCCTTATGTACGATACTTACAGTCGAGTGGTTACACCCCCATATGTACGATACATACAGTCGAGTGGTTACACTGCCATATGTACGATACATACAGTCGAGTGGTTACACCCCCATATGTACGATACTTACAGTCAAAGGTTTCATCCCCATATGTACGATACTTACAGTCGAGTGGTTACACCCCCATATGTACGATACTTACAGTCGAGTGGTTACACCCCCATATGTACGATACTTACTGTGGATTGGTTACACCCCCATATGTACGATACTTACTGTGGATTGGTTACACCCCCATATGTACGATACTTACTGTGAATTGGTTACACCCCCATATGTACGATACTTACAGTCGAGTGGTTACACCCCCATATGTACGATACTTACTGTGGATTGGTTACACACTACCATACACCACTATATATAGAATACTTATTGGTGAATTGTTACACGCCACCATTTATACAATACTTATTGTCGAATTGTTACACACCACCATATCTGGATACTTATTGTCGAATTGTTACACACCACTATATTTAGAATTCTTATTGTTGAATTGTTACACGTCACCATTTGTACAATTCTTGTTGTCGAATTGTTACACACCACCATATGTAGGATACTTATTGATGAATTGTTACACAACGCCATATGTAGGATATTTATTGTCGAATTAGTACACACCACTATATATAGAATACTTATTGTTGAATTGTTACACGCCGCTATTTGTACAATACTTATTGTTGAATTGTTATACATCACCATATGTAGGATACTTTTGTCGAATTGTTACACACCACCATTTGTAGGATACTAATTATCGAATTGTTACACACCACTATATGTGAGCTTCTTATTGTCGAATTGTTACACACCAATATATACATACCATACTTATCATCGAATTGTTACGCATCACCATATGTAGGATACATATTGTCGAACTGATACACACAACCATATGTTCAATACGTATCATGGAATTGTTACACTCTACCATATGTACGGTACGTATTATCGAATTGGTATACACCACCATTGTTTCATCCCTCCGTACTTATTGTCGAATTGTTACACACCACCATAATTATGTAGGATATATATTGTCGAATTGTTACACACCATCAGTTGTAGGACATTTGTTGTCGAATTGTATCACACCACCAGATGTAGAAAACGTATTGTGTAATTGTAACACACCAAAATATGTGGGAAATTTGTTGTCGAATTGTTACACACCAACATATGTAGGATACTTATTGTCAAATTGTAACACACCACCATATGCAGGATTTTTATTATCGAAGTGTTACACACCACCAGATGTAGGATACTTATAGTCGAATTGTTACACACCACAAGATGTAGGAAACTTGTTGTCGAATTGTTTCACACCAACATACGTAGGAAACTTGTTGTCGAATTGTTTCACACCAACATATGTAGGATATTTATTGTCGAATTGTTACACATCACCCTAATTATATAGGATGCTTATTATCGAATTGTTACACACCACCATATGTAGGATACTTATTATTGAATTGTTACACATCACCCTAATTATATAGGATGCTTATTATCGAATTGTTACACACCACCATATGTAGGATACTTATTATCGAATTGTTACACACCACCATATGTAGGATACTTATTATCGAATTGATACACACCACCATATGTAGGATACTTATAATCGATTTGTTACTCACCACTATATGTGGGATACTTATTGTCGAATTGTTACACACCGACATATACATACCATGATTATGTAGGATACTTATTGTCGAACTGATACACATAACCATATGTACAATACGTCTCTTCGAATTGTTACATACTACCATATGTCATATCTATTACTGAATTTGAATACACCACCATATGTGCGAAACTCATCGTCATATTGTTTCATCCCTCCGTACTTATTGTCGAATTATAACACAGCACCATAATTATGTAGGATACTTATTGTCGAATTGTTACAAACCATCAGATGTAGGACACTTGTTGTCGAATTGTTACACACCACCAGATGTAGAAAACTTATTGTGTAATTGTTACACACCAACATATGTAGGATACTTATTGTCGAATTAATACACAGCACTATATGTAGGATACTTATTGTCGATTTGTTACACACCACCATATGCAGAATACACATTGCCGAATTGTAACACACCACCATATGGAAGATATTTATTGTCGAATTGTTACACAAAACCAGATGTAGGATATTTATAGTCGACGAATTGTTACACACCACAAGATGTAGGATTTTTTTTTAGAATTGTTACACACTACCAGATGTAGAAAACTTATTGTGTAATCATAATACACTACAGATTGTCGAATTGTTACACAAAACCAGATGTAGGATATTTATAGTCGACGAATTGTTTCACACCAACATACATAGGAAACTTGTTGTCGAATTGTTTCACAACAACATATGTAGGATATTTATTGTCGAATTAAAACACCACCATATGCAGGATACTAATAATTATTGTCGAATTGTTACACACCAACATTTGTAGGATACTTATCGTCGAATTAATACATACATGTAGCACTATATGTAGGATACTTATTGTCGAATTGTTACACACCACTATATGCAGGATATTTATTGTCGAATTGTTACACACCACTAGATGTAGGAAACTTGTTGTAGAATAAGTACACACTACCAGATGTAAAAATCTTTTTGTGCAAGTGTTACACACCACCAAATGTAGGAACTAGTTGTCGAATTGTTACACACCAACATATGCAGGATATTTATTGTCGAATTGCTACATACATCACCATATGTAGGATACTTGTTGTCAAACTGATACACAGCACTTTGCAGGATACTTATTGTCGAATTGCTACATACATCACCATATGTTTGATACGTGTTGTCGAATAAATACACAGCACTATATAAAGGATACTTATTGTCGAATTGCTACACACATCACCATATTTAAGATACGTGTTGTCGAACTGATACACAGCACTATGCAGGATACTTATTGTCAAATTGCTACATACATCACCATATGTAGGATACTTGTTGTCGAATAAATACACAGCACTATATAAAGGATACTTATTGTCAAATTGCTACATACACAACCATATGTAAGATACGTGTTGTCGAACTGATACACAGCACTTTGCAGGATACTTATTGTCGAATTGCTACATACATCACCATATGTAGGATACTTGTTGTCGAATAAATACACAGCACTATATAAAGGATACTTATTGTCGAATTGCTACACACATCACCATATGTAAGATACGTGTTGTCGAACTGATACACAGCACTATGCAGGATACTTATTGTCAAATTGCTACATACATCACCATATGTAGGATACTTGTTGTCGAATAAATACACAGCACTATATAAAGGATACTTATTGTCAAATTGCTACATACACAACCATATGTAAGATACGTGTTGTCGAACTGATACACAGCACTTTGCAGGATACTTATTGTCGAATTGCTACATACATCACCATATGTAGGATACTTGTTGTCGAATAAATACACAGCACTATATAAAGAATACGTATTGTCGAATTGCTACACACATCACCATATGTAAGATACGTGTTGTCGAACTGATACACAGCACTATGCAGGATACTTATTGTCAAATTGCTACATACATCACCATATGTAGGATACTTGTTGTCGAATAAATACACAGCACTATATAAAGGATACTTATTGTCAAATTGCTACATACACAACCATATGCAAGATACGTGTTGTCGAACTAATACACAGCACTTTGCAGGATACTTATTGTCGAATTGCTACATACATCACCATATGTAGGATACTTGTTGTCGACCTGATACACAGCACTATGCAGGATACTTATTGTCGAATTGCTACATACATCACCATATGTAGGATACTTATTGTCGAATAAATACACAGCACTATATAAAGGATACTTATTGTCGAATTGCTACACACATCACCGTATGTAAGATACGTGTTGTCGAACTGATACACAGCATTATGCAGGATACTTATTGTCGAATTGCTACAGACATCACCATATGTAGGATACTTGTTGTCAAACTGATACACAGCACTATGCAGGATACTTATTGTCGAATTGCTACATACATCACCATATGTAGGATACTTGTTGTCGAATAAATACACAGCACTATATAAAGGATACTTATTGTCGAATTGCTACACACATCACCATATGTAAGATACGTGTTGTCGAACTGATACACAGCATTATGCAGGATACTTATTGTCGAATTGCTACAGACATCACCATATGTAGGATACTTGTTGTCGAACTGATACACATAACCATATGTAGGATACTTGTTGTCGAGCTGATACACATAACCATATGTAGAATACTTGTTGTCGAACTGATACACATAACCATATGTAGAGTTCTTGTTGTTGAACTGATACACATCACCGTATGTAGAATACTTGTTGTCGAACTGATACACATAACCATATGTAGAATACTTGTTGTTGAACTGATACACATAACCATATGTAGGATACTTGTTGTTGAACTGATACACATCACCATATGTAGAGTACTTGTTGTTGAACTGATACACATAACCATATGTAGGATACTTGTTGTTGAACTGATACACATAACCATATGTAGGATACTTGTTGTCGAACTGATACACTTAACCACATGTAGGATACTTGTTGTCGAACTGATACACATAACCACATGTAGAGTACTTGTTGTCGAACTGATACACATCACCATATGTAGAGTACATGTTGTCGAACTGATACACATCACCATATGTAGAGTACATGTTGTCGAACTGATACACATAACCATATGTAGAGTACTTGTTGTCGAACTGATACACATAACCATATGTAGAATACTTGTTGTCAAACTGATACACAAAACCATATGTAGAGTACTAGTTGTCGAACTGATACACATAACCATATGTAGAATACTTGTTGTCGAACTGATACACATAACCATATGTAGGATACTTGTTGTCGAACTGATACACATAACCATATGTAGGATACTTGTTGTCGAACTGATACACATCACCATATGTAGAGTACTTGTTGTTGAACTGATACACATCACCATATGTAGAGTACATGTTGTCGAACTGATACACATAACCATATGTAGAGTACTTGTTGTCGAACTGATACACATCACCATATGTAGAGTACTTGTTGTGAAACTGATACACATAACCATATGTAGGATACTTTTTGTGATAGTAATGACTCAAGATACCGATATTATTAAAATAGCATTATTCTATTTGTAGTATTAATAATTATGACATAATACAAAATTTTATATTACACAAAAAACAACCACAATAAAATTGTGTTTGTATATTCGATTTGGAAGCATATTGGAAGCATATTGGAAGCACTACGCAACAGAGCAGACGGACGGACGGAAGGACGGACGAACATGGGTAACACTTTATGCCCCCATTTCATAGATAGGAAAATTAAATTTCTAGTTGAAAAAAAATGGTTACACTAAGTGAACCCGTTATATAATCTAATGTCAATACATGTACAAAACATGTGCTAAGTGTAACAGTTACTAAGGGTTGCAACCGTATCCCTTAATGTAACAAAATCAATTTTTGTTACACTAAGGGTTACGGTTATGAACCCTGGTGTAACAATATTGTTTTTATTTTGTTGCACTTAGGATTACGGTTTTAACCCTTAGTGTAACAAGGGTTTTTGTTACATTAACGGCTGCCACAAACCTGTCATTTCACGTAGCGATGAAATAAATATGAAAATGTATTTCGGATAGGAAATATGATATGGAACGCATCTGGTGGGGAGATAACAAGCTGCTTTTAATTGGATAGAACGAGTTTTAAGTTAGAATAACAACACTGTTATGCGTATTTATATATATATAGTTGAAAAAAAATGTGGAAATGTAAAACATTTTTGGTAACATATGATGGTGTTACCGGTTTTCAATCACTTAAGAATCGCCACTAAAATAATTCAATGCAAAACGGATTTTGACAATAAGGATACTTCTTATAAAATAGATATGGACACATAGTTTCCTTTTAATGATAAGACAATAGCAATCACTTAAACTGAGTATTAAGTTCTCCCTTCGAAGAAATCAAGTGAGAATGTAAAGATACTAAATTCTTGTTTTACAATCAACGTAAAAGAAACAAACTTAAAAAAAAAAAAAAAACGTTTATGTTTAAAATATAGTTCATATTCATTGTTTGTTTCCATAATTGATATTTTACAACAGATACTAGTATAACATTAAAAGTCACTCGCAATCTAAGGTCACAATGCTGCCTTTTCCTTACAGAAATACATATGCATTTTGCCGCCTACATATAGTGTAAGAAAGTTAGCCAGTTACTTGCAGAAGGTTAATGGTTCTAATCAGATTTATTCAGAGATTTCCCTGCACCAATAAAACTGGATATGACATATATGACTTGGTATGTGTTGAAAATGGCGTGAAACCCTGCAGGCCTCCTAAATGTGGAAATGTAAAACATTTTTGGTAACATATGATGGTGTTACCGGTTTTCGATCACTTAAGAATCGCCACTAAAATAATTCAATGCAAAACGGATTTTGACAATAAATGCTTGTATACAACGTTTAAATAACTATCAAATAATTATGTTCTACCAAAACGATAACAAATACTTGCCCATTGACTTCACCATTTACGTTAGCTCATGGTGAACCAGTATACGTCTAACAAAATGGCGACACCTGATTTCGAACACATAACAGGATGACGTAATGTGTCAAGCTATATTGACATATGGCTGCCAAAGTACAAATAAATGAAAGCAGATACAACTGCGCTTACCTTTAACATGAATAAATATTTCTCAATGGGTTAATTCCATAACAATATCAATTCACATAACATCATGAGGTTTTTTAATTTTTTTAAATTTTTTTTTTTAAAAAATCATAGTAACCAAATAAAAAACTGATTTAAAAAAAATATATATATTTCATTTTCATTTGTTAATGTATAATTTAATCTTTATATAACCATCTCTTCTTATCCACTTTTTATAACAAACCTTTTCAACTGTTTGCTTGTTTTTATTCTACATTTAAACGTGGTCCTGTCCTAATTTCAATCTCATTTTTTAAAAAAAATCTATAAGGTCACTCATCCGGAACCACATTATTTTCTGACATGCACAAGCGAGATATTTTATAACTTTTGACCTTGACCTGTATTGCATCAGTTTTCAGCAGACGTGTTTGAAATCAATATTCGTAAACAAACCTAGCACTTGTCGAGGTTTTATGTAAACTGAAAATGGACATAGTGAGAAATGCATTTTGTTCAGGTCTGTACCATAAAATGACTCTCACTTGTATCGGGAGCATTATTTTTGAAATATTTCTTTGCATTCAATGACCACTGGATACTGTTTGTAAACATGCCAAGTGTGTAGGAAGTTGAAATACGCGTGTACGATATTTGTAATTATGGGAAGTGATCGATTTCAGGTGACGCTCGAAAACAGGTTAATACATACGTATTATGTAAAATAATATCCCTAAAATTGTTAAACCGAATACTGGTTGTATGTGTTTGTTGTACATAATATTAATAATAATAATAAAGACTTTTATTAACGAGAGAACTCATTTTAATAAATTCAATTTTCCATGAAGCCCTCAATATATTTACGAAGTACAACAATAATTTAACATATAAACAAAAGAAGTAAACAAGTACTGTATATCAATTTTGATGAGAGCTACCAGAATTATTACAATAGCTAAGACTTTTTACTCCATTGTAAATATAAGCTTTGAACTGATTAATAGAATTTGCATTTTTTATATAAGGCAGAATAAAGTTCTACAAACAAGAGCCTGAATAAGCAAACGAATTTCGAAACATATCAGAATTAGGCTTAGGAGAATACAACTGTAGATTAGAGGATGACCGTAGTGTGCGTGCATGAACATTAGCTGTTAGAGTAAATAAATCTTTGAGATATGCAGGAGCCTGGGGCGGATTTCGCTTAACATCTCAGGTTGAGATTTTCCTCAACTAAATTTTTTTATTTTCTATAAATAATTACTTTAACATATTACTGAATTAATGATCACACAGATTTCATGTCAGAACAAATTTTTTCTCATTGGTAAATGACAACTTGCAAATTAGTTAATGTAAATGAAGTTATAGCGTTTAAAAAAATTGAGTTGAGGAAAATCTCAAGTTGATATGTTTAGTGAAACTGGGGCCCGGTCATTAAATGACTTATATATAAGTTCTGCTTTTTGAAATTTTACTCTTACAGAGACGTCATTCATTTAAGCTCTTTGAATAATTCTTTAGAAGTAGTATCGTAATTTTTTATCGAGAATAAGTCTAGCAGCTCTCGTTTGAAACCTAATAATTTTATCTACAAGTGAAACACTACAATTCTCCCAAATTACACAACAGTAATCTAAATGTGGTAAAATGTAAGCATTAAAAACAACTTACGCATTGGTACAGAAAGAAATATAGAAGATAAATTAATGAATTACATTTCTTTATAACATTGTCGATTCGAGTATGCCAATACAGCGTATTATAAATCATAACTCCAAGTAATGTTTCATGTATACTTATATTAATAGCTTAAAATGTGTAATGAATTAGGAGAGAGTCATTACATATTCAACATAATTTATAAATTATATAACCGCAACAAAACATTTTAGCAATAGTCTGCTCAATGTCCTTTGCAAGCGTCATCATTTCGCTGTGTTAACCTTAACAATCGTAACTCTTCTGCAACCTTACTAATTCAAGTATACTGTTCCATCAAACCTGCCACTTTATGTTTTTTCAAAAAATATAAAAGCTGCAGTGCAAATTAAGCATTTCGTACCAAGCAGATACGCAGGTAGTTGTATATAATTTCGCTATCAGGTTATATAAAATCAATACATAATTGTCTGTTAATGTCGTATATAAATTTAAATAACGCTACGCGACATTTTGATGAAGATATTCATAATACAAAAGTGGTTGGTAAGCTGTTCCTTTCAGCATTGATTCAATTTTCAGCTTGATCATTTAACTACGTTACAGCCTTGATTGTAACGTCAGCTTAATAACTAAATGTTAGTCCAGTGACAGCATTCAACATTCAGCTCTGCTACACTATTGATTTTAGCATCTTTAAAATTGCGGCTTATTCATTTAACTTGGTTGCAGTTTCGGATTGAATTTTAGCTTATTCGTTTATCTTTGTTTTACTCTTTGTTCTCGTGTCAGTTTCATTATTCGGCCTGGTTCTAATCTTAGTTTTATCATTTAATTTGGTTGAAACATCCTTTCTAATCAGCTTATTCATTGAACTCGGTTTAAGCATCCTCTTTAAGCAGCGTATTTATTTAGCTCGGTTTAAGCATCCTTTCTTATCATTAAATTTATTTAACTCGATCTGTTAAAGTATCCTTTCAAATCAACTTATTTATTGAACTCTGTTGATACATCCTTTCTAATCAGCTTATTAATTGAACTCGGTTGAAGCATCCTTTCTAATCAGCTTATTCATTGAACTCGGGCTATGCCTCCTTTCTAATCAGCTTATTCATTGAACTCGGTTGAAGCATCCTTTCTAATCAGCTTGTTCATTTAGGGGGGTTAAAACATCATTTCTAATCAATTTATTCATTTAACTCGGTTAAAGCATCCTTTCTAGTCTGCTTTTTTCATTTACCTCGGTTGAAGCATCCTTTCTAATCAGCTTATTCATTAAGCTCTGTTTAAACATTCTTTCTAATCAGCTTATTCATTTAACTCGGGCTATGCCTCCTCTCTAATCAGCTTATTCATTGAACTCGGTTTAAGTATCCTTTCTAATCAGCTTATTCATTTAGGTCGGTTAAAGCATCTTTTCTAATCAGCTTATTCATTTAACTCGGTTAAAGCATCATTTCTAGTCTGCTTTTTCATTTAGCTCGGTTCAAGCATCCTTTCTAATCAGCTTATTCATTTAGGTAGGTTGAAGCATCCTTTCTAATCAGCTTATTCATTTAGCTTGGTTAAAGCATCCTTTCTTATCAGCTTATTCATTGAACTCGGTTGAAGCATCCTTTCTAATCAGCTTATTCATTGAACGTCCCTATAATTTCTAAGTAAACATTTAACCCTGTTTCAGAATGGGTTTTGATATCAGTTCATTTAACTATGGTGTTACCTAGAGTCGAATATTACCTCAGTTATTTATCTTTGGCGTAATGTTGATTATATTACCGCCTTAATCATTTAGCTATTTTGCAGTCCATGTCCTCATTTAACTATGGTTATAATTTCAGTTTAATCATGTCTGTCTGTCTGTCTGTCTGTCTGTCTGTCTGTCTGTCTGTCTGTCTGTCTGTCTGTCTGTCTGTCTGTCTGTCTGTCTGTCTGTCTAGTTCTAATATGAGTTCAATATTTCAACTCTGATTCAGTCTTAATAACAGCTTAATCGTGAAATTCCGTTCCTTAATGTTTTTTTTCTTATATTCCAGCTTAGACAGAAACGAGCCATTTCAGTTTCAACTCGGTATTGGTCAAGTGATCAAGGGCTGGGAGGATGGTTTACTGGACATGTGTCCGGGCGAAAAAAGGAAACTTGTTATTCCTCCAAACCTTGCTTACGGAGATAAAGGGGCTGGTAAGTACACTTTTGTTAATCAGCTATTATTCTCTAACCACCAGTGTTTTTGTCTTGTGTTGGTTATGTAATTAATCTATATTAATAATCTATGGGGGAGTGCGGCCCCCGGATAATGACAATGACTCAGTGATAGAAATCCATACCCGTCTCTACAGAGTAGAGAATCGCTCCCCTTAAATGTGGTTGACCAATATCTCAACCTTTAAAGGGTATGCGACTGAGATCGATCATTGCTTGCACAGAAACACAGACAAATCACTTCGATGTATTTAAAAGCGAATCTTTAACGAGTTTCAAACTAAGTTCATCATGAACTGCGAGTCAAGACATAGGAGATAGTATAGGAGGGATAATCCCCTCATATTGTAGGGAGTACGGAGGGCGACCCTTGGAAAATATTTAACATCTTTAACATCAAATCATACATTCCTGTGAATTTTCAGGGAACACAACGCATTAATTCAAGGGAAACCCACAGACAAATCAAAGGCCACACAACGGCCTTAGGGAAGGCTTACTCGTTCACAGTTTTGCCCAGCATGTCGTTTACTTTGATTTCTTGTCAGAATATGATTTACCAGTTTTGCCCATCGACACGTGTCGTTTACTTTAATTTCTTGTCAGATATGATTGACCAGTTTTGCCCATTGACACGTGTCGTTTACTTTTAATTTCTCGTCAGAATATGATTGACCAATGAGCACATCAAATACTGGCATCATAGTTATTCCACATTGACCCTGTTAAGAAATAATCAATTTGTTGTTCCTTGCAAACTGTATAAATCGCATTTACAGCGTCATTTTGAAAATAACACTGACAGGTTTATAGCTTTAAGTAACAGACTCATTCAACCAGGTCTCTGAAAAAAGCTGCAAATCTAAACTTAGAGAGGTTAAAATTCCCACTTCTGTTAGCTTCGGTAAAAGAGATCTTACAATAAAATGTATGAACGCTGTTAAAATCATGACACGATTCTAAAAAAAAGCACTTGACTGTCTTTTGGATGATCAACTTCCTGGAAAGAACTGTTGAACTCACCTCTTTGGTTAAAAGGTAAACTGGTCAAAGAACATTTTTGACATGTAAAATCAAGAAATTCACTGGTTCAACTGTTAACTTATAAGATTAGCATTATCATTATCATTCACAACACTAAACATATACGTGCGTATGTTGTACGAATCAGAGTATACAATAATGCAATGTTTATTTGATGCAGTACAATGAATGCATGTCAAATGAATATAATTTGATACATTCACATGTTCTTCTTACTGACGTCTTAAACATATATATCTAAATAAAAATGTGTTCCTTACAATACGTAATTTCATCATTTAATTTACCATGAAAACGAATACCACTCTCGTTAAGGACGATGCTGCGGCGTTGTTGTTGTTATTGCTGGTGGTCACAAATACACTCCTAACCTGTACTTGTTTTAATACCTGACAGTATCATTAAATTAAACAACAAAATCAGTACACAAAAATGGCGAAACAATCGTATATTTATGACAGAAAAATGGTGAACCAATGGTATATTTATGACACAAAGCATAAATTACTACATATTAATATATTCATTAATGGCAACCTATATAAATGTGTACTGCTATTTCAGGTGATGATATACCCCCAGGTTCAACACTTGTGTTTGACGTCGAGCTTGTTCACACAGCAGATGGTCCTGTCCCACCAAACGTCTTCAAGGAGATTGATATTGACAATGATAAAGCTCTCACATTTGACGAGGTAAATACAAAACTACTACAAACTTAAGTGATATGCACATCAAAATAATAATATATTTATACCTGAAACAGACTTATTTATAGTATTTAAACATTTCCTGGGAGTCTTATGTTATGTCCCAGCCATTCGAAAAAATCCAGAATGACGTAAGTGTTATATCCCTTTCCGTCCTTTCGTCGGTCTGTTCGTCTGTCTGAGGTCAAATGTGTTTCCAATCAATACCTTCTGAACGGGTATGAACAGGTATGAACAGGTATGAACGGGTATGAACGGGTATGAACAGGTATGAACGGGTATGTGTACTGAATATTTCATGTGTAGTTGTATAATTATAAAATACAGGTCAAGAAGTTCGGTAGTTATCAACGTCGGTCAAATTTTACACAGCCGTGACAGGTTAGCTGAGTCCGTAGCTAGCACGACTATCTGAAGTAGAGGTCATGAGTTTGAATACATGTCAAACCACAGTCTCCGCGGCCATTGAGTCTCATTGTCATTCGCGTCTCGCCACTGATTCAGGTAGAAAAAGTATGAGTTATTTGCGGAGATAGGCGTGTTTGTGTACGGCTTAACCTTCCATGATCCTAGAAAACAGTGTTTCTGGTAAACTGATCGTCTGTAAATTCTTGATGGCTTAAAGTGACGCTTAATATTCAAACAAAGAAAAAAAGATACTTAATTGGAGTTATGGTCCTTCTGGTTAGGTCGCATTAGCGACCGAACCCTTTATAAGGGCCAGTTAAGAAACTGACTCTGGGCGCTGCGATATTAAAACGTCACGATCACGCGTTAAAGCACGGCATTCACCGTGAAAAAAAGATCTAGACAGGTCAAACTATATGAAAGGAAGAATTTGCAAACCTGAACTTCAACATTTGCAAATATTGCACAGATATATTTGAAGCTAAATTATCACGTGACAAGCGATTTTTTCATTACGTGATTATTTGGCGGGAGTCTATGCATATTCATTATATTAATCTCTATTCTATATTATCAAATATTCAATGCAGGGGTTAATACTCTATACGAATAATTGGTCCTTGTCGGTCTGCTGTTAAAAACTAGCATTTTTACAATAGATTGATCTAAGGCGCATGAATATACATTGGCATAGAGGTTATTTGTAATGAATATGCATGAGTCAAAGAAAGCGGTAGACTGGTCCTCTGCGTACTACGAAATTTTGAATGGGTACCATAATAGAACAGAAAACCAGATTAAGATGGCGGCGCCCTACTGTTCGGCATGCCTTTTGCAGTACCCTTGTATCCATTACCTGTTAATTGTTAAGTGTTCCTTCTCTTGAGAAGGAACAAAAATAATATATCCATTATGAATGAATGAATGAATGAATGAATGAATGAATGAATAGAGATTTACGGCGAACCAACACATTATAGGTTATTCGACGCCAACAGGAAGGAAGATTCCAGGTTCACGCTACATGTACAAAAATAACAAATTAACATACTGATTAAGAAAATAAAAAAACAAATGAATATGCAGAATGAACCTAGAACCTTGATACCTGTAACACTGCAGAATTTCAGCAAATTCTACCGTATTACTCAATTTGTCGCTTCGAACGACATGCATAAGCCACAGTGATCCTATTCTTGCCATCACTCATGGCTCCCTGGAACCACACAGGGGTTGATATATATCCACAAATTAATTTAAAATATGAACTCGAATTATTTAAAATATATTATGATCATAGTAGAAAATTGTATAGAATATAGCAGTAAGAATGTTAGACAATATATAAATTATGTTTCTTTTTAAATATACAAAAGGCAATACATAATGATTGAGCTCAGTACATTTAAACATCAAAGTTACTATCAGGCACACTAGCAGCCGGGAATTCGCTGTGTCAGCTGAAAGCGGGTCGGGATTTGGTATCACCA
Source organism: Panopea generosa (assembly GCA_029582155.1). Taxonomy (NCBI): domain Eukaryota; kingdom Metazoa; phylum Mollusca; class Bivalvia; order Adapedonta; family Hiatellidae; genus Panopea; species Panopea generosa. The sequence goes on along the minus strand of CM055911.1, from coordinate 35,203,636 downwards.
ATGTATTTAGTACCCTGTACAAGGAACCAAACCTACACATTCATTCACTTTAATTGCAAAATCTTTTTATAAGACCTAAATATTGGATGCTTTTTAAAAGCAGCCAACTTGTTCAAATTAATACTTGGTAAAATTTACGCACATATAGCGGGTGCATCCGTTTTCTGTGAACACATTACCAGTAAAGTTAGCATGTTTAACACGATCACTGTTACATGTTTACAGTTTGTCTTTACAAGATTTACAAGAAAAGTTAGTTCAGTAAATGAATCTTTAATCCATAAAACATAAGGTGAGAATCGTGCCTTATCCTGCTAGTTATTTATTTTAATCCGTTATTAATACGAAATGAATAGATGCTATCCAGGACTTTTGTCTAAACGACTGTTTCGATACAGGCACAAACATATGGGTCACATTGTATACCGAAAACTGTATTGTTAAATCTGACCGTATTAAAACTGTGTGTGCGTCCTAAAGATGTATGCAAAATGTATGTTTGCGCCCTACGCAAATGTACGTATACGTGTGCCGCATTCGATTTCCCCAATAATTACACGTATTTTTGACAAAGTCGACTTTTCGACAATTCAATTTGTTTTCTGCGCTTATTAGTTTCAATAACTGGTGTGCCAATGGTATTTGTATCTATAATGAAAATCTTAGTCCAGATAATCGTCTGTTATGGGAGGAGCAAAATACAACCAGAACCAATTATATTGTTTGAGTTCAAAGCGTTTTTGCAAACGTGGAATCTACAAGTGTTGCATAGTAGCCTATCCTAAGCCAATCCGAACAGCTGAGTTTTTTTTTTTCAAATCTGGGAAAGTTGTAATGTGTTTGAATGATTTTCCTAGTTATGTAACTTGACATATATATTTTACAGGTGTCTGCCTATATGTTAAACCAAGCAAAAACTCATGGACAGCCAGTTGAACCCGATTCTGACGAACATAAAAATATTGTCCAGACTATATTTGACCACGAAGATAAGGATAAAGATGGCGTCATTTCACATAATGAATTTAGCGGACCGAAACACGACGAGTTGTAAAGCAAATTTGCAGAAGTTTCATGAATAAACAAAAAAACTGGCATACGGTGACCATATTGCTTTACAACAGTTGAAGAGTTTGATAATTTATTTTTTTAAAGGGATTATAATGGCATATTACCTAAATACACACGCCAGCATGAAGATATACTTATAACTTGAAGATATACGCGTCTAAAGTGTCTAATTGCATAACCTCTTTATTACAAACATCGGGTTTCTGAAGTCACGTTTTTGTTTTTGTTTACATTTACCATTTTCAACGAACCGCTTTTGGGTTTCCGGTCAATCATCGGATAACATCGTGAAGACTCGTTCCCAATCTCGCTTTCGAGGCTTTGTTCGGGAAGTTTACGGAGTTCAATGTAAATATTGCGCAATCGTATTAAAGTTTTGGCCAATTTTCAATTACTGTTAATTTGATAACTTTCAAGTAAATAAAGGTTATACGTCAATACATAAGCATTATTTTGTGCACACCGGATACAGGAAAAGTCTGGATTAACAGTGTCTTTGTGTTACTTGCCAATATAATCCCTTTAATTGCCATTTCATTATATTGTGCTTCAATGTGGAGGCAGTACACGAAAACAAAATGACAAATACAAATTTTCAGTTATTGTAAGGGAAGTATTTAGGTTTTGATTTAAAATATAAATATTAATTATTAATAAAGCCCCTTAAATATATAATACAATTACACTTATTCCTTTAATATAATAATTAGTGTACTAATATACAGGCATTTATTTTATCAATTGTACTTGTTTTAACATATTGTTTGTAGCTTACCACTTTGTGACAAGTACATATTATTGTTTGTATCTTACCACTTTGTGACTAGCATGAATTATTGTTTGTAGCTTACCACTTTGTGATTAGCATGAATTATTTTTTGTATATTAGCTAGAATTATTGTTTGTAGCTTACCAATTTGTGGTAAGCATGAGTTATTTTTTGTATCTTACCTCTCTGTAACTGGCATGAATTATTGTTTGTAGCTTACCACTTTGTGATTAGCATGAATTATTTTTTGTAGCTAACCACTTAGTGATTAGCTTGAATTATTGTTTATAGCTAACCAATTTGTGGTAAGCATGAGTCATTTTTTGTATCTTACCACTCTGTGACTAGCATGAATTACTGTTTGTAGCTTACCACTTTGTGATTAGCATGGATTTCATGTGTTTATCTTACCACTGTGTGACTAGCATGAATTACTGTTTGTAGCTTGTCACTTTGTGACTAGCATGAATTATTGTTTGCAGCTTACCACTTTGTGACTAGCATGAATTAATGTTTGTAGCTTACCATTTTATAACTAGCATGAATTAGTGTTTGTAGCTTGCCACTTTGTGACTAGCACGAATGATTGTTTGTAGCTTACCACTTTGTGACTAGCATGAATTAATGTTTGTAGCTTACCACTTTATGACAAGCATGAATTATTGTTTGTAGCTTACCACTTTGTGACAAGCATGAATTATTGTTTGTAGCTTACCACTTTGTGACAAGCATGAATTACCACTTTGTGACAAGCATGAATTAATCTTTGTAACTAAGGCCTAACAGAAAATGGGCGTTGTTCAGGCCATGAGCTACACATAGGTAGACTTTAATTCTCCTCGCACCAGTTGCCTTGCCGTTTTTTTCCCCCTCGAAATTTAAATAAACCAAAAACAATTCGTTAAAACTGTGTACAATTGTAAAGTACAATAAGGCGATTTGATGCCTGATGGGAAGTCAGAATTACTTACTTCTTTATAATTTTATCAACTCTACTTCTCCGGAACATAACTCGAAAACTATGTAAGATAATTCCTTTGTACACTAAAACGTTCACTGGGGCAGTATGTAGTGCATAACTGTAGGTCAGTCTGGGAGAAATTATTTATCTTTTGAATTTGCTTAATTTTGCTTCTCTGTAGCATGGTATTATTCAGCTGAGTTTGCTTGTCCGGAGTTTATCTTCAAAAATATGTTAGGGAATACAACGTAACTTAAAACATGAATAAAGCGGAATATAAGAACCAAAAGTATATTTTAAATATTTTCAGAATAATCTTCCCGTTACACTCGAGCTCCTTTCCCATTACAAACACAATGCAGCCCCTGCTCAAACAAACACTTATTCAGGGAGCATCCGTTCGTTCTACCGTTACGTTTTTCCCACCGTATCGTAGTTATGTGACTATTTAATAGCTGGTTAGAAGAATGCAAATTACCTGAAACATTTGAAATAATGAATATCTGTGTACATTCGAATTCTTTAATATGATTTGTAATTGCTTATGTGTGCCTGCGTGCGTGCATGTGTGTGTATGCTTATATGCCATTCTGTATAAGTGTCTAGTACGCGTTAATATCGGTGTACCTTTTTAATGTATATGTTTAGTGAAAATGTATTTCTATTCTATTAATCAAATTTAGACTTCAACGTCAACGGGAGTGTGAAAACTAGTCAAATGTATAAGCGCTGACATTCGGAAATGTTGTCTTCACCTGGTGGTTAAGATATCTTTATTATTATCAATAGAATGCCTGCATTTGTAAAATTTTGAGAGCTGAGCATAAAATGGACCTTGAATTTATTAGGTGCCAATACATATCAAATAAATGATCCCATTGATTTATATAGATTTTTATTTTTTACACATGGTTTTGGAATTAAAAGTTTAAATGAACTTGTATGATCTTGTGTTGTTGTTTTCTGGAATGACGAGGGTATGGTGTCATACTTGCAGCCGCGGTGGTTATACTATGACCATTTACACGTAACGTAACTATATGTTACGGACCAAACGGGAGACCAATGTCCGTTCTACAGTACAAAGGTATATAAAACAATAGAACAAATCAGACGAGCATTTCTCATTTCACGTCAACCTATACCTAACATAAATACACCTTACATAGATACGTTAGGACCTGGTACTCATGAACAAGTCCGTGTATATTCGTAAATTAATGTTCGGTGTCAGAGATTAACTTTTATTTTTCTATTCATAAATCACGCCCAAGAAACTACCAAGAGGATCATAACATTGTTATACACACAATGGTCAAAATAAAATTACATGTACTTTATTAAGTAAATTCGCAACGGATATAAATAAAGGTATGCAACGGATGATTGGAAGCCAAGTTATATAACTAAAACAAGGATCCAGACTTTTTCAAACGTGTGGATAGTATCTGGAACTGTCCTGGTGAGTTATTAAACGCAACTTTAAACATTATAAGTCACATTGGTACTCGTACAGAAAATAAACCATATAGTCCAAACTGACCGTGCCAAACCATTGTACAGTCAATTCTTTTGTTTATTTGAGAAAAGGCTGTAAATACAACGACTCTGTATTATCGATACAGGTAAGGTAGGTATAGGAACTCAATCATGGACGTAAACATACTAGTATTAGAATCTATAGTAATTATCCGATTTACCTACCGTTCAATGGTGAACTTGCCCGGTAATATATCAACGAAATTTAAAAAAGTTTCAGCAATTTTGATTTAGGAGTAAAACTAGAATGAAACTAATATCATACTTTATGGTGAGAGTGATGATCATAGTGGTGGAGCTGATATAAACGGTGTATTATATTATGACTAGTCAATACTGAATTCAACTCCTTACCCCACCCAGACATACACCACCGAGTGAATCCAGCGAGTCCAAGCAAAGTGATGGGAGTACTCCCACCAATGCAGACATAATGTCATATCTAAAGAAAATAGAGAAAAGAATGTTGATAGAGACTAAAAAAAAAGTTGTCAGTTTTATAAAGAAAAGATAAAAATGTGGAATGTTGCGCATAATCAACACAGGAACTCTTGTACGAGAATGGGTCAAGTCAATGATGAAGTTGAAAGCGTGGACTTTGCAATGGGGCGGTAAATGACAAGTACTCAACACGAAAATGATAGAGATGTGTTAAGAAATGAGGTTAGTTACTTGCAGTCTCAGTCTATGAGGAATAATCTTATTTTTGCTAACATTCCTGAGGCTCCAACCGAGACATCATAAGAGTCCGAGCGTACATTGAGTTGAATTCTTGAAAATGAGATTGAACTTTCTAAGACCTTGGAAATAAAATACCGTTTGAGCGGGTTCATGTAATGGGTCAGGAAATTGACAATACACACTCAAATGGTAGCTAAGTTCACTATATTTAAAGAGAGTTAGTGAGCAGACAGTGGAACACGCTTGACACCCCCAACTCCCCGACCCCACACCGATTAAGGAAGCTAAAACCAGTGGAAAGAGAGCATGGTTATCGTTCGACATCTTGTATATTGACGAGGAGCCTGTGAGTGTCTACTCCAAGAGACGTGATGAGGATGAACTGCGAATGCTGTCCTGGAATGTATACAGACTAACGGACATTATTATTTTGTATGAAATTAGGACAAATTCTAAAAGTGATATTGATTTATCTGGTTATGTGTCACACACATATATAAACATTTTCTAATATTATCTAGTGGTGGACTGGCTATTTATTATGGAGACTCTACAAAACAGGGTATTACAATGGAACGACCCCATTGTGATACATTAACTTGATACAAGAATTCATTCGAATATAATGGTCGATTATGTCCGTGTTGTTTTATTTTATTTATGAGATTTATTCCGTTTTATATGTTTAAGTAATAACCCAATACTGGCCAATGGTGACTCTATCGCAGACATAGATAGAATCTTTATTTCCTCCATAATTGGAGAGCATATAATAACATATATAAAAATTGCAGTAAATAATTACATATAAATGAATAATATACAATGAGTTACAAGTGAAGAATGAACATACGATACGCCTAATATGATGTCATATTGTAAGAGTATTCATAACATGATGGATTTGTTAAAATAACTAAATAAATTATGATTTATAAAAATCAGTATAGCTTTTTAACTGTCATATAGTGTACCTTACTCTAATATAAGTGAAATAATAACATTGTCCATCTATAATGAATCTTACCGAAATAAAATGCAAGACCCAGTGATAGACTAATGACAACGATGAACCTTTTGTATCTTACCGAAACGAAATGTAAGAAATTAATCATACACTGAGTAACAAACAGTAAACATTAGCAGTATCGATAAAAGTTACTTTAACATACTGTGAAGTATCCCAATATTGAACAATAATATATCTTCAATCTGTTCAATGTCAGATAAATATTCATTAAGCCTGGAAAGTAGTGCATAAATCTGATCTTTAGGCGTCTTTTTAATAAATGAATTAAAGACCTGAAGACCACAAGTCGTTATAACTGCGTCCCAAAGCTTATTTCTTTCGACAATGTTTGCAATACAAAAATGAACAATATGTAGTACTAAATTATCTACAAGCGTATTACATTTGTTACATAGCTGTACAGCTGTAAACGATTGCAGTTTACTTAGTAGTGACACTGCTGTAAAACATTGTGCTTTTACATACTGATTTTTCCTACTTAATTGCCATAGGAAGCAAGGCCTATTTATCCTAAACATATTCATGACATATGATGGACCCATCTTGTCACCTAACCTCATTAACATTGTATTTGAGTAATGTATTAGCACTTTTTGTCTAAGAATATATTTCCATGCATACTTGGATGGAAATATTGCTGTTTTAGAATAATTAATCAAATAATTATATAGATCATACTTCGTTAATATTCTATAGATGTAAGGAATAAAACCTAATGTTTGTTTATCATCACTAAGATATCTTAACAGACGATTAACAAATAATTGCTTAGCAATATACTTATTCGGGAGTCTGCATAATTGACCAAAGAATTGTAGCTTCCTGTAGTCGATTTCCGTTTCAAGTGAAGTTACACCAATAGAGCTTAAAGCAAAATCCGTATTTACATAGTGTGGGATATTTTGGATAAATTTTATACAGAATCTGTGTCCTCGTTCTAGTTGTATAATATTTGATTTGGTTAATGAATTCCATAATTCACAACCATATAGGGATTTTGGTATAACGATTGACTTATATATTGTTAATGTTGTCAAGGGATTAAGACCATGCGGATGTAAGCCACTATTAATAAGACTTAAAATAAGTCCACGTAACTTATTATTTGACTGTCGAATATGATCACTAATACACATATATTTGTCACATATAATTCCTAAATGTGTATAATTTTCTGTTTCATGAATAATGTTACTAGATCCTAGTTTCCATGATTTGCAGTTTTTATCAAAGTTATGTTTGGATTCATTAAAAACAACAATAGCACATTTTAATGGATTATAATCATATCTCCATTTTATGGAATATTTGTAGCAAATATCTAGCATTTTGTCTAAACCTGACTTTGAATACGATACAAGAACCATATCATCCGCGACGGTAGGGGTACCAACCTTCAAGTTAAAAATACACAACCCAAGACTGCTACTTTCTATGTCTTTTGTCAGACCATCAATGAAAAGAAGATATAATATTGGTGAACTTTTACCCCCTTGTCTTGTTCCTTGAAGAACATTGAACCACTTACAAATCGACCCTTGGTTTCGTACGCAGCTTTGCATATTACGATACATATTAAAGAATGACATAAATATATAGTTTGTAACGCCGCTATCAAACAATTTGAGCATAAGTCCATTATGCCACACCCTATCAAAAGCTTGACGAGCATCTAAAAAGCAAACAAAAACCTTGCTCTTGTGCTCTCTGCCATATAAAATACATTCTTTTAGTGCGAAGGAAGTCATCAAACAACCGAGTCCTTCCTGAAACCCCCCTTGTTGGTTACTTAAATTAGAAAGAAGTTTTTGTTTGGAACGTGAAAGAAGTATATTTTCATATAGTTTAAGAGCAGTAGGAGTTAATGTGATTGCTCTATAATTATTGGGATCATCCTTACGTTTACCTCCGCCTTTATGTAATGTTATAATGACGCCTTTGTTCATGTTTGGTGGAATGTAACTCTTGGACAGCATAGCTGTATACAGTTTTGCTAGTGTATTTATAACTATATTTCCGCCAAAAATGTAATGTTCGTGAGAAACATTATCGATCCCACTGGCTTTGCCGCGTTTACACGATTGAGGTTCTTACTTCTTCCTGTGACACATTAATGACGTCATCAATACAAAATCTAGACTGCGATATAACAGAATTTATTTTTTCGTCAACAGAAGCTTTCCAAATATTATCATAATTACTATCAATTGACGGGGTATATAACGATTCAAAATATTGTTTCCATTGCTCTGTAATACTGTCGTTATCCCTATACATTACGCCATTGAATTTTATTTCAGCGCCTGCTCTACTTGATGACCGTTTTCTTCGCGAATTCACTAATTTCCAAAATTATTCTTTATCAAGTTCAGCGGTTGTGTCAATTTCTTCATCAAGATTTTTTAAATACTCATTGGCAAAATACCTGTGTTTTTTTCTGAAATAACATTTTGCTGTTTTATAACTTTTATAAGAATAATGTGATTGATCTCTTGGTCTATCATTTTGAATCCAGATTTTCCGTTTTTATGTAAATTAGATAACTCTGAATTCCAATACGGTTTTAAAAAGTGCTTAAATCTCATCTTGCGAAAACACTTATCTGAGCAAGAAACAACAGTTTCGCTTAAAATTTTATACATATTTAGTATTTGGTCAGCAAAATTAACGATTTTTACACTACAGAGACAAAAATCATTGTAAGTAATTGAACAGAATCAAATATACCGTATATATGATGACTAGACGTTATGATAGGTTGGCAATTTAATAATGAAAAAGTTAAAACGATAAAATTAAATTTCTCCTATATGTTTCTTTGTAAACCAAATATCATGGTTTAGCCAGGTAAGTCATAAAAACCGCCGATTTCAAGAGGGGTAACTTGATAAGCCATTGGGATGTCTGAAATAGTCCCAACTGCATAATATATGATGTCTCAAATAAATGTGCAGTTTTGCTGCTAAGATAAAACAAATATCGGCGAAATAGGTGAGACATCTTTAAACTTGATAAATTATTTTTCAATTTGGAAATTGATGTCATGTATGTGGTGAAGATTCATCGGTCTATATTTTTCCTGTGGGTTTGTTTGAATTACTTCGAAATGATATTTTTGACTTCGAAATTGAAGGCTCATTATTCCTAGTTGGTGATTGGAATACATGTAGTAGAGCAGGCCTTAGGCACGATCATATTTCGTTTGAAAAGTATAACGTTGAAATTGATGAAGCTGACTATATTCCCGATAAAACTTTCCCTAGATCCTCACTTGATAAAACGTGTAATCCATTTGTTGTTAAATTTCTTGATTTATGTAAATGCACAGCCCTTTGCATATGGAAGGTATTATCCGCCATAATTCAGATTGCTTTATTGTATTTTTCAACTGGCTTCAATTGACACAAAGTACATGCATAAATTTAGTCATTTTTTGACCTGTAGTCACCATTTTGGTGATAAAATGACTCGAAGAATATTATCTGGCGACAACAGGTGGCAAATAATAGGTATGATTAATGCAGGAATGTCCTACAAAGTTGTTAATTGTCAGTTCGGTTACCGCCTTTCGGTTATTAGCACAGAAACATCGACAAACCAAACACGTTATTTACCGTCACAAGTCTTGACGACCTCGTGTGGCGTCAACACGCGAAGCGATGATCGCAACCTGCTCCGCCACGTAAGACGACAAGCACATTTCTGGAGAATTGGATTCCGCACAGGCAGTTGTCACGTACATTGAGTAATCGACTCAGATCTGCAGGGTCGAGGTCACGGAGGGTGACCAAGCGTTCTATGCTAACTAATATTCATCACATGGCATGGTGTTTGGCGAGGCGTGGTTCGAACATGTGGGCATGCAGAAAGATCGACTGGTCGGGTGAAAGCAGAAAATACAGCATACACACTGTAGAACATTCGTCGCACGGTCCCCTTTGGTGGCGGATGGTCATGATATGGGGTTGCCTGTCCCACGGCTGTAAGTTGGACATGGTCGATAATGCGAGACCAGTAACACAGTTTATGCAGCAGAACGTCATCAATGCCCTCCCCTGGCCCGCCAGGAGTCCTGGTCTGAACCCGATTGAACACGTGTGGGCCATCCTGGAACACTAGATACAGTTGTTGGTCCCACCAGTAGCCAATCAGCAACAATGGCATATTTACCCCCAGGATCTCATCCGATTCCTTACTGGTGGTTTGAGAAGGAGGGTTGAGGCTGTTAACTAAACACGTTATTGAAGATTGGTTAACAGTATGTCATGTTGGAGTAGTACCCGTCATTTTTAGTAAAAAATATCCGCTTAGAAACGACTTTTAAACTCTACAGCTCCCGATACTTTAAATATGTAAATGTTTGGTAAAAAACAACACTAAGTGTTGTGATTGGACACTTTGATTAGATGGTACACTCAACTCATAACTGTGCATGTTATTGATGAATGGTTCTTACTACACATTACATCAGTTTATTAGGTCAATTTGTCGGTCATCTCATGACGGCAGTTGTGTTGCCATTCAATGTCAAATTTCCAGGGGGCGCTTAACCTTTTTCCAGGCGTATATAAACGAAACACATATCGACGACACATTAGTATATTCATTCACCACGTAGGTTACATGTAATTTTCGGTGTATTCGATAAAAAAGTAGTCGATGATAATATTGAAATTTTTCTCCCATGACGAAAGACATTGGTCATTTACAATTCTGCTTTAAAACATGTCATATTATATAGCTAATATAGCTGCAGAGGACAGCTGATACATTTTCACCGAAAAATGACTGAAAAAGACTTTAACAATGTCGACATGAAGAAGCAAACTGAACACCGATATTTCATCTTATGAAGGCAATAGAAAAAAATCTTCGATGGTCCAGAAATCATCAAAAGAAATGCCACAGACGATCTTATTATTTTTATTTTTTGGTTGGGGGGTGTGGGGGGGGGGGGGGGGGGGGTCGGTTCTTTAGCAGTCGCTCTCAGAGCTAACATGATTGTTTTCTTATACCGCCAATCTACAACCCTGTATCGTGTTAATGCAGACCTGACAACCACCGATCAAATAGTTCCACCCCATGATAAGCGGTCGAACTCACTTTAAACAGAAGATTCGCCTATTTCAACGTAACATTAATATAATAACAGACTGCGAAGGTTTATACCTATAAACAATTGTGTATCGTATAAATTCCAAGTTTATATTCAGTGCTATTAATTAGCACACTGAAATTAAAGCGCATGAATACAGACGCGCTGAACTATGGTCACGTTACCAAAAGATTTTTCAGGGAGCCATCTTGGATAGCAATTCAAGACAGACAACTGCGTTTCTTACTATTAGTCGTAAATATATTTAGCATATTTCATTGATTACGGGAACGAAACTTTTCTAGATCTGTCCCTTATGCCACGGAACTATAGTTTCTTGCTTATGCCATTAAACAATCAATACTCGTTCTAAAAATAGAGATATACTAATGTCGATCACGTGACATGCGGTTTCTCCCAAATGTTTAAAAATAGACTTGTATTCCTATTGATCGAGTTATGATAATGTCAGTGCTGTTTTTTTTGTTATTTAGTAAATATTTCATATATTTTCAATGATAATTTTCATTTAAACATATAAGAGTTAAAGCATTTGTGTTTCCGTAGCGAAAATACGCAAACATCCAGATGTGTCTAAAAACCATAACATATTGGCTAGTGCAGTTCCGTTTATAGGGTGCTATAGGGCCCCAGAAAATATAAATTAAAAGTCAATTATTAATGTCGAAATACACATTTCTACTTTTTGTCTTTTAAATGAATTGTTTCACTGTTGCGCTGGAGAAATAAATAATGAAAATAGTAAATGAATATATACTCAAAGTGGAAGTCATCGTGCTAGATTCATAGCACTTTGATATTTTATATATGATAGAAAGCTAGTCATTCCTGAATTTATATGATAGAAAGCTAGTCATTCCTGAATTTATCACGAAATGAGTTGAAGATACAAATCTCATATCATTGAGCTGAACTAATATCTTGAAGTTGGACATTTGCCAAATTGAACAGTTGATATTCCTACTATAGCAGAAAATACACTTTCAAAGGCAAACCATTCAGTTAAATTCTCTGGCTTATTCGAGGAAAGGGTCAACGTTAAGCATAGAACATGCAGATTTGTACCCTGTATAAGAATCAAAGGTAATCGGGATTATTCGACTTCAACGTATGCAAACTGACCTGTTTGTCTAAAACAATAGCGACATTTTACATTTAATATGCTCCGCCCTCATCAGCACTATAGTGCTTTGATTTAATATATCAATGGATGGATGCATAATTCAGTAATAACAACCCAATATGTTGTAGCAATATTCTCCCTATGAATGAATACTTAAATCGGATATGTGTCAATGACCACATCGCATGGAAGACCAATTGCCATGGTCATTCATTGATGTGCTTTCAATGATACTGTTGAAGACAAACCTGATGATAATTTGCATGTTTAAAGGCCTGGTGATTAGATGTTTAGCATGACAGAATATTAAGAAACTGACTTTAAGTATTTTGATTAGTGCGCTCTTAAAACAATATGTGACACTTTATATTGTGGAGTTTTGCACTAAGCAGTAATGATGATGCTATTTGAAATCAGGATACAGGTACATGCTGTAATTGTAATTTCATGCTACTCAGTAACCTGCGATTATGAAACAATCAATTCAATGGATATTAAACATTAAACTATGTTCTTTCATACTAGTTATACGCCTAAAACGATAAAGTAACTACTAATGTTGGTGCAGCAAAGTAATTATCAAGCAAAATGTTACGAATATTAATACTCATTGAAATGCATCATGTTAAAAAAAAGTAACAATGTGACTGAGCAACTATTCTTGAATTATGGCCGAAAGAGATATAATAAGACGAAATGAAAACTTGAATTAGCAAAAATACAATATTTACTGTTCATAACATGAAAAATAATGTGAACTTGTGTATTTCATTGTTTTGTTAAAGTGAATGTAATTTGACTTATAAATATACACATATTCCAGTTTTTATTAAGCAGCAGTAGAAAATATAATCCTTAAACATGTCACACAACAAAGGAAAACACAACAGACCTAAAGTTTCATATTTGTAGTGTTTTAACAAATTATATCAAAGCATTATTGATGATTTTTAATACATGATGGCCATCTTGGATTTTTGACAAAACTCAAACAGCTATTAGTTAAAAAATGAAGCTTTGAACATGGCATACAATTTACCTCTAGAAACATGACTCAGCAGTTGTATTTTCAGAGTTTATCTTAAAAAGGGTCCTCCGTGGCCGAGTGGTCTAAGGCGCCGTCTCAAGATCACTTTCCTCTCACCGCTATGGTCATAGGTTCGAGTCCCACTCGCTCCAAAAACTTTATGTGAGAAAGTTGGCCAGTTACTTGCGGAATGACGTGGTTCTTTCTCAGTCTGAGGTCTTCCTCCACCAGTAAAACTGGATATGCCATACAATTTTAACCTGAAATGTGTTGAAAATGGCGTTAAACATCATTAAAAAACATAGTATCTTTAAAATGGAATTTTCATAAACTTGTGTATAACATGCTTTGTTAGATTGAAAAATGCATAAATTGATATTAATATATGAAATTCGTTCAAATCACCTAATATTTCAAGCATATTAGAGCCAATCTGTCCTGTCTTTAAATACATTCACGCGATCCTCATCTTCCGGACAGATCGACTTTGCTGTAGCCTTGTTTTTTCAATGCAGATTCATAGCTGCTTTTTATCTCTTTGTACTGGCTATAATCTAACTCTATTCCATAATCGTCGGCAAACTGTCGGGCTCGCCTGAACGCTGGAATAGAAATGATAATTTATGAAAATTACATTTGTTGAAAAGTCAGTGTTTTAAATGTGCTTTAACAGTGACTTTCTAATGCTTTCATTATATTTTATTGCCGCATATATGCTGGGTCACAAAATACAATATGACAAAATCTTTAGTGTTATTATGGTTATGTTTTTTTTTTTTTTTAAAATCGACCCTTAAGCGAATCAAATGAGCCAGAATGAATCTAAATATAACTACTATGTAAGTGTAATGAGGATCACATGAAAAATGAGTGTGCAAGAGTGCACATAATGTCAAATATTGCATTTTTTTAATGTTTAAAGGGCCATAAGCCGGACATCGATAATCCAATTTAGCCAGTTCAAAAACTTGTTTTAAATATTATAGTTATATAACTACTGTGTAAGTTTGATGAGAATCAGATGAAAAATGCGGGTATAGAAGTGCACATGCGGTCATATAGTGCATTTTTAATGTTTAAAGGGCCATAACCCGGATATCGATATTCAAATTTAGCCAGTTCTCAAACTTATTTTAAATATTATAGCTATATAACTACTGTGTAAGTTTGATGAGAATCGAATGAAAAATACGGGTGCTAGAGTGCACATGCGGTCATATAGTGCATTTTTATTGCTTCAAGGGCCATAACTCTGACATTGATATTCAATTTTGGCCAAAAAATGTCAAAGATATTATGGTTATGGGTATATAACTTCTATATACGTTTAGTGAAGATCATACCAAAAATGTTGGGGCTAAGAGGGCATACAACAAAACGGTTAACGGACGGACGACGGACAACAGGCGATCAGTATAGCTCACCTGAACAAAGCTCAAGGTGAGCTATACACATTACCTGAACAAAATACACCATACATACCAACAACATTGTACAATATACATACCAACAACATTATACATACCAACAACAATATACACTATACGTACCAACAACAGTATACTTACCAACAGTAAACACTATACGTACCAACAACAGTATACAATATACATACCAACAACAGTATATAATACACGTACCAACAACATTATACACTATACGTACCAGCAACAGTATACACTTTACGTACCAACAACAGTATACATACCAACAACAGTATACAATATACATACCAACAACAGTATACAATACACGTACCAACAACATTATACACTATTCGTACCAGCAACAGTATACACTTTACGTACCAAACAACAGTATACATACCAACAACAGTATACAATATCGTACCAACAACAGTTTACAATATACGTACCAATAAAAGTATACAATATACGTACCAACAACAGTATACATTCCAACAACAGTATACAATATACAAACCAACAACAGTATACAATATACTTACCAACAACACTATATATACCAACAACAGGTATCGATATACGTACCACACACTATACATACCAACTAAGTTTTAACGGTATGTTAAATTCACACAAAAATATCTGCGATGTCACATTTCCGTACACGCACACACATATACATATATTTCAAAATTTTACTTTTTTGAATAGCATATTTCATACACAATTTCTTAGCTATCGAAGACGGAAATGGCCAAAAAGCAAAAAAAAATTTTTTTGACCCCCACCCCCCTCGCCCTCATTTTTATAGCCCTTACCCTAACCCTAGCCCATAAAGTAAAAAAAAGAGAGTTGATTTAGATATATATACTTCTAAATCCAACCCCAACTTTTATTTTTTTAGCTTTATGAGTTAGGGTTATAATATTACCGTACACACACATATATACATATACAATGACGAGAAAAAAGAAACGCTTCATTCTAACAATAATTCCAATCGCATTATCATATAGGTATTTAAAGCATTTTCATTGGACAACGTCATTTTTTTTAAAGACTTTTATTTTTCGATAACCCCGTGAGCCGGACTACTTTTACGTTTCTCGCGTTAACAAAGAAGCATCACAATTTTGATGGGCAGTTAAACAAATCAAATCAAATCATGTTTTATTGGCAATTTTGGCAAACATTTGCCTTTGGCCATTTACAAAGTTTTTAAATAAATATGGCCGAGACACAATACACAACAAAATCATAAAAATCATTCTATTACATGTTATGTACTAAGCTATACACATATTGAGTATAAGAAACAGTTACATTATAAAGGGATCGTAAAGTATTTTCATTATTAGATATCATTTACTTGTTCTAGTGCTAGTTTTCTTATCTTAAAACTTCAGATACATATTTTCCTATTTTTAAAATATTTTTCTTGTTTTTATTTGACATAATACTTGAAAATTTCTGAACTGTAGGCCAAGATGAACTATTTAAATATAATATTCTGATGCTATGCCAAGATGGGCAACATAATAAGAAATTATATTCCGTTTCAACAACTTCCATGGCACACAATTTACATAGCCTAGTTTCTCTATCTATATAATTAAACCTTCCAAACTCAATTTCTAAATCGTGGGAGCTTAATCTAAGGCACGTAAACAGTTTTTCAATGGCATCATTTTTTATAACATCTAAATAATCTTCAAAAATAAACTGTTTCTTGAATTTCCTAAAATATTCCAATTTAGGCAAATCTTCAATGCCAGTATTCCAACTCTGCATGAATATACTGATCACGTATTCTTTGTCTAAACATGGGTAGATAATTTACGTTAGTATTAAAGTTTAACCATAGTTACCCAAATCCTAGTCTATCCAAATATTTCTTCACATTACTCGCCCAACATTTACCAGTGATAGATTCACAATAATCAATAAACGATCTATATATAATAGAATTTGGACTTTTCAAAATCTTAGTCCAGAATTTTAATGCTGTCTCTTTAGCTACATTTGACAGTGGATATCTTCCTAGTTCCCCTAATACAGCTAGATTTGAGATTTGCTGACGAACACCTAAAATACGTTTGCAGAATTAAATATGAATTTTATCCACTTCCTTGAAATCATAGATACCCCAGACTTCCGCCCCGTATAAGATAATAGATACCACTATCGAGTCAAAAAGGGATAACTTGCTTTTGATGTCAAGATTAAGTCTATCACAAACAGAAAGTAAGTTGTTATAAGCCTTCAATGATTATTCTGATAACGCGTTCACAGCGTGTGTCATATTACCCGTTTGAGTGAATTTTATATCTAAATAACAAAACGTGTCAAATAGGTTCCCCGTTAACAAAAAAAAAACCAAAGCTTTTAATTTCTTTTCTTTTCTCAGAGATACATACTTTTGTTTTATTAACATTTATTTTGAGACCCCATTTACGCGAATAGTTTGATATTTCATTAAGCTGCGTCTGTAAACTTTTTGAGGTAGTAGTGAATAGCGCTATGTCATCGGCAAATAAAATCATGTATATAGACAGTTGATTTAGATCATTCTCAGACAAACCTTGAAAGTCAGTACTGTACTGAATATCATTAATAAAACGTATAAATAAAAGAGGCGAGAGTGGCTCCCCTTGCTTTAAACCAAAACGTAACATCGAAGAATTCCGATAAATTACTGTTAGACGGAACTTTTACACAGGATTTAACATTGTCATAAATACATTTAATGATTTTAACCAGTTTAGAGCTTAATCCTGATTGTATAAACTTAACCCAGAGGGCATCCCTAATAACGGTATCAAAAGTCTTTTCGTAGACAATGAATGCACAATATAGTTTGGATTTATTAGCTAAATCTTTTGAATAATTGAATGAAGAATAAATATACTATCAGCTGTACTTCGTTTATCCCTGAAGCCAAATTGTGAAGCGTTAAAATTCATTTTCAGATGCGCAACAGCGATTAATTCTATTCCGTAAAACCAATGAAAATATTTTCGAGATTTTATTTACAGGAGTAATTCCTCGAAAATAAATTACTAGGGTCAGTTTTATCTCCTTTTTTATGAATAGGAATTATAACTCCCCTACATAACGCATCAGGGTAAATACCAGAGTCAAATATATGATTAAAAATATGTATAAAATATGGACTAATAAAGTCTTTAGAATCAATAAAAAAGTCAGCAACATTATTTTCAAAGTCACAACTTTTATGTCTTTGTACACTGGAAATGTTTTTTTGACATTTCCTCAATACTTATTGGACAGTCAAGAGATCGATAGACAGTGCTTCCGGTTGCATATCCGGAATATGTTCATCAGGGTCGAACTGCCAATGCAGGATATTTGAACTCTTTTTAAAATGGTCCACGAAATCTTGCATATTATTATCGCATGAATTATGACTATTATTTTTCTTGTATTAATTTAGGTTTCCAGAATTTCCTGGGGTTTTTCTTTCTTAGAGACGATAATTTACCTTTTTCGACTTTATGGAAATCAAATTTTGCTACTCTTTTTGCATTGCAGAATACCCTTCTACTATTCAAATATAATAATCTATTTTTTTTTTCATTTTGATTAGATTTAAAGACCCTTTTATCATTTAGAAATTGATTTTTTTGGCATTTCGACAAGTTTCATTAAACCATAGAGATTTTTTTTTTATTTTATGTTTTGAATTTATTCTATATGGTTTCCCATTTGTTTGAAAAGAAATATCATATATAATATTAAATAAATTATTTACATATGTATTAATATCAAATTCGTTTTGTAATAATTTATCACAAATATCATCAAATATGTTTATTTTCATGCAATAAAGTGTTAAAACCATTTAAATCTGAAACGTTCCAAATGATTTTATCATATGTTAAATCATCAGTTTTATATAATATTATTTTATCACAGTCAATCAAAAACTCTGTCGGACAATGGTCATATTTTCATATTTTTCCTTGTAATATATAATTATACCCCCACTATGACGTTTAGCTTTCCGATTAGGTTTCGGTCTATAACATGAAAATTCGTTATAACCATCAATATTTACACAAGATATATTTGAGTTCCAAGTTTCAGTTTAAAGCAAAATATTATATTGATTTACGAAGTTTAAGAAATCACAGTCTGACAGTTTTTGTTTAATCCCCTGTACATTCCAGAGTAGGAATTTCAACTGTTCCTTGGGTCCGCCCTAGACATCTGTAAAATTGTCCGCTCTGTACAAAGAACCGTTAATGTAAAGTTTGTCATAGGCTAACTTTTTGTTTTCAGATTTTGCCTTAATCATGATTGGAATAAATTTTTCTGCGTTCCTGAATTTCTTTTGGGTACTGGTCCCTAATTCTGATGATTGAGTCCTTCAGTTTGTCAAATGACGCTTGTTTGATACGTAGCTTGTCCTGATGGTAGTTGAATTTGACCACGATTGGGCGTTTTTTTTCCCCGCTTGGAAATGGCCGATACGGTGAGCACGGTCGATCTTGAAGGTATAAGCATCCGGTATATTGAGAGTTGTTTTATGAAGTCGGTCATTTTCCGAGTACAGTTCTTGTTTGCACGTTCCTGATGTTTGGATATTTCATCAAAATTGAAAAATAAAAGATTGTCCCTCATGGATCGCGACTGCATATCAATCATGTCTACCGAAAGACGGGTATTATCAGATTGCAGCTTATTGTATTCCTCTTGAATTTCTGCATTTTTAGCTGTTTCAGTTTTAAACATATTTCTGTTTGTTTCTTTTAAATGTCCTCGGATTCCTGTGTGTCGTAGTGTCTACTTGCTTCATTATAAATGAACTTCTTATTTTGCACGTGTAGTTCGGACTCGAGCGATGAGACTCTAGTGTCTATATGTTTTTGTGGCATCTGTGTTTCAATTGTGTCAAGTTTACACAGTCGTTTATCGATGGAATCAAGTTTGTCTAGTTAACAATATACGAACTTAAATAACGTTCACAACGGTTCCACGTTTTTTTAATGCCCCCCCCCCCCCCCCCCCCCCCCCCCACAAAAAAAAATAATTTTGGGGTGGCATATAGTAATCGCAGCGTCCGTCTGTCCGTCCGTCCGTCTGGAGCAGCAGTTGTGGGTTGCGTTGCCAGTACAGAATGGCATTGTGGGTTTTTTTTGGTACTTGTGGGGTGCAATGTTCACCCCACAAGTGCGAAAACGCGTCCAAATGGCATTGTGGGGTTAATTTCATTTTTTTCCACATTTTTCTTTTACTTTTTTTTCACCTTTTTTCATTCTTTTTTAGTGTCATTAGGGTTGGATCTCAAGGTTTGTGACATTAGGGTTAGAAAGAAAATAGATTTTGTTTTGTGTCATGAAAAAAAAAGATGTTTTATAACATATAAAAACCGCACCCCACATCACTTCCACCAGAACGTCCGTCCTTCCGTCCGGTATTTCGTTTCCGACCTGTAACTGTGTCATGCATAGATGGATTTTGTTGATACTTGCAACAAATGATCAACAGAACATGACGACGTGTCGCGAATAAGACCCACACCCGTACCTCAAAGGTCAAGGTCATAATTTCAGTTTGTTTGACAATACTTTGAGTTTATGTGAGATTTCGTTTCTGGCCTGTAATTTTGTCGTGCATAGATGAATTTTAATGATACTTGCTACAAATTACCAACATAACATCATGACATGTTGGGGGGCATGTGACACTTAACAGTGACATTTCTTGTTTAATTATAAAACATAGCGAAAACAAATGTTAGACTAGTCGTAGTTGTTTTTTCTCGGGTTATTGTTTTATAGATTTCTTTGATTCAGCGATTTAACCGGGTGTCACAATCAGACCATAAGTTGTTTTGAAAAACAATGAAGTAGGCAATAAAATGTTCAGATTTGAGATGTACAGTGTACCATTGAACACAACCCTGGTTTACCGAACGTGAATGCTGGTCGTTGACAAAAAATTCCACAGGAAAAATTAAATAAAAACATGTACATGTAGTTGAAGTTCAGAAGAAGACGATCGTGAGACAATGTACACAGACTTTGCACGTAAAAGTCGTTTAAAACGTTCCAAATTCGGATACTCCATTAATGAGCGTGGATTTATATGACCTTCGTAGATATTGACACATTTTTTAAAAACAAGCGTGCAGACAAAAACTTAACAATGTCGTCAGCGTCTACGTATATATATACACTGTGTGGGTATTTCCTGGAATTATTGATTTTTTTATTTGTATAAATCGAGAGATAAAAGGCGAGTGTTTAATTCTTTCACCGCAATATATTTCGTTATTTTACAATCAACCATCTAATGTTACAGAGTTCATCTGATATAAAAGGAAACAATAGCCGTTACGATATTATTGGATATTAGATCTTGAGAATTTGATGTCAACCAGATCAGAGGTGATGTATTCTTACGCGTTTACTTTATAGCCTTTAGTTATTTTTTTTTATTCACTTGAGGAGTCTCAAATTAAATATAATCATCAGGTTTGGAATCATAAAGATTAAATTCATTTTTTTTCCTGTTTTTTCTGCACGTGTTAAGAATGTCGAATCACGGACAAATCTGACATGAAGTCCTTCGGACTCAAATTTGACATAAAGTCCTTTGGACTTTATTTGATTTGTGCGTGATTAAACATTCTTTATACATACATAAAAACCAGAAAAAAATGAATGTAATCCTATAATAGTTTGTTCACCGTGATTAGAAAAAGAACGATTCTATTTGCAAATTTCATCATTTAAGAGAATTGCTGGTTCATTAGACAGCATTTCATGGTCGCATTATATGCTTCAAATTTTGAATTTCAGTAGACTATTCAGAGCCATTTCACTTACGCAACCAGAAGCTCGTGTGGGTACTTCTACTGTCAACCACAGCAGCAAGACGTCACCCCATGGAACCGCACCAGTTACGTAGCAGATACCGTGGGATTCTGGCCCACTCCTTGTGGACAGCTGTTGTCAGTTCTTGGACGTTGGCAGGCTGCGGTTGACGTTGACGTAACCGCCGTCCAAGGTAATCCCAGGCGTGTTCAATCGGATTGCAGTCAGTTGAACACGTCGGTCAAGGTAAGACGTCAATGTTGCGGGTCTGTAAAAAGTTGCTGGTGACACGTGCAACGTGAGGTGGATGTTGTCATGCTAGAAGACCAGGGCTTGACGTTGGCGGAACGTAGGGACAACCATAGGACGTAATATCTGGTTGATGTAACGCCTAGCTGTGAGATTACCTTGGCACACGACGAGTTTGGACTTAAGGAGGAATATACCTTTTAAATTATTTTCGAAATCAGTGGAATATTTGGTATGTAATGAAATTAAAAGTAATTTCCAATTTGGATATGCTTTTTTTTCTGCGGTAAATATAACACTTCTTTACCTATGACGTCGTAAACATGGCCATGTTTGGTCTTTCTGACGTCCCGATTTATAGCAGCAAAATCGCGTATTTGTCGACCTCAGTCAAGTTATACCGAATGTACAGAATCGAAACACATATCACCACGTACACATTCAACGGATATATGAATTTACATATGCAATAATTACGACGAACGCCAAATTCTGAAAATACTAACGAAAAACGGAAATTATTATTTTCTCGATTTTTTCGGAAAAAATGTTTCAAATCAAAATTACCAAAAAACAAACCGAGCGATTTTGGAATAATTTTTATTTGATTTCTAACAATATGCTTCACAGTGATTGTGAGATTTTTAGAACAATTGACAAACTAGATTTTTTTTTATTTTTAATTATTTAACCCCACCCTACGTCAAAAAAGACGTCAACATATTACATAATTCTACGCGTTTTCCATAAGATTTTTGGCGGTTGATTAAGGTTAAAATATTTTCTAAATCAGTGGTTCAATTAGTATATTATGAAACTAGAAGTAATTTCCAATGTGAATATGTATTTTTTGCAGCGGTCAATAGAATATATATTTATATGTGACGTCGTAAACATGGCCATGTTCAGCCTTTTTGACGTCCCAATGTATAGCAGCCAAATCGCATATTTTTCGACCTCAGTTGAGTTATTCCTAATACACAGAATAGAAACATATATCACAATGTACACATTTGCAAAATTCGCATGGTTTGATTTTTGGTAATTTTGATTTGAAGCCGTTTTTACGAAAAAATCGAGAAAAAAATAGTTTCCGTTTTTCGCTAGTATTTTCAAAATGTGGCGTTCGTCATAATTTTTGCATCTGTAAATGCATACATCCGTCAAATGTGTACATGGTGATATATGTTTCTATTCTGTGTATTAGGAATAACTCAACTGAGGTCGAAAAAATACGCGATTTTGCTGCTATACATTGGGACGTCAAAAAGGCTGAACATGGCCATGTTTACGACGTCACATATAAATATATATTCTATTGACCGCTGCAAAAAATACATATTCGCATTGGAAATTTCTTCTAGTTTTATAATATACTAATTGAACCACTGATTTAGAAAATAATTTAACCTTAATCAACTGCCGAAAATCTTATGGAAAACGTATAGAATTATGCAATATGTTGACGTCTTTTTAGACGTAGGGTGGGGTTAAATAATTCCAAATAAAAAAAAAATCTAGTTTGTCAATTGTTCTAAAAATCTCACAATCACCGTGAAGCATATTGTTAGAAATCAAATAAAAATTATTCCAAAATCGCTCGGTTTGTTTTTTGGTAAATTTGATTTGAAGCATTTTTTTCGAAAAAATCGAGAAAATAATAATTTCCGTTTTTCGTTAGTATTTTCAAAATGTGGCATTCGTCGTCATTTTTGCATCTGTAAATTCATATATCCGTTGAATGTGATCGTGGTGATATGTGTTTCGATTCTGTACATTCGGTATAACTTGACTGAGGTCGACAAATACGCGAATTTGCTGCTATAAATCGGGACGTCAGAAAGACCAAACATGGCCATGTTTACGACGTCATAGGTAAAGAAGTGTTATATTTACCGCAGAAAAAAAGCATATCCAAATTGGAAATTACTTCTAGTTTCATTACATACCAAATATTCCCTTGATTTCGAAAATAATTTAAAAGGTATATTCCTCCTTAAACGGTTGTGCTGCAGAACGCAATTGTTAGCGTAACGTTCATGACGTCGTCTGTAGACACGGATACGTCCGTCGGCGTTCAATAAGTTGAAACGTGACTCGTCACTAAACACCTCGTTCTGCCAACGCTGATCGCGATGGTTATGGGCCTAAATAAGACGTTGGTGACACTGACGTCGCGTAAGAACTAGACCGCGGTAGGAGCTGTGGCAGCTAATTCTCTAAGCCGATTTCTGACTGTATGTCGACTTACAGGGCGTCCACGGTTACCTACCACTAAACTAGACGTGGATTCAGCCATCAGAAATCTGTCACGCAGATTGCGTTGACGTATGTAATCATACTGCCGTACCTGACGTACCTGAACGTGGCCTATCGGCAAATGTTTCCGTGTCTCTGACACGGCGAACAAGACGCAAAATTGTCGAACGAGTTTATAAAACGTCGAGCGACTTGTTCTTGCGTTCGCCCACATTCAAGCATGGCCAAAACTTAGGCCCTCTGTTCGAAATTTAGCTTCGGCATTAACAAAAACTCGATAATTGTCAGAAAATTTCTGAAAATATGGTTATATGTCGACTAACACATGCACCTGTCTAAAATTGACTCGATAAAACCACATGGTTGACACACACGAGCTGCACGAGGAAATCATGAGCAGGTACATGAATTAAACAATGAGCTGAATAAAATCGTACTTATTCGGTTGGTTGGGTTTGTCGGTCAGAGTACATGTACATTTCTGACATTTTCCCCCAAATTTAAACTTTGTAACGAAAATAACGTCAATTTTCGATGAGGCGTTTCTTTTTCTCGTCAGTGTATTAAAAAATCTTACTTTTTTAATAGCATACTTTATACACATTTACTTGTTCAATTTACAAACTATGCGCATTATTATCGGTATTGTTCTTCCAATCTTCACACATGGTAGCCATACACATACTTACGGGAGATAAAATTGGTTAATTTTAACGTTATGTTAAAACCACAAAAAGTACCTGTAATGTTACAATACTGGATACGCGTTCACATTGTTGTATAATCGACTCAACAACTCTCTGTATATCCTAAGTACATTTTATTCACATAATTATAAAGTTTGCAATAGTTCAAAGTCACAAGCTAACATTTTTAAGCTCGCTACCGCTCGTTTAAACTAATCCTAGTTTAACTGACGTGTTACTCTGTCTGTGTCTAAAAACCAACTCTCTGTCCTCTCTATGCTAAAAACAGTCTCTGAATGAATAAACAACTATTCTATCATTGGTAAAATTCATTTCTACTTTTCTATTGGTCAGTATTATAATTATAGATCTTAAAGACAAGCCGACCACATTAACTTGTCAACAATACATGAAGATAACCCTAGGCTATCATTTATCTCCAGTAAAATGTCATCCTATCTCATTAAACTTTCATAGATTAAAGATTCAAGATTTCTTTGTTGGTAACGTATCCATATAATGTTTTTATTACATACTAATATTTAATATATTTATTTATGTCATATGAAGTATCTTCAATTCTAACATCACACTTACATCCCATAATGTTACAACACACATACATTCAAAGTCTTACTTTTTGAAAGCATATTTTATACACCTATGCGTGTTTTGTTTAACATGCACTTTATATGTATAATATATGCATATACATATAAAACCATGTGTTGTTTTCAAGGCATGCTTAATTTGTAATTTTACTCTTTTATGGCCCTTTTTTCCACATGGATATTCCTGATTACATGTTTTGTTTTTTTATTCTTGTTCAGTATACTAAACTATATTTTAATGGTTCTATCCAGGAAGACCTTGAGTGTGATTTGTCAAAGTTGTAAAAACTTGTTGAACAATCGATGTAAAATTAATATTTTTAAAAAAGATGTGTTGCTATTGTCAAGGTCTATATATAATTTCTTGCTATTGTGAACCATTTTAATTCTAAGTGTTCACCATATAAGAATGCGGGACAGTATTGTGTGTGTAAGGTATGAAATACGAAATATGGAAAAAGAACAATTTTGTAAACAAGGAGTATATCCATAGCAACCCAATCAGCCAAATACAAGGTAAACCCACTACTGTACCACGTGATACAAAAACATGGATCCATATATATCGGTGTTTGGAATCTTTTTATTTTTTGGGGGTTGGCATATAGTAATCGCAGCGTCCTTCCGTCCATCCGGTATTTTCGTGTCCGGCCTGTAACTTTGTCATGCATAGATGGATTTTGTTAATGCTTGCTACAAATGATCAACATAACACGACGACATGTCGCGAGTAAGACCCACACCCGTACCTCAAAGGTGAAGGTCACACTTTGAGTTTGTCTGACAACACTTCGAGTCTGTGTGAGATTTCGTGTCCGACCTGTAACTTTTTCATGCATAAATGGATTTATAAATACTTGCCCCAAATGATTAACATAAGATGACGACGTGTCGCGAGTAAGAACCACACCCGTATCTCAAAGGTCAAGGCCACACTTTAATTTTGTTTGACAACACTATACATCTGTGTGAGACTTCGTGTTCGGCCTGTAACTTTGTCATGCATAGATGGATTTTGTTAATACTTTCTACAAATGATCAACATAACATGACGACTCGTCCCGAGTAAGACACAATCAGCCAAAATACAAGGTAAACCCACTACTGTATCCACGTGATACAAAAACATGGATCATATATATCGGTGTTTGGAATCTTTTTATTTTTGGGGGGTTGGCATATAGTAATTACAGCGTCCTTCCGTCCATCCGGTATTTTCGTGTCCGGCCTGTAACTTTGTCATGCATAGATGGATTTTGTTAATACTTGCTACAAATGATTAACATAACACGACGACATGTCGCGAGTAAGACCCACACCCGTACCTCAAAGGTGAAGGTCACACTTTGAGTTTGTCTGACAACACTTCGAGTCTGTGTGAGATTTCGTGTCCGACCTGTAACTTTTTCATGCATAAATGGATTTATAAATACTTGCCCCAAATGATTAACATAAGATGACGACGTGTCGCGAGTAAGACCCACATCCGTACCTCAAAGGTCAAGGCCACACTTTAATTTTGTTTGACAACACTATACATCTGTGTGAGACTTCGTGTTCGGCCTGTAACTTTGTCATGCATAGATGGATTTTGTTAATACTTTCTACAAATGATCAACACAACATGACGACTCGTCCCGAGTAAGACCCACACCTGTACCTCAAAGGTCAAGGTCACACTTTGAGTTTGACAACACTTTGAGTCTGTGTGAGATTTCGTGTCTGGCCTATAACTTTGTCATGCATACATGGATTTTTATAAATACTTGCTCCAAATGATCACAATAACATGACGACGTGTCGCGAGTAAGACCCATACCCATACCTCAAAGGTCAAGGTCACACTTTAAGTCTGTGTGAGATTTCATGTCCAACCTATAACTTTGTCATGCATAGATGTATTTCATAAATACTTGCTCCAAATGATCAACATAAGATGACGACGTGTCGCCAGTAAGACCCACTCCCGTACCTCAAAGGTCAAGGCCACACTTTAATTTTGTTTGACAACACTTTGAGTCTGTGTGAGATTTCGTGTCCGACCTTTAACTTTGTCATGCATAGATGGATTTTATAAATACTTGCTACAAATGATCAGCACAACTAGACGACGTGTCGCAAGTAAGACCCGTACCCGTTCCTCAAAGGTCAAGGTCAATCTTGAGTTACACTTGCAACAAATGATCAACACAACATGACGACGTGTCGCGAGTTAGACTCGTACCCGTACCTAAAAGGTCAAGGTCAATCTTGAGTTTGTTTGACAACACGTTGAGTCTTTGTGAGATTACGTGTCAGACCTGTAACCTTGTCATACATAGATGGATTTGTCAATACTTGCTACAAATGATCAACATAACATGACGATGTGTTGCGCGTTACACCCAGACTACCACTTCAAAGGTCAAGGTCACAAATTAACTTTGTATGAAGACCTTTTCGGTCTGATTGATATATGTGTCCGGACTGTAACTGTGTCACCTATGGATTAATTTCAGAAACACTTGGCTCAATTCATCAGCATGACATGACGACGTGTCACACGTAAGACCCATATGTGTATTTCAAAGTTCAAGGTCCCACTTTGAGTTTGTATTTTGATGTAAAAAAATTGTGAAGATTTTGCAAAACACAGAGATTGTTGATGGTCATGATATGTTAAATGTACCTGATATCAATATAAATCAAATGAAAAAAGACCAGCGCTTAGCATTTAGCAGTTATTGACACCCTTCAAATTTATGAAATTAATTCTACTTTGTATAAGCCATTGCGTCTGTAGTCTCGGGTACTGCTGGATCAGGTAAATCTTTTAAAATTAAATTGATTGAAAAGGCAGTTAAACTTCAACCCAGTCCAACAAATCTGTCCAAATTATTTGTCCAACAGGCAACAGTGCCAACATCATTAAGGTGTCACACTGCACAGCTTTCTAAAAATTCCTGTAGGTAATACTGGGAAGGAAATGTCTGCCCCACAGGGTTCTGTTGGTGACCAGTTACAAAATAATTTACACTCCTTAAAAGTTCTTTTTAGTTAAACCAAAATTGTGGTTAGTGATAATTTCTCTAAAGCATATCGCTTTCTAGCCTGAAATTTGATTTATTTTTTTTTCTAATGAACCAGTTCACTAAATTTTAAACTGATTTTGTCCTCAATGAAAGTTTTGGATTTATTAAAATGTTTTAAAAATTGTGTAAAATATTTGGATGAACATGTTCTATAATGAATCATATGTAGTGATTCCAACCATTGCATCTTTAAACGAGTTCGTCTTGAGCATTGTCATATTTTATTTGCACTTTGTATTTCCCTCATTTGGACCAAGATCAAATTATCCCTCATCTATTTAACTGCTTTTTTTTACATTTTAATGAATTTTATATAATATTATTGTATGTTCTCTTTGCAAGTTTGATAAGCGGTATATGTACATTTCTTTTATTTTAATTTCCTCGGTCTTGGAAAGCAGCCGTATGGTACTATTTTTGTTTATCAATTTTCTATCATTTAAACAGGAGATTTTCTATAAATTGTAATTATTAATGTCATTACACTAAGAGTCTTCAAGCAGCATTTAACAGTTAACATAGCACGATGTTCCCTTCGGATTTTTTGCCACCTGGTGTAATTTATCAAAAATCTGTACAATTGATATCTGAAGTTTTTATAAACAAAGTACCGCAGTCGTACAATTTTTTTCTGACGTTTTAACGACTTTCTGCATGGCTTGTTAAAAAAAAACTCAGCTAAATCGAAAGCTGGTGTTTCATAATATATGTGTACATGTACAAATATTTGATAATTTTAGATGTAAATAAACTTGATAGGAATGCCACAACCTACCGTACCCTGAGTTTTTACATTATAATAATGATAACTGTTTACTATTTTGAAATATTTTCAAGTCCTTAACATTTGGCCTAATTCGCAATTATTTAATGTTTATCCATTTTCAGGTTGTTACATTATTTTATAATCAGATCAAGCCCATCAACCAACAAATACTACTACCTGTATAATTTGAAATTAAGAATGTACCTATTATATCATATACTTTGTATTACCATTGTAATTTTGGTAAAAAATAATGAAGTATGAACGACTATACTCTTCAGCATTTCTGTAGCTGATAGTATTATAAATTTTGTTTATTTAAGGAAGAAACAGTTACCATCACCACGAAAACTTATTTGTATTTTGTTATTTATTATCCATCATTCATTTTGTACTCTACTTATTGGAAGTAAATAAAATATTATTATTATATAACTTTCAAACTATATTTAAGATGAATACTAAATAATAGTTGGTGATAACTGACTCGAGAGGAAACTGGCTGCAACGGTATCAAAAAATGTCCATTGCACCAGTAGTATTGTTGTTAAGGCTTTGCCCGGAGCTTACACCAATCGGGCACATCAAGTTTTGGTACAAACTAATTTATCTATTTCTCCTATGGTTGCTGTTGCAGTTGGCATTTGTAATTTGACCAGGAGAAAAAAAAACAGCACTGAAAATGGCACTAAGTTAGTTTATGGCCAGCCTATCAATAAAGTGCCTGCTCTCTGCCATGCTTTTGATGACATCAAAGCCTTGGTACAGGATAATGGTATTCCGTGCAAGTTTGTGACCATACCTTCTGTGTCATTGTCTTTGTAAAATAGATATAGGCAAACTAGAAATGTGTTAACGGTGCCAACTACTAGTACCTTTGAGTTGAACGTTAAGCAGATGACTCTAGAAAATGACATTCTTAAGATCAATATGCATATCAGTGACCTTAACAACCAACCAAATTTAAGGACTGTGCATTGGGATAAGGATTTGAGGAAAACCTCCATCAAAAGACGTGGTGCAACAATGCACAATACAAAATCCTATTTGAGAGTTGTATATAAGGAATTGTATGATGGTGTACACCCGTGTGACACATTGAGAACCCGTTGGTATAGACTTCTGATTGAATCTATATCAGAGGATCTCTCTATATAACGTACCCTATAAGCATTGCACAGTTCATAATTTTGCTTTCACTTTACTTCGTCGTCAACACTACCCAATATCTTCAGTCCTTAAATATAACAGAGCTGTAATTTTTCAGGTAATATTGTTACGATATATCCTGAAAAAAAGTAATGAATTAAGTCAAAATAGAGATTTTAAAACATCTTTCTAATATATATCTTCATCAAGATATTTTTTTCATTTTATTATTATAAATGTATAATTCTTTCAATAACATATCGAATTGAATATATATGTCTCTAATCATACGTGACTTAAATTACATACTATGGAAAAATGTGTATTATTTCAATTATTTTGGTTAAAGAAATAAAAGTTTAGATTTAAAGAAAAATCACTTTGATAGACATTCGCATATACAGCATCATATATCATTATTGATTATTGTACTTATTATTGAATGATTCATGGCTATAATTCACTGAACAGATAAATCATTAGTATAACTATTAAACAAAACATATTTCCCGATGAAACTATATTAGAAATATGTTTTAAACTATCTCTTTTGACTTAATTCACTATTTATTTCAAAATGTATGAGAACAGTATACACTTCAAAACTACAGCTCTACTATCTTTAAACCTGTGTGGTTCCGGGTAAGAATAGAATCACTGTCTATCTCTGCAAAAGGGTAGGAATCTTCCGAATGGGTGTCCTGTTCATTTAATCATTTTTGTCATGTTCATTATTGTGGTTAAATTCCTAACCCCTGTGTGGTTCCAGGGAGTCAATTACTGCAGTTCTGAAGGTATCAAGGTTCTAGGTTCATTCTGCACATTCTTCCTGTTAGCGTCGAATAACCTTTCTAATGTGTTGGTACACCATAACCTAGCATCTACGACCATAAACATCAACTATTTTTTTAAATATGTATTTGTCATGGTGTGTGGCGCGAAAGTCAATAACCTAGCATTTACGGACATTAGCAACAACTATTTTTT
The DNA here is from genome assembly GCA_029582155.1 of Panopea generosa. Taxonomy (NCBI): domain Eukaryota; kingdom Metazoa; phylum Mollusca; class Bivalvia; order Adapedonta; family Hiatellidae; genus Panopea; species Panopea generosa. The sequence goes on along the minus strand of CM055911.1, from coordinate 35,172,272 downwards.
TAATATCTGTATTTGTCATGATGTGTGTCGCGAAAGTCGCTAACCTTATATTTACGGCATAGTCATCAACCAATTTTTTAATATCTGTATTTGTCATTATGTGTTGCGCGAAAGTCGCTAATTTACATTTACGGCATATTCTTCAACCAATTTTTTAATATCTGTATTTGTCATGGTGTGTGGCGCGAATGTCGCTAACCTTACATTTACGGCATAGTTATCAACCACTTTTTAATATCTGTATTTGTCATGGTGTGTTGCGCGAAAGTCGCTAACCTTACATTTACGGCATAGTCATCAACCAATTTTTAATATCTGTATTTGTCATGGTGTGTGGCGCGAAAGTCACTATCCTAACATTTACGGACATAATCATCAACCATCTTTTTAGTATCTTTATTTGTCGTGTATGGTGCAATAGTCGCTAACCTTACATTTATGGACATAAACAACCATTTTTTTAATATCTGTATTTGTCATGGTGTGTGGCGCGAAAGTCGCTAACCTTACATTTACGGCATAGTCATCAACCAATTTTTTAATATCTGTATTTGTCATTATGTGTGGCGCGAAAGTCGCTAACCTTATATTTACGGCATAGTCATCAACCAATTTTTTAATATCTGTATTTGTCATTATGTGTTGCGCGAAAGTCGTTAACTTTACATTTACGGCATAGTCATCAACCGTTTTTTTAATATCTGTATTTGTCACAGTGTGTGGCGCGAAAGTCGCTAACCTTACATTTACGGCATAGTTATCAACCAATTTTTAATATCTGTATTTGTCATGGTGTGTGGCGCGAATGTCGCTAACCTAACATTTACGGCATAGTCATCAACCAATTTTTAATATCTGTATTTGTCATGGTGTGTGGCGCGAAAGTCACTATCCTAACATTTACGGACATAATCATCAACCATCTTTTTAGTATCTTTATTTGTCGTGTGTGGTGCAATAGTCGCTAACCTTACATTTATGGACATAAACAACCATTTTTTTAATATCTGTATTTGTCATGGTGTGTGGCGCGAAAGTCGCTAACCTTACATTTACGGCATAGCCATCAACCAATTTTTTAATATCTGTATTTGTCATTATGTGTGGCGCGAAAGTCGCTAACTTTACATTTACGGCATATTCTTCAACCAATTTTTTAATATCTGTATTTGTCATGGTGTGTGGCGCGAAAGTCGCTAACCTAACATTTACGGCATAGTCATCAACCAATTTTTTAATATCTGTATTTGTCATGGTGTATGACGCGAAAGTCGCTAACCTAACATTTACAGACATAATCATCAACCTTTTTTTTTTGATATCTGTATTTGTCATGGTGTATGACACGAAAGTCGCTAACCTAACATTTAGGAACATAATAGTCAACTTTTCTTTAATATCTGTATTTGTCATGGTGTGTGGCGTGAAAGTTGCTAACATAACATTTACGGACATAATCAACCTTTTTTCAATATCTGTATTTGTCATGGTGTGTGGCGCGAGTCACTTACCTAGCATTTATAGACTTTTTTTACTTTGGGTTAAAAACACTTATTTAGTACTGTTGTTTTAATTTTTCTAAACTGTTAGTAATGCATTATTAATTCTCCACTTTTTTATGTACAATTAAACAGTCTTTAAACAAATGCATAATATATCTTTGATAACTTAAAGAATATTCCAATACCGAATAAAAAATAAGTAAGAGTATAGTACATTTAAAGTTGCACATAATAGTTCATTTTGAAACTAATTTAATAAGTTAGGGAAGAGGTGTCAGCAGAACATTTGCTGTGTGAATAAAACGGTAATTAACCAGTTGCATGAATTGAAATTGCAATTTTGAAATTTTATTTGATATTTTATTTCATTTCATTATGCATGCAATTTAGACTTATATATGTTGTCAAATTAGTTCGTTCTATTTTTCAGTCTTGTGCTTAACTGTTTCTTCGTTAAATCGGTACATGTATATGTAATATTTATAACTTTAAAGTGACACATTGACTATATTTTACCAAGAAAATTATTATGTATACACCTCCTTATGTGCTTTTTTTTATATTTTGAACATAGAAACAAATTTGTTTGGAATAACTACTTGTTTGGTATCCAATCAGCGCTTCCTAGTCAGTGCACATGTGCAAAACCTGTTAGTTTACCAACATGAATATTTATAAAGTTACCTTACAAAATTTGAATCATTGATTATACTTATTTTCAATAAACATTAATGGTTCTTTTTTGGTTTTACCTTCTAACAAAACGAGTTTGGATCTTTTTTTAATCATTTTTTTTTTATTACTATACAATTTGTAAATAAATTCCTTTTCGGGTGGTCATTGTGTCGCTTAAAAAGTTTTGAAATTTATGTCACAAGTTTGTGTTTTGATATAAGTTATTTTGCGCATAATTGTCATTTCAGATCTAATCGCACATGTTTATGTTAGTTAAGTAAGCATTTTAAGCTGTACTGATCAAAATCCAGATTAGTTAATGTGATAGTTTGTCCTCTGTCCGTCAGTTAGCAATAAACAAAACACATAAATAAAAATTATAACCCCAAACTGGTATTTTGATGAACTTTAATTGTAGCGTTGTTAATAAATATTCAAATGGGTTCCACACTGTTAAAACCTAGACCACTGTGTCTATTAACTTGTTATCATCTTCAAAATTCAGCTTTCAACATTTTTTTATATCTTCAACTGTAGCATCCTGTCATTGACTTGTGCAAATCAGTTGGGTATGGCAAAAATCTAGATAAGTCACCTTAATGACTTCTTGGTCAGAACCAGTAATGCGTACATCTTATGTTTGTTGTTTAAATATATTTTACATGAATATGAAATGATAGGTAACAGAAATTAAATTATTTTCTTTTATTCTAATCAAATGTTTAAAATGAACCATCCTTAATATCTTATTATTAACCTTTTCAGTGTACCACCCAAGCAGCAGAAAGGGTTCGGTGATTTTGTTTTGTTTTGATTTACAGAATAACTATGTCAATTAAAATTGAATATATAATGATTATTTTCATCAATACCATTGAAAAGTATATGATACATAACTTTAGTGTGATACTATTTATGTATGTATTTTGTTGTTTGGAGGTTTTTTGATACAGCATCTGACTATTAAAGACCTCGAATTTAGTCTTAGTTCAAGCCAAATCAGCTGCAACTTTGAAATAAACTATTATATAGTAGCATATTTGAATTATACGTCAAAACAAGTGGTTAAATTCATTTTCATCAATAATAGTATATAAATTAAATTATGGTTTTACAAAAAAAAAGTAAAAATAAATCAACCTCACATCTAGAGGTTTGTACAAATACTGTTCTTTAAGAAGATATTTTACTGTGTTGTTTTGTTACTGTTTTGTTTTAAAGGGAGTATATTGGCAATATGGTGTTATAAATAAACATTAATATACCTTAAACATAAACAATTATGATTTCAAGGTATATTCTTGTGTGTTGCTGCTCTATTATATGCGTTGGTTTTTAAAAGCTACATCATTTCATTTTGATTTGTTTACCTTTCTATTTTGAATCAGCCATTATAAACGACGGTGGTGTAAATTTTTGTGTACAGATGCATAGTTTATGCCTGATCAGTTGCGTGCATGTGCACGGATATCATCGGAAAAGAGAAGCGATGTTCGGAATGTTAACGGAGATAAAAGTAAAAATTGACAGTATTGTTGATATTTTGTCTAGTGTTAATCAAATAATATTTAGGATAAATATGGCATTGAATCAGTATACACACACTATTTTATGTGCATAACATATAGAGAATTTCTCCATTTGCAGCTGTAATGTATAGTTTGCCAATATATTCCCTTTAATGTTAAGGATAATTGTTGAATCAAATTCATAGTGTTCTCCTAACCGATGAGTCCCAGAAACACTGTATATGTCATTTTTTTCTAAATAGGACGAAACACACTTAACAGCATTTTTTAAATTATCACAATATACTTTTTTTCTGAAGTTTAACATTAAAAGTAAATAATCAAACTATTATGTGGAGCTTTACTTTGAAAGACATATTTTACAGTATGCATTTGTTTATGATTAAACCATATATTGAGGCGACACATTGTTAACCATTTTTGTTTTAAATTGAAATGATTAAAACTAAATTAAGGGTTTAGATTATTATAAATTGGCTCCACAGTGGACTGTGGAAGCTGTGTAATTGTTCGGTGTGTGTTAGGGAACTTTATGGTATGGAGGAATTAAACTATCAAGGGTTACAGAAAGGTACCACAACATAACCCTTGTATGTTGCACAATAGAAACATAATAGAAACATCAAACATATTGATTTTCCAGCAGGTGTGAAGTTTTTTTAGGTCTAGTATTTTTTTATTGTTAATGAAACCTTGAATTAAAATCTTCAGTCATTTCAGTCCTTTAAGACCTTAAAAGTGTGTGTCGGACTATAAACACTATTCATTTCCATCCTATGACACTGGTTAAAAGGTCACAACTTGTTTGTGCGATTGTTTATTAAATGTTAAGGATAATGTTGCCAGTAGTTCAGTCGATTATGCTAGAAGCAATGGTGGTTTAAAAATTATTTGTATAATAAAGTAACCATTTAATAAGTGACCAACACACACATATATATGTTACAGTAAGATTGTGAAACCAGGGATTTCATGAAATCCCTGAAAATTTCAGTAATTTCGCGAAATTACTGTTTCACTCAGGGATTTCATGAAATCCCTGAAAATACCAGTAATTTCATGAAATCCCTGAAATATGGGCAGGGATTTTACACTATCTTACTGGCTGATTTCAGTAAATCAGTGTAATTCTATTTTAGTTAACTTACTATACAGTTGTGTTTTTTTTTCTGATTATTACATCACTCATTAGCACAAACAGTGTCAGGAAGCCACTTCTACTGATGTGCACTACCAGGAAAAAGGTGTTTGTCAGGAAAATAGGGGTGGGCCTGGGTGTCTGTCTGACCATATGTCAATTATTTTGAGTCACACCAGGTCAATAGGTGTGGGCCTTGCAAATGGCTTCACCTGAGGCCTGTCCTATTAAAAAGGCATCCCGGTTCAGCCCATTCAGTATAGATTTACTTTCATGCAAGATGTCTTCTGATAGTATGGAAGACGTTTTCAGGCAAGAACTGTTCAAAAGATATGAAGTATGTCAGAAGTATCTGATTCCAAAGGCAGAATATTGAAGAATTATGGAAAGCTTGAAATCGGCATCTACCAATAATCACACAAAGATCAGGAGCAGCTACTATCTGTTATCTAAGTAAGTAGATTGATTTAAGTAATTTAAATATGTCTATTTTTCCAAATGCTTAGAATATTTGGAAAAAAGATGACAAGGAACATATAGTAAACACGATGAAACCTGTCGGAAATCCGCTACACAAAAGTTCAAGGAAGTCAAATTTCCCCGGTTGGATTGTCTCAATCCCCTAGATTCTTAATTAAAAATAAATAAATGTTTTTATAAATGTTTTAATTATTAACAGTTATTATTGCTAAATGATAGGTAGATAATTAAAGAGGGAGAGAGGGATGATGCCTAATTTTAAAATCTATATTTTTTATTGAATAACTATGTTGGTGATTTACAATTAATTAAGAATGAATAAATGTTTTTATAAAATAAATGTTTTAATTATTAACAGTTATTATTGCTAAATGATAGGTAGATAATTAATGAGGGAGAGAGGGATGATGACTGATTTTAAAATCTATATTTTTTATTGAATAACTATGTTGGTGATTTACAATTAGTGATGTTATTAAATATAAGAGGTTTTTTTTGACGACCTTGTGCTGTGATATAAAGATAAGCTGCCAAATGTTTTAAAGTGTTATTTGTCACCTTTAGATAATGAGTTAATAAGTTAATCATTACCGTGTTTCTTCTTTTACCTGTGGAGTATATTTGAGAGCTTCCTTTCATTGAACATATTAATTGGATGTTAATTTATAATGAGGTGTTAGTTTAACAATTGAGCCCTTTGATCTGAGTCTATCCTGTTCGCATATACTGTGCATGTGATAAATGAGCCCTCAGATCAAAGCCTATACATGTGATAAATATCCCTCTGATCTTAGTCTATACTGCTTCCTTAGAATAAACATGTGATAAATGAACCCTCTGATTTTAGTCTATACTGCTTGCATAGAATATTCATGTGTCGATTAAGACTGGTCTGAGTCTGTACTGCTTGAACATATATCTGATGATTGATCCCTCTGATCTGAGTGTATATTACTTGCATAGAATATCTATGTGTTGATTAAGCCCTTTGAACTGGGTTTATACTGCTTGTATAGAATATTCATGTGTCCATTAAGCCCTTTGAGCTTAGTCTATACTGCTTGTGTAGAATATTCATGTGTCCATTAAGCCCTTTTAACTGAGTCTATACTGCTTGTGTAGAATATGCAAGTGTCGATTAAGCCCTCAGATCTGAGTCATTACCGCTATGAAAACGATACGAGTTACTTTAATGTTATTTAATATAATGTAATTAACTGTCATTTCAGGTATGAGATTCTCCAGTGTGGTGATGTGGAGAAACTGATAAAGAAGCGTACACATCCAGAGGAGTCGCCTCTTTACTATGTCACTATTGAGGACACATTTGATGTCATCAAGCGTGCCAACATTGCTACTGGTCATGGTGGTCGTGATCGCATGATCATGGAACTACAACGAAAATATGCGAACATCACTACCAAGGCTCTAGAGCACTTCAAGTCACTGTGTGCGGAGTGTCAGAAAAAGAGGAAGCGTCCAATGACCAAGGGTGTAGTGGTGCGACCTATTCTGATCAAGGAGTTTGCATGTAGAGGCCAGGTTGATTTAATAGACATGCAGGCTATGGCACACTCCAACTACAAGTGGATCATGGTTTACCAGGACCACCTGACCAAATTTTGTGTCATCCGACCACTCACCACCAAGCGTGCCTCAGAGGTTGCCTTCCAGCTCATGGACATATTCCTCCTCATGGGAGCTCCTGTCATTCTTCAGAGTGACAATGGTTCAGAGTTTACATCCCATGTGATCACAGAGCTGAAGGAGGTGTGGCCAACCCTTAATTTTGTGCATGGCAAACCCCGTCCTCCACAAAGCCAAGGTTCTGTAGAACGTGCAAATGGAGACATCAAGGACATGTTAGTGGCATGGATGGCAGACAATGAAACACAGGACTGGGCTACAGGCATCAAGTTTGTACAATTCCAGAAGAACTCAGCACATCACTCGGGGATTAAGTGTTCACCATACTCGGCCATGTTTGGGTGTGAAGCTCGAGTGGGCTTAACCTCTTCAGCACTACCCACAGACGTGATCTGCTTTTCTCGTGTAGCACACCTCATATACAAGAAGCTGACATCATACAAGTCATCTCAAGCAGCACAACTCCTTCTCATGAAACTGACAGCATTACAGCCTCCTCAAGCATCCCAGCTTCTTCTCATGAAACTGACAGCATACCAGCCTCCTCAAGCAGCCCAACATCTCCACATGAAACTGACAGTATACCAGCCGACTTAAGCAGCCCAACTTCTACTGCCTTCTACCAGTGAAATGAACCCGCCAGACCATTCCCAGATATCCCCATCAGTCACCACCACACCAATCTTGGAAGACTACACTATCCCGATCAGGAAGCGTAGAACTGAAGCCTATGCAGCACTACTATCTCAGGCAGAGAGGATGGTGAAACGCAGCCGTGTGGATCTCAAAACCGGTGTGCCTGGGGACAATGTGGCTGTTCCTATACCGGCAGTAGATCGTGGCAGAGGGGATCCTCGTAACATTCTTGGTGTCATCGTCAACAGAGACGTCGACACTGACCAGTACAAGATTGCTGTAAAGGCGGGTGTTTTAGAGGGACAATACTCCAGGAACCAGTTTGATCTTTGTCCACAGCGATTACTGACAGAAGCTGATGTTAGTCAGGAGAATGTAACGTCACTTCGTTCTGCTGTTATTGCGGAATCTTCATCTGGTGGGCAAGGTTTTACCAAGTGCAACTGCAACGGTCCAAAAAAGTGCCAGTTCAACAGATGCAAATGTTTTAAAGCAAAGCTGAAGTGTAACTCAAGATGTCATTCCAGCCTCACATGCTCCAATAAATAAACTTTTGATAGATATGCCCAATATACAATGGGAAATGTGTGCCGCATTAATCAGTTACTGCAGTGCTCATTGCACTTGTGCCTTTTTTAAACACAATCATCAAAGTGCTTTCCTTGAGACCTGTTTTACCAACCCACCATACCTTCCCCTTTCTTCTATGTTTTATTCTGTTTTTATTTAAACCCTTTACTGCCGGAAGCAATTCTGCGCATGTGCAACATTGTGTCTGCTGCATTTTCAAACTTCGGATATTAACTTAATTTTGGCGAAAATATTGGCCGAGTGTCAAACAGCTTGGATCCGGATGAGACGCCGAGTTACTCGGTGTCTCATCCTGATCTAAGCTGTTTCCATATAACACTATAGTTTAAGGTAAGCAGTGAAGGGTTTAATTGTCAATAAATTAGATGCCGGTAAATTGATGAGTTTTACTGTTTTCTCTCTGATTCACAACAGTTTGCAGTTTGTTATTTTGGCGAAAATATTGGCATACTGTCAAACACGTGGATCCGGATGAGACGCCGAGTTACTCGGTGTCTCATCCTGATCTAATCTGTTTCCATATAACACTATAGTTTAAGGTAAGCAGTGAAGGGGTTTATTGTCATTGTCGGTTTGCAGTTTGGTTGAACTACGCAAGAAACTATACCTGAAATGTATACCTGATTATTCAAATGTATAAAAAAATTAAAAATCACCAGATGTATTGTCTGCTTATTTCCTCTTCAGGGATTCCCTGACTACATTTTTCAGGGATTTCATGAAATTACTGGAATTTTCAGGGATTTCAAGAAATCCCTGAGTGAAACAGTAATTTCGCGAAATTACTGAAATTTTCAGGGTTTTCATGAAATCCCTGGTTTCACAATCTTACTGTAACATATATATATATATATATATATATATATATATATATATATATATATATATATATATATATATATATATATATATATATGGGAGAGATAATAAATTAATTATCAAAAATTAATTAATACACCCAAACAACACTGAATTCTTTAAAATTATTTTTACAAACAGCATACATATAAAATATAACAACTGCAACATTATCCTTAACATTTAATACTATAAAATTTATTTAGTTTTTGTTTGTTTACTATACTTATGATATTGAAGTTCGACCCCAAGAGAGGCAATGCCTTAGTTCATATTATTTCCAATTTTAACTACAATATGTGTAGCATCAATGTTATTTCTAGGTTACGATCATGGATTCGATGTTCTTCGACTGGAGCACGCGCTCCACATGTTGATTGAACCTAGCTTTTGTCAAGGCTTTTTTTGTAAACTGAAAAATGGACAAAGTACGAAATACATTTTAGGCTTTATAATAAAATGAATTTAATACGTCTGAATCATAAAATGAATTTCATACTTGTACCGGAAGCGTGAGCGACCGAACCCTGTATAAGGGTCACTTTAGAAATTGACTCTGGGCGCTGTCATATCGATTACGTGTTATTAAAACACGGCATTTGTAACAAGGAGGTCGCCGTTGCTTTTCAAAACAGTGCATTATGGGAATGTACAAAACAAACCGGTCATATGTACAGCCGGACCATACCACTTTTCGGCTGCAAAGAACATGTAAATGCGATGTGTGTAATACTTTATTGTGGCGTTTTAATGCACTAAAAGGAAACAGTATGCATTGTCATTTGCATATGCAATAAGAAAATATTGAAAAATAAAATAAAAATGCCTTAACTGAGGTCTTGAAACTCCTCCTTTTTGAAGATTTATTGGCGTTTTTGACCAAGTTGATGTAAATCATTTTTAAACAACCATGTATTTAATCAATTATTATGATATGACGAACCCATAACAATAGAAACGATTATAAAATCAAGCAGCTCCAGTTGTTTTTTTACTCGATACAGCAGGAATATATTTATAGCACAAGTTTTGAAGATAAAACAACAGTAATTTTTTAATTGTATTTTTAAGATAATATATCCACAAATTAAGTTAAAATATGTATGCAAATTATTTTAAATATATATGATCACAGTAGTAGATTTAATAGAACATAACAGTAAGTAGGTTAAAAATATAAAAGGTTAGTTAAAACTAGATTATGCAAATCGAAATGCATAATAACTGAGATCAGTACATTTAAACACCAAAGTTACTTTCACACCACATTTGCCTTTTCTTTGCAGCCAGAATTTGGCCGCGTCAGCCAAAACAGGTCGGGATTTGGTATCATCCGATTATTGAGTATCCTGTGCGCGGTTGTTTTTATCTTTCTTAAATTAAATATGCTGTTTCACTCAAAATTTGGATATTTACATCAGTAAACAATCCATTTCGTACAAACTCACACTTTCACATTTATTCATTATAATTGCCACCTCTTTAGACCTAACCACTGGATGCTTTTTAGATAATAAATATTATCCGTCTATAATTTTGCTTCAAATATCTTCAAACAGCTATAGTAGGGTAATATCGTGCAGTATATTTATAGAATTGTGCCTTTTTTTTAAAAAAAGCACGAAACTTGGCACAAACAAAGTAAAAGGTTAATTGATTATTTAAACACCGAGACACACTTTCAAATTTCACGTTTGTCCTTATATTTACAGTATTTTATAACATTTTATAACTCTTTATGACTAATATTATCAAATTATACATATATTTAATGATGTGTGAAAAATTCCTTTAAGGACTCATTTACATTTGAAGAAGTCATTGTTGGGACAAAACAAATCATTTGTGGACCACGTGGTTCATGGCCATGTGTGGTAACCTTGAGCAAAACACTTTTACCGCATATGCTTAATACTGGTTCAACCCAATAAGAATTTGAACGTAATTTGTTTAAGTTGTAAAAACTTGTTTCGCAAACGAAGTAATTAAATAAGTGTGAACAAAACTTAAACTATAAATCACTGTATAAATGGCATTACACCGTTATGGATTCGTTAGAGAAAGAAGTGAATATAATTTCAAATGCCTTATTGTTCCCGGTTTCCACTGCTCTGTAGTTTAGATAATGAATAAGTTTGTACACACACCGTGAATGAATGAAATGCTGACAGGGACCTCATCCTCTCAAGTTAATATGAAACGGTATGCATATGAGAAGAATACCCAACCCAATTCACATTGAAATCAGTTTGCCAACGTAAATCAATGACTTATACCAGGACATGTATCTACGGCTTTCTAACATGACCTTTCATATACATTTAGTGACAGACCATTTCTGTGATTGTTTGAAACACATATACTACATGTACCTATTATTTATTGTATAGACTTGCCAGAGGTCGGTTCTTGTTGTCATCAACCTCAAGAAATGCGTCCAAGAAGTTTAGAGCTTCACATAACTTTCTATGTATCTCATTTCCTATGTAGACCATGTTAAAGGCTAACATGCACATACTCATCCCTATCAATCTGCTTATGTCACCGAGAATATCATAGTTATTGTGTTTTCTTAGTTTTACACTGGGTTCAGTTTGAAGGTCATATTTGATCCAATGCGCTTTTTCACTTGATGGAGAGGAACTAGTGTTTATTTCTGCCTTTTGCCCAAAATTTGACAAGCGGGGGAATTGTGCCTTTGATATCATTGGCCGCTCATGCAAGATTTCGAATCCAAACTCGACACTTTGGTCTCTCAAAAACAACTCTGTTTCTACCTAGAAAAGGGCTCCAGAGTGATACATATAAGTATGATCTTACTTTGCAGTCTAGTTATATAAAGTGTTATAAACTAAACCTATATCATTGCTTGTGTTGTATACCAACATATCTTCAGAGTGCCTTACAAATGGATAATCCATTGATTCCATAGTAACAAAGAAATTATTTACTTCAGACCTTAATTTAACACATTTGACCTGTTAGTGTTGTCATTTTCTCTATGTTATTTTCCAGTGTCGTCTAAAATTCATTCACTGCTTTCCCCAATCTCCTGAATGTCATCCATATGAGAAGTTTGTTCAACATCTCTCCATCTTATTTACACGCTTGTTATTTTATTCATGTGTTTGGTCTGTTGGTACTCAAGAAAATAATGATATGTTTATTGAGTACAATTGTGCCATGTGCTATCTCGTCCACCAAAATCATGTCATAAATGTCAACAAAGATCCAAAGTAAGAGTTTAACAGGAGTCATTTGTTAAGCTGAAGTTGCCTTCTTACAGCGAAACTTCAAGGTAACAGATCAGTTAAAAAAACCTGTGGTGACGCAAATAGAAAAAACGTTTAATGCTGCCAACATATGTATTTTGGTTTCTTAATAAAAAATCATTTTTCATAAATATGTGAATTGCACAAGCATTCACCTGATAGCAAAAAAAGTTTACTTTTATTTAGATGGCCTTGAGGAATGACCAGGCCCTCTCAGGCTCTGATACATTATCTGCCTTTACCAGAGCACTAATGTAGTCACGCATTCTCAATGAACCTGCCCAATTCATGTCGCAGCCTTCATTACCTAATTTTCGTGCAAATTATAATATCAAATATGTAACAAAATAATGATCTAATACAAAATATAAAATACTGAAAATTTCAAACCATGGACTCATATCATCAAATTTCATAAGTCTGAAAAGAAAACCCCCCTGCAAAACACAGTGTCACAACCTTAAATCCTACTTTTTCAGTCATTTTTTTTAAGCCATACAAACAATTTGTTTTATACACGGCGAGTATGCTATTAAGTCGTCATAATCGTCAGGTTACGGTGCTTTCCAACTGTAAAAAATATAGAGCCCTTCACAATGATGACACAACGTTTGTGAAGTTTACGTGATATATTTTCAAAAACCATCTATATATAATAGAGATATATGATAACTATACATTATGCCTTTCCAATTGGCCATTATTACAGTATGTTTGGGGAAAAAATCACTTCCTTTGGTAGAAATCATCGATGCATTCTCAATAACAACTTATGGCAATCCTCCCCATTATGGGGATTTTCAACTTGTATCTTTACGTGACAGCTATGTGAAGCAATACAGCTGAATTAGAACACTATTTAGACTTGTGTCTCATTGGTATACATATATTTAACATTCTGATTTATATATGAAGTCGATATTGTATTTTAACTAATTATAAAAGAAAATAACAAGTTGATATTTATTTTACGTGATGAAGACTTACGTGACGTCATTGTCGAAATGAAGCAAAATTTAACATGACGACAACAATACTTTGTTTATGCTTTATTTAGTGACAAGCGCAGTGAAGTTTGGACCCGCCATTTGTATTTGAATTTTTGTAAACACGTGATCAAGAGAAATTTAGCGTTGTATAAAAGGTAAGCGAATCCATTTATGTGGATCATGTTCATTATCATGTTTATCTACAAATATAAAACATATTGGTGTTAAATGAATGTAAAGTAATGATGAAAAAAGGTTTTTCCTTCAAAGTTGTTGCATATCTGACACTATGTATGGCTGAAAATCGTCACGAACAACACATTTCGTTGTCACGTAAAATTCAAATTTTCAAGTTTTATTTTCTAACTTGTAATTTCAATTAAAACTATCCCAACTTAAAAGTTACGAGCTTATTATAGTGTTAAGTACCTTTTTTTAACATTTCATTTGCAAAATGTTGCAGTGCGTGCGTACATATGGCATAATGTGGCGGGAATTGTATATATGCAGAAAAAATGTCATTCGGGTAATTGATTAAAATTGTCATTGACTGCTGTGTATGAAAAATACAATTTATACTGCCTAGAACATATTTCTTATACACTTACAAGTGTTTTTTCATTGTATCCAATATTAAGATGAATAAAGTAAATGCTAGTTTGAAGTTCAGTCCAAGACAGAACACTGTCACGTAAATTGTCACATAAATTACATATGATTAAGATTTTGTAAGTTTCCATTGCTATTCAAAAATTAATGCACATTTTACTAAATTGTCCAACTTACGTGACTTTCCGAGATTATCTGTTGTTGTTTTTTTTTGCAAAAAGGTATTTCAAAGTTTCAAGAAGTGAGTTTAAATGAATTAAAATGTCATATTGAATTTGTTCCACGTGTGTATTCAGGATATATTTACTTATTTGGGTGCATTTATTGTTTTACCAAATAATAGTAAGACTTGTCGTTTACGTGACGATCAGACCTCTTATTTATGCAAAATACCAACAGTTTGATATTTGATGTTTGCTTTAATAATTAATTTAATTTTTATAGTTTATTAATACAAAGCGCTAATGAAACGATTTGGAAGTATTAACTCTTATCTGCTTTCAAAAATAAGAAGTATAAACAAGAGTGCACTGCTGCATAGTGTTAACGAGCCAACATTGAAACAATGAAAGTTGGTATTAAGTGTAAATCATGTTATTAGTTCCAGTATTTTTGCTTTTATATTATTAATGGTACGCATCTTGTTCAATAAAGACCAGTTAAGTATATTTAAATATGTTTTTGTGTTTTATTGATTAAATATATAATTGTACCGTAAAATACAAACAGATTTACACACACTTTCTTCAAAATGTTACAGATTAAACAGTATTGTGTCTGAAAGTGTGCGGTATATAGTATATAGTTTCAAAACATTTGGTTATAAAACACTCTACGAACAATTTTATTTTCACTTTTAGCACCAGCCAAATTGGCAGGTTCTTTGAGAATGCGTGAGTAATTATCTCTTACTTTACTTTAAACATATTTATTGCTTTATACATGCAGTAGCAAAAGGGTTGGGTCACAAGTTATCCAACGTTAAAATCGGCCCTTCCCAACAACCAATTATTTACAAAAAACAATCAAGATGGCAGTAAAACATATTCATATATGAAGTAAGATGAAAAAATGAAAAAGGATACATTGTTTAAATATATGCTTCCGATGCTGACCTTAAATGAGGGGCTCCATTGTGAGGTTAATACTAAAATTAACAAGATCTATTCTTTATCAAAACGTTTAGTGTGTTTAATATAAGTTTGGACATTGTTATATACAGCAAAATTTTCATGGTCTGAAGTATCATCGCTCCCGTGTAACAGGGTTTTAACACTTAAAGGATGAAGGTGACGTGTAGCATGAAAGAGACGGAGTCGATCACTTAAAAAAGAAGGACATTGCATGAAATATTGTTCGGCATCCTCTTTTTCATGCCCACATTTTTTCACAAGTTGAATATATTTTTAGTTTGATGACAAATAAATCATAATTTAGGTTACTGCAACCATTTCTTAAACGTGCATGAAAAATAGATAATTTACGACGACCTGTAAAATAAAAACATGGTATTTTGGTGGATTTAAACAAATGATTCATAAGCTGGCGTTTAAATGATGGTAGAGTTTCAGAATTGCGTAAGTGTTCCGGAAGATTATTCCAAGAAGAAATACATGATGGAATAAAATAATTTCTAAATAACTGAGTTCTTGTATTTAATAAAGAATAATTACTATTATTTCTTAGATTATATGGTGTAGTTATTCCTACAGTTTCAGGAAAAATATTGTTTAAATATTCTGGAGTTGATCCCTTTTTTTTTACTTTATATGCAACAATTAATATTTGGTATAATCTTCTATCATCTAAAGAAAGCCAACCTAGTTCTTTGTATAAGTTACGAAGAGAAGTAGACCGAGTTAAACCGGATACAATACGAGCCGCTTCGTGTTGAATTTTTTCAAGATTTTCTTTCTCATATTGGGTACATCCACCCCACACTATACAGATCCATATTCTAGAATAAGTCAAAGAAATGACATATAAATTTGATTTAAAGCTGTTCTGTTAACTGTAAATTTGATTTTTCTGATCATACCTACAACCTTTGATGCAGAGTGTAAACTATTTTGTATATGTTCATGCCATTTCCCATCGTTGCTTAATGTGAGTCCTAAATGTTTATGATGATCTACAAACTTGAAACTGGTATTATTAAAAGTCAAAGAAGGATACATGATATTTTTTTAGAGTAAATAAGATTGCTTCTGTTTTGTTCGGGTTAAAATTAACCAACCATTGTTTTGACCAATCTGAAATCATACTTAGATCATGGTTTAAAATGCCTTCGATATCTGTTATATTAGATGCCGTGAATGCAAGAGATGTATCATAGGCAAATATTCTAGTAATACTTAAATGTTCGGCAATATCATTAATATAAATTAAAAAGAATAATGGTCCTAAAACAGAACCTTGAAGAACTCCAGCGGATGTTACCCGACTATTGGATAAACTTAAACCTAAAAGACCTTTTGTTGACGTCCGGTTAAAAAACGTTCCGCCCATTTTAGGATATCACCGTTAACACCGTTCTGTTAAAGCTTAAATAGAATACCTTTTATCCACACACGATCAAATGTTTTGGAAACGTCGCAGAAAAACCATGCATGTAAAATGACCTGCATAGATACCCAGACAAACTTGATGGTAGATGTCGATTTACTGATGAACAGTTGAGTGACCTTTTAAAAATCCTGACTGTAACTTGTATATCAAGTTATTTGCAACACAAACATTATAGATACGTTTTGTAAACAACTCTTTCCATTACTTTACCCACACAACTTAAGAATGTTATTGGCCTATAATAAGGCAATTTATTCGTATTTCCTTTTTTGAATAGTGGCATTATTAAACCATGTTTCCATAACTCTAGAAATTTACATTCTTCTAGTGATTTATTATAAAGCATAACAAATGGTTTAGAAATACAGATTTTTGTTAATATTAAAAGTTTAAGACTGGTTTTATCTTCTCCAACTGATTTGTTGGGATTTAATGTATCTTTAATATACTTAATTGCATTTTCAGTAATCTTGATATTTGTTAGAGTATTGTTTGTTTTAAGAGAACAAGTTGGTAGTAAAGTACTGTTTTGCTCATGACTTATTGATGGAATTGATACAAAATAATCGTTTAAACTATTGGCTTTATCGATATCGTCAAAATAGCATTTTTCTTCGCCGTTATCTAATGTAATTTTAAATGGAGGAATAATTTCACAATTTTTATTTGCTCTTTTAATGTTTAAGTAATTTCCAATATAATTTAGGATTAGTCTTACTGCTATCTACAATAATTTCTTCCATATTACTAAACTATTGCACCTTGGCATATTATTTTAAGTTATTAACCTTATTTCTAAAATGTTTGTATTTTGTCCAGTCTTCCGGGTTTTTTTTTTTGCGTCCGTATAGCTTTTGTCCTTTGTCTCTCTTGTTTTCTTGAATATGTTCTTATTTCTGAATTGTACCAAGGTTTATCATTTGGTCGAATAGTTACATCTTTGGATGGAATACACTCGTTCATGTATTGTAGAATTAAGTCAGTAAACTGCGAACAAGCATAATCTATAATATTATTATTAATAAAATCCAAATTAGTATTTGAGATTCTGTTATTCAATTTATCAACGTCTCTTTGTTTATGAAACCATACTTTACGTTTACTTGCAGGAGTTAAAATAACAGTAAAAGGAAAAATAATAAAAGTAGATTTATGGTCGCTTATTTCGGTAGGTACGTTTATAGTTCCTTCGTTTAATGATTTAACAGAATCGGATATAATAATTGGATCTATCAATGTGACCGTTATATTTGTTATTCGGGTAGGTTCGGTTATAACATTGCGTAGAATAACATGATATTATTAAGGTGTTGACAAGTTGGGTTTAAAATGTCATCGTTTAAGTCACCGACAATAACTATATTTTCGTTAATTACCTCTAAGCCAGTTGCCAAGATTGTTCAAAGAAGCCACCCCAATGTGAAGCTTTCCAAACAATACTGACTACATGTACTAATATATTCAAATGTACCTGTTAAGTTTTATTGAATTTGTTGGAGGCTGGTCACAAGAAATAAAGGTAGTTTGTTCGGGATTGAAAAGGTTTACAGACGCCCTGTGATGTTTACTGACTGACCGACAGATTGAGGTAGAAGGGCACATTAGTCAATGATTGGATATGTAGCTGACCCTTCCAACATAATGGCATATGACAAAACTATGATAATTGTGCATTCTGTTAAAAAAAGTTAATCATGTAACTAATGATGCTTTTGAATTCTAAATTTATAAAATAATGAATACGCAAAAACTTGTAACTGTTAGTTTTGAGACATAAAACACAATTAAAATCAACCCCCTTAACTAATTTATGTATATATGTATATGCGTCTGCTGTATTTTTCTTTTGAGTTTTGATACTTGTATCGCATATAAATTATATGAATCAGTACAGAAAAGCATTAAAACAATAAAAACATAACCAGCATTATTAGTATTTTTTTACATTTTAAACCAATATATACGATATATACAATAGCTGTCGTATTTTTTCATATCACTCACTTCAATTCTATTACATCTTATTTTGTTTTACATTTAATTATAAACCTTTTATACTTTTTTTAATAAGGACACTCGAACCTCCGATTTTAATATATGGATTATGGCACAATGGCATCACTAGAAATTCATGCCATGAATATGGTGCAATTTGTTTTAGAAATTTCATATAACAGTTAAAACAATATTTCCAGAATTTATTTTTAATTGTTTCAAAATTATT
Organism: Panopea generosa; assembly: GCA_029582155.1. NCBI lineage: Eukaryota > Metazoa > Mollusca > Bivalvia > Adapedonta > Hiatellidae > Panopea > Panopea generosa. The sequence continues at coordinate 35,153,554 of CM055911.1, read as the reverse complement.
TTCAATAAAAACAGACCCAAAAGAACCAAAATGTGTGAGTGTCTTATATAAAAATTAAACGATTTCTAAGTATTTTTTTTATCTTGTAATATTCTTCTTATCCATGTGATTTTTGAAGCTGTAATAAACGAGTCAATGTTTAACATTCTAGTCCCACGTATGCATAACCTTTATAAATTAATGTTCGTTTTATTTTATCTGGTTTTCTATTCCATAAAAATCTAAAAAAATAACAAATTAACTTCTTTTATAGTTTATCTGTATCAGGATTAGGCAATTTTTGAAATTGCTAAAGTTTTTATAACCATTCTTTTTACTAATTGGAGTTTAAATTCTTCTTGACCATTTAATGAGTAGATTCTTTATTTCTTAAACCTAATAATCAAAATTAAGCCCGGCCACTGAGTGAAGATTTGTTGAAAAGTCCAATACAGTAAATTTATTATCCCAATTTAATTGCATATAACAACAGATTTTTGTTTGACAATCTTTTTTGGCACCTATCCATATAACTTTAGTTTTATCAATGTTAATATTAAGGCTGGGGATTCTTGCATGCCACTGTATCATCATGATTTATTGGATAGAGTTATCTAAAACAAGACTTAAATAAGATTTCATATTCATATTTCATTTTCTTGGTGATAAAGAGATAAAAATATCCAATTAATATTTTCAAATCCGCCGGATACTCAAATTGGCACTTTGGGTTTCATCATCGAGTTGCTTTTTGTGTTTTTAAATAGTTCTGTAGAAGCAAAGTCCAACAGTTAATTGCAAGAGCTGCCTTTGGTCTACTTTCGAAAATTACAATAAGCAATGCTTTTATTATAGAGTACATTTTAGGCCATTTTGGGGTAATACTTTTTCTCCAAATTTCTTCAATTTTTCTAAACAAAACCTTAATAGATTTATATTTTTTCTAAAATTAAACAAAGAAATATGGAAGTTAATAAAATTTAATAAATTAAAATAAATATTTAAGTTTTAACATTTTTTTTTTATATATAAGTAAGATATTATCTTCTCAGACTTTGAAATGTCTAAGTGATTCCTGTAACAACTAGCTTAATTGATTGTTAAGAATTGAATCTACTTAGTGACAAGTCATAAAGGGATTCTTATCATCTTATCTTTTTAAGCTGGTTAAAGGTTCGCAAGTTTTTTATTCACTAAATTTTTGAAAAAAGCACACGCTTGGCTCGAATCCTTCTGGCTAAGTCTGCATAAAACCCATGCCCACCAAGTTTGTTAAACCCCTAAAATATTCTTATTCCGGGGTCACCTTGTTTTCTCGATTTTGATTGGTTGATACATCACGCCGAAGATAGAGTACAAAACTCCAAAGTTTCCCTTGTACGGCAGACTGTTTTTAAAATATAAACTTGGAGTTTATTATATGTCATCTCTATCCTCAGGTAAGTGATATTTTTTACTCACTATGTATTTTTGGTTTCTTTGGAAATTGATCTTGTATTTTATCATGTATTTCTGAATTTCATTTTCTTCATAACCAGATTATTGAGATATGATCATCATTTAAACTTAACTTTTCAATTACCAGCGAGTAGGGGTAAATTCTTTACTTTGACTTCAATTGGTGCTCCTTTAAAATAGAATTTCTTTATTTTGTCCATAGTTATTTCCCCTGAATTACTCTTCAGTCAAAGAAGTCTTGCGGCAGAGGGAAACTATTATCATAAGAATATAACTGAAAATTAATCCATTTTGGAGTCAAAGTTCATGAGCTTTGTGCACCAAAATATAAGACAACGAATAATGTAAGTTGTAGGAATAACTAGATCATGGAAATAATGTCAGTTTTAAAATTCCTTGTTTTTGAAAATATCCGAACATTGGATACTATCCGAATTACAGCAGATATGAAAACTATTTAAATAATATCTATGTTTGATTCTAAAGTCTAAAACAAGTAGGAATATTTGATGTTACGCTCGTTGCATTTTAAAGTTTAAAACTATGGATCGTCCGGCTACCGATGGAGGGTCACTAGCAATACAAACAGTTTTATTGTCTGATTTTACTTTTTTGTTCAACAGGAGATATATGTGTTAAGAACGTAAGAAGTAAGAAGTAAAATGCTGAGTTAATCTTTTACTCTGTCATTAGTATTTTCCTATGCTTATATATTCTCATTGATATCGTCTATGTCCTGTGTGTGGAGAGTGAGTCTAGAATGTTTGTTATTATTACTGGTATAACTTTTGATTTTGATAGGCCGTAAAACCTCAATGTTCATTATCGGATATAATGACTGCTGATTTTACTTACTCAATGTCTGATATAATTTGTATGTTATTAATGATTGTTTTGTAGGTTGAACATGTCTGGACCTTGAATTATTTGTTTAAATATTTCAAAATAATAAATTGCCTTTGGTTAAATTGATATGAGTACATACTCTTGTTTGGATCTTGAAGAAATTTGGAGAAAAAGTATTACCCCAAAATGGTCTAAAATGTACTCTATAATACTTTTACAATACTGGTACACTGTGGCAAGTCTCCCTGTCTGTATTTTTTGAAATTTAAAATACATTACAAAGATCACACTGGTCTTTTTGGGTTTAGAGAATCATAAGTTAAATTTCATATTAAAATATGATGTGTAAAAAAAAAACACGTGACATATGCCATATTTCTAGTTTTGCAATCGTTGAAATATGGATTGTGCATTTTCAACACACCTATCCCTGTATTTAAATACTGTCTAATAGAGTTTCTACGACAATAAGGGCTTTCCATGGTAGGAACTTTGAATGTTCTCTCTCATTTAAATATCTAACCTATCTTCAGCAATTTGTTCTGGACCCTCTGAAATTGCATTTCCTTCTTCTGTGACCACTCCTACTTTCTGAATTGTATGCGCTGTAACAACCATTTCGTCAGAAATTGATAAAGTAATGAAAAATAAGTTTTGCATACTTCAAATGAAATTTTGCTTTCAACAGTCGGCAATGACTACTCAGTCTCCATCTCAGTAAATTTATCTACATTTATATCAACAGTTAAGATCACATGGGAGTTTAATCACCCATGATGATTTAATAGTATGTGACTCTTCCCCTCATTTCTCCTCTTTTTTGCAATGTTACGTTTCCATTTGTTCTCATTTTAACTCCTTTTCTTCCACTTTGTTGACAAACCTTGTCTCTTTCATTAATTTCATATCAGTAGCAATGACATCGAAATCGGACATTTCTTCAATACTGCTAGAGTCATTGTAAATTTCATTTTTCCCCCAATGCAACTTAGGGGAAATAAACTTTCATCGTCTGTTGTTAAGTTTTCAGAAAACATGCAGTCTTCGTACAAATCATCGTCATTAGATTCATCCTCTTCTTTCTATCATCACAATTTAACAACCTTATTATTTTATTTTCATGTAAGGTAACATCTTTTTCATACAACTCTGCACTTGTTTCACCCAATAGTTTACATTTCAGTTGCTGCATCTTCAGTTGCATTTGTTCGTATTTATACAAGTATTCATACACTTTCTTCCAAGTTGTTTTCAAGTAAATATATTTTGAATCTTCAGAAAAGTTTTTCATATCAACTGACTGCAAAAAAAAACCCGGTAAATCATCAAAGGTCTCCACTGATTGTTGTATGAAATCTAAATGATTTTGTATGGCTGCAAATTTAAGTATTTCAGCGTGAAACGGCTGCACTTACAATAGTTTCGCACTGAAAAAAATATGTAATGCAAATTTCATTTTTTCCATTATTTGCTGGAAATCAGCTCCAATTTTTTTTCACATATTGCAGAGACTAAAAATATATTTTTTCTGCAAAAAACATTTTATGCCAGAATGTCAGTTACAATAGTTTCGCACTGAGCCTACGATATACACAAAATGCCATAAATTATTTTAAATGGCGCTTATCTTACTATCATTTTGTATTTTTTAAATAATGTTCAGTGAACGTCACCTGTTTTACCTCAAAACAAAACCTAAACTTCATTTTTATATTGGAAACATGTACACATCTCATCAAATAACCTTAAAGGAAACTAAAGTTTTTTAGTGCAAACTATTTTTCTTTTTAAAATACGTTAACAGTCACTTGGCCCGATTCACAAAAACGTTATTTAAGTCAAATAAATTAACCTGTAATGTAATACTACATAAATCAAAAGCTTCCTTTTTATTTACACAATTTCACATAAATGACCGTTATATTTTTTGCCAAACAGACGTATATCTGTTTTATTAGGCATGATCTCTTGACTAATGCACCAAATTTAGGGTCATTTTCCACTCTTATAAGATATCGGCGCACTTTGTTATTAAACAATTAGATTACCGCAAGCATGGTGTGAGTCTACTTTCTTCTTCGATACTGAAAAGTACATACATTCCTAAAAACTTCTACTTACTTGGGTCTCTGTTTAGTGCGAGATCCCTCCATTCCCTACAGTGCAGGCACACGGCGCCACAGAGTTTCGAACAAGTGTGTTTACAACAAGCAAGACAGCAACAACACAGCATGGCGGCGACAGAAAATATAAATATCACTATCAGAGCATGCTTTTGCCAGTTTTTGGCAAACTTTTCAAACTTGGTTTCCTTCTTCGGCTCCCTTCCCTGAAAATAAATTGGTTGATTGCATATAATGTTACAGCCATTACAAAGTGTATATCGCCACTTAGAGTGAGGCAGACACTTTTATCTTCCCTTAGTTTTTAGTTTCCCTTTTTTTAATGACAAAAACGTCCATGTTTTTATTACGCCAGTACTCCAGACAAACTTAAAACGCACATACATACTTACGGACACACACATACTCATACACACACACATACATACACGCATAAACACAAAGTACCGTTGCGTTACACACCATTCACCTAGAATAGATGTTGTTTCGTAACGAAAACAACAATAAACAGTACTTAGCTGGTCAATATCGCATGATCGAACAACCGCAGTGTTCATTCTAGACCGCGCCATCGCGACACTGACTCAAGTAAAACGCAAATGGTGCACTTACAACAACTTCAATGGGCAAATAAAAGCACAAATGGTGCATTTGCGACGACTTCATTTGGCTGATAAAGCACAAATGGGCACTTGCGACGACTTCAATGGGCAAATAAAAGAACAAAAGGTGCACTTGCTACGACTTCGTTGGGCATTAAGCACGAATGGTGCACTTTCGACGACTTCATTGGGCAAATAAAGCACAAATGGAGCAATTACGACGACTTCATTGGGCAGTAAGCACAAATGGTTCACTTGTAACAACTTCATTGGGCAGATAGAAGCGCTAATGATGCACTTGCGACGACTTCAATGGGCAAATAAAAGCACAAATGGTGCACTTGCAACGAATTTAATCGGCAAATAAAACCACAACTGGTGCCCTTGCGACATTTTAATCGGCAAATAAAAGTACAAATTGTGCACTTGCGAAGACTTCATTGGGCAAAAAAAGCACAAATGGTGCACATGCGACAAATTCATTGGGCAGTAAGCACAAATTGTGCCCTTGCGACGACTTCAATAGGGAAATAAAATCACAAATGGTGCACTTGCGACGACTTCAATGGGCAAATGAAACGCAAATTGTGCACTTGCAACGACTTAAATTGGCAAATAAAAGCACAAATGGTGCACTTACGACGACTTCAATGGGCAAATGAAACGCAAATTGTGCACTTGCAACGACTTAAATTGGCAAATAAAAGCACAAATGGTACACTTGCAACGACTTCAATGGGCAAATAAAAGCACAAATGATGCACTTGCAACGACTTCATTGGGCAGATGAAACACAAATTGTGCACTTGCGACGATTTCAACGGGCAAGTAAAAGCACAGATGGTGCACTTGCGTCGACATCAATGAGCAAATAAAAACACAAATGGTACATTTGCGACAACTTCATTGGGCGGAAAAAGCATAAATAGTGCACTTGCGACGACTTCATTGGACAGATAAAAGCACAAATGGTACACTTGCGACGACTTCAATGGTTAAATAAAAGGACAAATTGTGCACTTGCGACGACTTCAATGGGCAAATAAACACACAAATGGTGCACTTGCAACTACTTTAATGAGCAGTAATCACAAATGGTGAACTTGCGATGACTGCATTGGGCAGATAAAGCACGAATGGTGCACTTTCGGCAACTTCATTCGGCAGATAAGGCACAAATGGTGCATTTGCGACGAATTTAATGGGCAGTAAGTACAAATTGTCCACTTGCGACAACTTCATTGGGCAGATAAAGCACAGATGGTGCACATGCGACGACTTAAATGGGCAGATAAAAGCACAAAAGGTGCACTTGCTATGCCTTCATTGGGCAGTTAGCACAAATGGTGCACTTGCGACGATTTCATTGGGCAGATAAAGCACAAATGGTGCATTTGCGACGATTTCAATGGGCAAATAAAAGCACAAATGGTGCACTTGCGATGACTCCATTGGGCAGATAAAACGAAAATGGTGCACTTGCAGCGACTTCATTGGGCAGAAAAAGCATAAGTGGTGCACTTTCGACGACTTCATTGGGTAGTAAGCACAAATGGTGCCCTTGCGACGACTTCATTGCACAATAAGCACAAATGGTGCACTTACAACGACTTCATCTGGCAGATTAAAGCACACTTGCGACGACTTCAATGGGAATTTAAAGCACAAATTGTGCACTTGCGACAACTTCTATGGGCAAATAAAAGCACAAATGGTGCACTTGCTACGACTTTAATGGGCAAATAAAAGCACAAATGGTACACTTGTGACGACTTCATTGGGCAGATAGAGCACAAATGGTGCATTTGCAACGACTTCAATGGTTAAATAAAAGCACATATTGTGCACTTGCGATAACTTCATTAGGAAGATAAAGCACAGATGGTGCACTTGCGACGAATTCACTGGGCAGTAAGCACAAATGGTGCACTTGCGATGACTTCATTTGGCAGATAAAGCACAAATGGTGCACTTGCGACGACTTCAATGGGCAAATAGATGCACAAATGGTGCACTTGCGATGAATTCATTTGGCAGATAAAGCACAGATGGTGCACTTGCGACGACTTCATTGGAGATTAAGCACAAACGGTGCACTAGCGACGAGTTTAATGGGCAAATAAAAGCACAAATAGTGCACTTGCAAAAACTTCATTGGGCAGATAAAGCACAAATGGTGCACATGCGACAAATTCATTGGGCAGTAAGCACAAATTGTGCCCTTGCGACGACTTCAATAGGGAAATAAAATCACAAATGGTGCACTTGCGACGACTTCAATGGGCAAATGAAACGCAAATTGTGCACTAGCAACGACTTAAATTGGCAAATAAAAGCATAAATGGTGCACTTACGACGACTTCAATGGGCAAATGAAACGCAAATTGTGCACTTGCAACGACTTAAATTGGCAAATAAAAGCACAAATGGTACACTTGCAACGACTTCAATGGGCAAATAAAAGCACAAATGATGCACTTGCAACGACTTCATTGGGCAGATGAAACACAAATTGTGCACTTGCGACGATTTCAACGGGCAAGTAAAAGCACAGATGGTGCACTTGCGTCGACATCAATGAGCAAATAAAAACACAAATGGTACATTTGCGACAACTTCATTGGGCGGAAAAAGCATAAATAGTGCACTTGCGACGACTTCATTGGGCAGATAAAAGCACAAATGGTACACTTGCGACGACTTCAATGGTTAAATAAAAGGACAAATTGTGCACTTGCGACGACTTCAATGGGCAAATAAACACACAAATGGTGCACTTGCAACTACTTTATTGAGCAGTAATCACAAATGGTGAACTTGCGATGACTGCATTGGGCAGATAAAGCACGAATGGTGCACTTTCGGCAACTTCATTCGGCAGATAAGGCACAAATGGTGCATTTGCGACGAATTTAATGGGCAGTAAGTACAAATTGTCCACTTGCGACAACTTCATTGGGCAGATAAAGCACAGATGGTGCACATGCGACGACTTAAATGGGCAGATAAAAGCACAAGAGGTGCACTTGCTATGCCTTCATTGGGCAGTTAGCACAAATGGTGCACTTGCGACGATTTCATTGGGCAGATAAAGCACAAATGGTGCATTTGCGACGATTTCAATGGGTAAATAAAAGCACAAATGGTGCACTTGCGATGACTCCATTGGGCAGATAAAACGAAAACGGTGCACTTGCAGCGACTTCATTGGGCAGAAAAAGCATAAGTGGTGCACTTTCGACGACTTCATTGGGTAGTAAGCACAAATGGTGCCCTTGCGACGACTTCATTGCACAATAAGCACAAATGGTGCACTTACAACGACTTCATCTGGCAGATTAAAGCACACTTGCGACGACTTCAATGGGAATTTAAAGCACAAATTGTGCACTTGCGACAACTTCTATGGGCAAATAAAAGCACAAATGGTGCACTTGCTACGACTTTAATGGGCAAATAAAAGCACAAATGGTACACTTGTGACGACTTCATTGGGCAGATAGAGCACAAATGGTGCATTTGCAACGACTTCAATGGTTAAATAAAAGCACATATTGTGCACTTGCGATAACTTCATTGGGAAGATAAAGCACAGATGGTGCACTTGCGACGAATTCACTGGGCAGTAAGCACAAATGGTGCACTTGCGATGACTTCATTTGGCAGATAAAGCACAAATGGTGCACTTGCGACGACTTCAATGGGCAAATAGATGCACAAATGGTGCACTTGCGATGAATTCATTTGGCAGATAAAGCACAGATGGTGCACTTGCGACGACTTCATTGGAGATTAAGCACAAACGGTGCACTAGCGACGAGTTTAATGGGCAAATAAAAGCACAAATAGTGCACTTGCAAAGACTTCATTGGGCAGATAAAGCACAAAATGTGCACTTGCGGTGACTTCAATGGGCAGAAAGCAGAAATGGTGCGTTTGCGACGACTTCAATGGAAAAATAAAAGCACAAATGGTGCACTTGCGACGACTTCAATGGGCAAATAAAAGCACAAATGTTGCACTTACGATGACTTAAATTGGCAAATAAAAGCACAAATGGTGCACTTGCGACGACTTCATTGGGCAGATAAAGCACAAATAGTGCACTTGTGATGACTTCATTGAGCAGTAAGCAATAATGGTGTACTTGTGACGACTTCATTGTGCAGATAAAGCACAAATGGTGCACTTGCGACTGCTTCATTGGGCAGTAAGCACAAATGGTGCATTTGCGACGACTTCATTGGGCAGATAAAGCACTAATGGTGCATTTGCGATAACTTCAATGGGCAAATAAAAGCACAAATGGTGCACTTGCGATGACTTCATTGGGCAGATAAAGCACAAATGGTGCACTTGCGACAGCTTCATTGGGCAGTAAGCACAAATGGTGCACTTGCGACGACTTCATTGGGCAGATAAAGCACTAATAGTGCACTTGCGACTATTTGATTGGGCAGTAAGCACAAATGGTGTATTTGCGACGACTTCATTGTGCAAATAAAGCACAAAAAGGGCAATTGTGACGACTTCATTGGGCAGTAGGCTCAAATGGTGCACTTGCGACGACTTTATTGGGCAGATAAAGCATAATGGTGAACTTGCGACTATTTGATTGGGCAGTAAGCACAAATGGTGTATTTGCGACGACTTAATTGTGCAAATAAAGCACAAAAAGGGCAATTGTGACGACTTCATTGAGCAGTAGACTCAAATGGTGCACTTGCGACAACTTCAATAGGCAAAAAAGAGAGCAAAATGTGAACTTGCGATGACTTCATTTGGCAGATAAAGCACAAATGGTGCACTTGCGACGACTTCATTGGGCAAAAAGCACAAATGGTGCACTTGCGACGACTTCACTGGGCAGATAAAGCCGAAATGGTACACTTGCTAAGACTTCATTTGGCAGATAAAGCACAAATGGTGCCTTTGCGACAACTTCATTGGGCAAAAAGCACAAATGGTGCACTTGCGACGACTTCACTGGGCAGAAAGCACAAAAAGTGCACTTGCAAAGACTTCATTAGGTAGATAAAGCACAAATAGTGCCGTTGCGACGACTTCATTTGGCAGATAAAGCCGAAATGGTACACTTGCTACGACTTCATTGGGCAGTTAGCACAAATGGTCCACTTGCGATTTCACTGGGCGGATAAGCACAAATGGTCATTTTTTGATGACTTCATTTGGCAGTTAGCACAAATTGTGCACTTGCGATTTCATTGGGCTGATAAAGCACAAATGGTCAACTTTTGATGACTTCATTTGGCAGAAAGCACAAATTGTGCACTTGTGACGACTTCATTAGGCAGATAAAACACAAATGGAGCACTTGCAATGACTTCAATGGGTAAATTAAAGCACAAATGGTGCACTTGCGACGACTTCATTGGGCAGATAAAGCTCAAATGGTACCCGCGACAACTTAAATGGGCAAATAAAAGCACAAATGGTGCACTTGGGACGACTTCATTGGGTAAATAAATGGACAAATGGTGCACATGCTGCGACTACAATGGGCAGATAAATCACGCACAAATGGTACACTTGCGACGACTTCATTGGGCAGATTAAGCCCAAATGGTACACTTGCTACGACTTCATTGGGCAGTAAGCACAAATTGTGCACTTGCGACTACTTCATTGGGCAGATAAAGCACAAGTTGTGCACTTGCGACGACTTCAATGGGCAGTGAGAACAAATGGTGCACTTGCGACAACTTCATTGGGCAGATCAAGCGCAAATGGTGCATTTGCGACGACTTCAATGGACAAATAAAAGCACAAATGGTGCACTTGCGATGACTTCAATGGGCAAATAAAAGCATAAATGGTGCACTTGCGACGAACTCAATGGGCAAATAAAAGCACAAATGGTGCACTTGCAACGACGTCATTGGGCAGATAAAGCATAATGGTGCACTTGTGACGACTTTATTGCACAGTAAGGATTAATGGTGTACTTGTGACGACTTCATTGGGCAGATATAGCACAAATTGTGCACTTACGACAGCTTCATTTGGCAGTAAGCACAAATGGTGCACTTGCAACGACTTCATTGGGCAGATAAAGCACTAATGATGCATTTGCGATTAACTCAATGGGCAAATAAAAGCACAAATGGTGCCTTTGCGACGACTTCATTGGGCAGATAAAGCATAATGGTGCACTATTTGATTGGGCAAATAAAGCACTAATGGTGCATTTGCGATTAAATCAATGGGCAAATAAAAGCACAAATTGTGTATTTGCAACGACATCATTGTGCAAATAAAGCACAAAAAGGGCAATTGTGACGACTTCATTGGGCAGTAGGCTCAAATGGTGCACTTGCGACGACTTCATTAGGGTAGATAAATAAAAGAACTCATGGTGCACTTGCGACAACTTCAATAGGCAAATAAGAGCGGAATTGGTGCACTTGCGATGACTTCAATGAGCAAATAAAAGCACAAATGGTGCACTTGCGATGACTTCAATGAGCAAATAAAAGAATAAATGGTGCTCTTGCAACGACTTCATTTGTCAGATAAAGCACAAATGGTGCACTTGCGACGACTTCATTGGGCAAAAAGCACAAATGGTGCACTTGCGACGACTTCATTGGGCAGATAAAGGACAAATGGTGCACTTGCGATGGCTTCAATGGGCAGTTACCACAAATGGTGCACTTGCGACAATTTCACTGGGCAGAAAGCACAAATAGTGCACGTGCAAAGACTTCATTGGGCAGATAAAGGACAAATGGTGCACTTGCGATGACTTCAATGGGCAGTAACTACAAATGGTGCTCTTGCGACGACTTCATTGGGTAGATAAAGAAAGCATAAATGGTGCAATTGCGACGACTTCATTGGGCAGATAAAGCACAAATGGTGTACCTGTGACGACTTCATTGGGTATTACGCACAAATGGTGCACTTGCGATTTCATTGGGCTGATAAAGCACAAATGGTCAACTTTTGATGATTTCATTGGGTAGTAAGCACAACTTGTGCACTTGTGACGACTTAATTAGGCAGATAAAACACAAATGGAGCACTTGCAATGACTTCAATGGGTAAATTAAAGCACAAATGGTGCACTTGCGACGACTTCATTGGGCAGATAAAGCACAAATGGTACTTGCGACAACTTAAATGGGCAAATAAAAGCACAAATGGTGCATTTGCGACGACTTCATTGGGCAAATAAATGGACAAATGGTGCACATGCGACGACTTCAATGGGCAGATAAAGCACAAATGGTGCACTTGCGACGACTTCATTGGGCAGATAAAGCCCAAATGGTACACTTGCTAAGACTTCATTGGGCAGTAAGCACAAATTGTGCACTTGCGACTACTTCATTGTTTAGATAAAGCACTAGTTGTGCACTTGCGACGACTTCAATGGGCAGTGAGAACAAATGGTGCACTTGCGACGACTTCATTGGGCAGATCAAGCGCTAATGGTGTACTTTTGACGACTTCATTGGGCAGTTAGCAAAAATGGTGCACTTGCAACAACTTCATCTGACAGTTAAAGCATAAATGGTGCACTTGCGACAACTTCATTTGGTAGTAAGCACAAATGGTGCACTTGGTACGACTTCATTGGGCAGTAAGCACAAATGGTCCACTTGCGACGACATCATTGGGCAAATAAAGCACAAATGGTGCACTTGCGACGCTTTCAATTTGCAAATAATATGATAAAATACAGGAGTCTGCAGAGAGGTAACGAGTTCTGCTAGTGACTTTTGCCGTGTAGCCTGACGGATATTTATGCCTAATTTAATATATGTTGTTGTTATTTTACTAACCTTAAATGTGGCAAATACAACGTTTTGTGTGATATTGAGCCTCGAATTACAAATTTGCAAATCGACACCTTCATCGACATATCACTTCAGATGAAAAGAGTTGTTTTAACAAATATAGACTTTCTGATACTACTGAATATGCATTTTCAATACCAATCATTTTATAGCTTCCTAGTCCTGATGTGACTTTAATATAATGTCTTTTCTTCGGTGCTGTATTATCCGTTGCTAGTAACACATTGTGTTTATCATTATTTCTCAGACAGTTTCAATGATTGTACTGACATATCCATCTTCAATTTAATTAGAAACATTACAAGGCTACCACAGACGCTGAAGCAACTAACTACAGACAAATAACTATCATAAATTACTTTGCGAAACTGTTAATAGTAGTTAATGAAATATTAAAACAATGGTCATCACTAAATTATACACTTTCCAATGCGTAATTTGTGTTTGGGGAATTGACGCCATAGTTATTCTGCAGCTATGGATAAACAGACAATTATGAAACAAAAATAAATTGTTTTGCTGTTACATGGATCCAAAAATGGCATTTTATTCAATATACAGAAATGGATTGCATTCGAATTAAAAAAACGCTGATTAGATGGTTAATTACTCGGTAATATTTGGTGTATATGTAACGAAATTAAACTTTGTGTAATATATCTTAATAATCTCACAGATTTTTAATGGGGTTTAACGCCATTTTAACACATTTCAGATTATATATGGCATATCCAGTTTTATTGGCGGAGGAATACCTCAGAATGAATCTGAGTAGAACCATGGTTCTCCGCAAGTAATTGGCATATAGTTTTTGGAGCGAGCGTTAGTCGAGCCTAGGATCTTAGCGGTGAGAAGTTAAGTGATCCTGCGACGGCGTCTTAGACCATTCGACTACTGAGGACCTCTTTCTTTGATTGTTATGTAGGATTGTTGCAAAGAGAGGTAAGTTCACAGAGTATGTTTTTACCTTTTTAAATGATGTTGAATTATGCTTACAGCAATATTCAGATGCAGGAATCATGCTTGACCAATTGCCTATTTACTTGCTGATGTATGCGGATGATGCAGTAATTTTAACGATAAGTGGACAAACAAAGAAAACGACAAATATTGTCAATAATTATTTGGGAATAGTTATAATCAATGGCGGTTCTTAAATACATTAGCTGGTAAGCGTTACGTGCTAAGAGTCAATTGTTTAATGTTACAAGAGGGCTGCATGCGTATAATAATGTTATTGAAATGGTAATTATAAGCTTGTTTTAACTGTTTAGGTTTTTATTAAAATTAAACCATTTCGGTGGTGTGTCAATTGTTTTTCAATTTTTCAATAAAAATATAGCGATTTTTACATTTTGATATTAGTGCATTTATAAACACTTTCCGATACCTATTCTAATGGCAATCAAAATAAAAAAAAACGTTACCGCATAATTTGAGGGAAAAAAAAACTCATAAATAAACAGCAGTTTTATACCAGTATGTATATTTCATATATTGAACAAAATATAAAAGACAAATGTTCAGGTGTATCAGTAAATGATTAAGCCATCCGAAATACGGACAGTTGCAGTATACACTGGCTGGTCTTTACAAAGTTGCTTTCTCTGTGCGCTGGATTGGTGCGCATGAAAAATTATAGAAATCGTCCTTAACCTCCTATCTGGGCGATTGTGCATTTTTAATCGATTATAACCGGAAATTGCCAAACGTTTTTGGATATATTCAACATCTGATAGACTAAACCTTTGGTGTTATCCCACCGACGAGACCGAATTCAAATAGTATCGATAATTTAAAGAGTTTAAATACACGTTTTGGCGACAGACATCGTTATTTTGCATCAGATATGATCAAGTCAACATTCATACTAGATATTACAATTATACCTGTTTTGTTAGTGTATTAAATGGATAAACATTACTAAATATGCCGCTTTCAACCAATAAGTAACTTTATAAAAAACATTGTTACAATTATTATCAACATGAAAATGTCAATGCATTTGATTTATCGAAAAGCATGCGTCGAATTTTCTATCTAGATCATAGCTTACCGGAACAACGTAATCTTTTCCACCATTTTCCCATTCATAATTTGCATCATAATCCCACCGACGTGTTCTGTTCCTATGGATGACCTCAGTAACCTTCGGATTTCTCATAATGGTGTTATACTCTCCCGTTTCACCTTCAGTGATTTTTTTAATATTGCTAAGCACATTTTGCCAGAGCTGTTTTCCTTCCACCCTGCTGCGTAATTGCACTAAGGTGCCATTAATTTGGTTGGAATTAGGTGTTAAACCGCTTCTTCTGAAATAGGTTTTTCCCATAGCTATCTGCGATGTTCGGGTTTGGGTATGCGGACTATTAGAACCTTGAAATCGAGGTTTATGTCCTGTTAAGTTACCAATCGATGAATCTGTCATTGATATTGCAGGGCTCGAACTATGCTCATCGTTCTGAACTACGCCAATAACCAAACCTAAAACATAAATTATGAAATAGATGTTAGACTTTGGATATCCATGTTTTATCAATAGATTGCAATATCTTCAATAGAATAGTATTGAACAAGAAAAGTCACTGGTAAGTGTCGCATGTCCCACAAATGGTCTGTGAAAAATAACAATATGTAATATAATATAATATAATATAATAGGAAGCGATGTATCCATGAATATCAAGAGTAATGGACTGATGTTTCATATTAGACATGCAATTTCATGTTTTGTTATTACATTAAAGCATGATATTGACCTTTGTGTAACTTTGACATCTGATGCAATGGTCTGAGTATTTCAAGTTAAATCAGGTGAAACATCATCATTACATTCTGATTACTTGTGTCAAGCTAATTTAAAATCCCTAAATGTAAGACAAAGTTACAGATCAATTGCTGATCAATTGATAAACTAAGCCAAGTGTTTTTGAAATCTATCCATGCATGATAAAGTTAAAGGACGGACTTGAAATCTCAAACAGATTCAAAGTGTTGTCGTACATAATAAAAGTGTGACCTAGACCTTTGAAGTATGGGTCTAGGTCTTACTCATGTCATCTTGATAAATTGAGCCAAGTTAAATACAAAGTCACAGACCAGACACGCAATATCAAACAAATTGAAAGTGTGACCTTGACCTTTGAGGAAAGGTTCTTGGTCTTACATACGACACTTAATTATGTCATGTTGATCAACTGTGCCAAGCGTTTTTAAAATTTATCCATAGATGACAAAGTTACAGACCGGACATGAAATCTCACACAGACGGAAAGTGTTGTCAAACAAACTCAAAGTGTGACCTTGAGCTTTGAGGTAGGCATGTGGGTCTTACACGTGACATGTTGTCATGTTATCTGATGAATTCAGCCAAGTGTTTTTGAAATTTATCAATAGGTGACAAAGTTTCAGACCAGACACGAAATCTTAATCAGACTGAAAGTGTCATCAAACAAAGTTAAATTCCTTGACCTTTTATATGGGATTATGGGTGTAACGCGCAACACATCGTCATGTTATGTTGATCATTTGTAGCTAATATTAACAAAATCCATCTATGCATGACAAAGCTACAGGCCAGACACGAAATCTCAAACAGACTCAAAGTGCTGTCAAACAAACACAAAATGTGAACTTGACCTTTGAGGTACGGGTATGGGTCTTACTTGCGACACGTCGTCATGTTATGTTGATCATTTGTAGCAAGTATTTATTAAATCCATCTATGCATGACAAAGTTACAGGTCGGACAGGAAATCTCAGTAGTATAGTAGGAGCTAAAATAGACCTATTCGACATTTATGAGTATGCGACATTCTTGAGCAAACCGAATACGATGAAAATCGATAATCGTCAAAGGCGAACGATCGCGTACGGAAACGGCCGAGCGAGTATCGGCTTTTACTTCGTTAGATGGGTTTGAAGGTAAAAGAAAGTAATAGCTTGAACCACGTCGATGTAGTAGAGTATTACGTTTTAACAGAGACATATAAACAATTAAGCCACTGATTTCATTTTTCAACGCCGAAAGGTGAACACAGAAATTAAAAGCGAACGTTGAACTTTCAGTCTAGCAGTATTTCTATGTAAAATATAGATTTGTAAATCAGTTGGCTTAGAAAGTTTATACGTATTTGTGTGAACTGGAGGAAATACATATACGTTTATGTAACAAGCTGCATCAGCTCAACTTAAAGCAGGAGCATTTAACGAGAGAACTTGAGAAAATAAAGGAATCGAGAAAAGCAATTGTACAGATTTTAACTCAACTTCAAGAACGTGATGAGTCTGGATGTTCAATAAAACATAAATATCTTAAAGACAAAGATTTGGATGAGTTAAATTTTAAACAAACTGAATAAATATGTTATTTTAAATGTGTTAAACGCAACAAAAACATGATAATATAGTTTATCTACCAAAGTGAAATAATTTTAAAAAAAAATGTTGTCTACAAATGAATCAATTTGTAAAGTATTAAACATTGATGATTAAAATGGACATCCTTTTTTAACAGTGAAAGTGAAATAGACAGCGTGTTCTTAGCGTTTATAGAAAACAATTGACAATACTGTTAAATGTGGCAAAAATCATTAAAATATATCTTTAACATATTGTATCTTATTTTGATATTATTCATTGTTCATCTTATCTGTACAAATGTTTGTAATGTAATGTTGTAATAAAAGTTAGCACTGGTATTGCTTTTGTGTTGTATTTTATCGACACCATAATAACCCCTTTTGGTATCCCCTGCATTACGGTGTTAGCTACGGTGTCCCATTGGGGGCCATCGCGGCAAATTATTGTCGAAACAACGAAATTTGATCTAAAAACACTTACTATAATAAGTGACGTATTTAAAGCATTCACTTATCGCTGGGAATATTAATAGACATTTATAGCATTTTTTTCCTAATATACTGATAATACTTCCTTTAAACAAGAGGGTCATGTTGGCGGCCAAAGGTCGTTTAATTGAGTATATAATGATCCATGGTTGTTACGCTCATTTGCTATGATTACAAATGGTTGCTATAGCAGTTAATGATAATAACAACAAAAAAAAACGTAATTCCTTTTCAAACGGACATTGACAAAAATCATGCGAACCATATAATTTAATCATATCATTATATAATGCAAGGCAACTCCCTTTAACAGCGGTGTACAATCTGCATTCTCGTTTATGTTTATGTTGTTAAAATATATTAATAAATTACAAAAAAAAATTAAAAGGTAATGTATTGCATCAAAAATAGAAAGGTATTGGCAGAAAAACAAGACATGTTCGTTAAACAGCGCGCTAAACTATTGCACTGCTTTGTCAATAAATACTAAAGACCTGAGCTTTGAGGCGCCAAACGTGACTATATTCAGCGACATAAATATATATTTTGTTTGTAAATATATATACGTTTAAATAACGACAAATAAATATGTTAATCTGACTTATATAATATTCATATAAAAGTAACATATAGAATACCTATGTGGTATATAAGATAAAAAAACAAGAAAATATCAGTGGAACCGATGGATGCTCCCAAAGTGAGTGTTTGCCTCTGTACGGGCTACTTGTTTGAAAAATACCATACTGTATAGCAGGAACAATATGTGGCTCTGCACTTCATAGAACTAATTCGCAAACCATTTAACCGGAACAAAATGACAATATGCGCAGATTCTAGCTAGTTTTACTGAATTAGAACCAGAGGTTGTAGGGAAATAGTGTCATGACGACAATATGCAATCTCCACTTGGTAATGATGCATCCTAGCAAGTTTCAGCCACAGGTTGTAGAGAAATAGAGCGGAAAAGAATTTGGTCACAGACTGAACTAAAGGGACATAACTCCGTGAAAAATCATCGAACCGAAACACAAACATTGCAATGTTCATAAAATTCCAACCTGAGGTTGTAGAGAAAAAGCGCAGACAATCATTTGGTCACAGACTCAATGAAAGGGCAATAACTCAATGAAAAAATCATCGAACCGAGACACAGACAATACGCGCATCTGCACTTGGAAATGTTGCATCCTAACAAGTTTCATAAAATTCCAACATGGGGTTGTAGAGAAATAGCAGACAATAATTTGGTCACAGACAGAATCAAAGGGCCATATAACTCCGTGAAAAATCATCAAACCGGAATACAAAGACAATATGCGCATCTGCACTTGGTAAGATGCATCCAATCAAGTTTCACAAAATTCCAACATGGGGTTGTAGAGAAATAACGCGGACAATAATTTGGTCACAGACTCAATCAAAGGGCCATAACTTCGTGAAAAAACATCGTCCGGAACAAAAAGACAGTATGCGCATTTACACTTGATAATGATGCATCTTAGAAAGTTTCATAAAATTCCAACATGAGGTTGTAGAGAAAAAGCCCGGACAAGAATTAGGTCACAAATAGAATCAAAGGGCCATAACTCCGTGGAAAATCATCGAACCGGAACACAAATACAGTATGCGCATCTGCACTTGGTAATGATGCATCCTAGCAAGTTTCATAAAATTCCAACCAGAGATTGTAGAGAAATAGCCCGGACAAGAATTGCCGACACACGGACGGACACACGCATGCACGCACGAATCAGCGACTTTATATATAAATATATATATATATATATAATATTATATATATGATAGGGATAATCATAAGTCTAGCAAAACACACGTTTCATGAGCACCGGATCCTCTAAGGATACAAAATGGTAGAAATAGTGAATACAGTAGAGAGAATTACCATTTTACAGTGCTAAAACTAAAAACGAGATATTCTTAGCTAGCTTTCGGCTTTACGCCTTCATCAGAGGACAAAAATAAAATAAAACAATAAAACAACAACACAAGAATAAACAATTTTTTAAACAATCAAGGACTGGTGCAACTATTCATCTGAGATCTAACACCAACGGTAAAACAAGTAATGTTGTTTACTTGCAAACAATGTGAAAAACAGTATTTCGGTAAAACGAAAACTCCTCTTAATCTGAGATTAAATACGCACCGATCCTATTTACTTATCCGTAAGCTCGCAAAATCGCCAGTGGCTGATCACCTATGCTCCACGGGACATGTTTTCTCGGAGTTATCCATTATCTGTATAGATCATAACCCTTATTGGTCAGATGAGAAGCGCAAAATATGAGAATCGTACTGGATCCGCAGATTAAATACTATTCAACCTTTTGGCCTCAACCAAGGGGATGAACGTGTTGCTATACACAAATAATATACTTCGCCAGTGCATCTACCAATACACAATGTATGCAATAGTTTAAATCTTACTCACAAAGTTATACTCAATTTACATATGTTTTGTTCAATATGATGCTATGACTAAATGTCGGCGTTCACGTTTATAATAAGTTTGGGTGTATACATGTATACTACACGCAATGTAATTTTTGAATTGTTCTGCTTTTCGATTTTACCGACGCTGTTTTAACCGTTCTGCGATTATGCAAATACAAATGACTATGTAATGTGGAGCATAGCAATATAGCAATCATAATTGACGATTTATTCCATTTATATACAGTTTTGATCTAATATTCAGTTAATAATAAATGTCGCCGTACAAAACCGTCTACACGCAATTGTCTGCGATTCTATTTTTAACCGCTCTGCGATTCTGTAACAAGACTCATTCTTGTAAACGCTTCCTCTGTTTTATGTAGGTCACAATAATTTTAACAACGTGTTGCTAATATGTGCTTCTATTTTTTTAAAAAGTGATACTATTAGTATAAGCGCCGGTTTAACGTACAGACTGCACATGCGCAGAGGCCACCTTGTTTCTATTATATGCGTGGCGGCCATTTTGGATGTTCGTCATTGTGCGCGACGGCCATCTTGTTTCTATTACATGGTTGGCGGCCATTTTGGATGATCGTCATTGTGCGCGGCGGCCATTTTGAACGCGTGTCGGAAGGCGGCCATCTTGGATGACTACTAATGGTAACATGTTTGTGCATGTGCAGCGGCCATTTTTGATAACGTCGTATGTGCGGCCATGGTTTTAATATTGAAGCCGACTAACATCATATCTCAGTTTAGAACGATAGTCATGCGTTTGATAAGACAAAAGTACACAGAGCTGACTTGTATACTCGATCTAGGGACATTAGGGGGTCAGGCCCTCAGCCCTAGACGGAGATGTTTTAGTGGCAACCGTTTCTTAAAAAACTAAACATGAACTACATCTATTTATATACTGTAATAAATTAAAAATAAATAACTGATTAATGTAATTAAAAATCAAATCGTTGGCTCGGCGCAAAACCCCAGTAACTCACATTTATCCCAAAATGACTTTTTTCAATAATTTGGTATATAAAGGTAAGTTACACTTCCTATCGAAATATGGTTGTTAAAATTTTTTTTTTTTATGTTTTAATTCAAAAAATAGCAAAATCCAGTAACTGCATTTATGATTTTCCTCAGCGCAAAACCCCAGTAACTGCACTTACTGAGTTTTTGCACTAAGTTTTTAAAGTACAATACAAAAAATCAATAATGCAAAAAGCCAGTATTATCTATGATTTTATAATTTCCTGCACTATAATTTTTTATTGACACTTCCTCCCCCTAGAAAAGAAGAAAAAATTCTTGATCTGAATGACAGCAGCATGATTATAAATTCAATAGATATAAATGAACAGATTTTTCTACTTCTGAAATAGAGGATGGTAATGAGATTAGTGATATAGGCGATGATAGTGAGATGAATTATTATAGTGGTAGTGTTGGTAAGTCTGGTGATGGAGAGGATGGTAGTGAAATTAGTGATAGAGGTGATGATAGTGAGATGAATTATTATAGTGGTCGTGTTGGTAAGTCTGGTGATAGAGAGGATGGTAGTGAGATTGGTGATAGAGGCGATGGTAGTGAGATGAATTATTATAGTGGTAGTGTTGGTAAGTCCGGTGATAGAGGGGATGGTAGAGAGATTGGTGATAGAGGCGATGGTAGCAAGATGAATTATTATAGTGGTTGTGTTGGTCTGGTGACAGAGGGGATGGCAGTGAGATTAGTGATAGACACGATGATAGTGAGATGAATTATTATAGCGGTAGTGTTGGTAAGTCTGGTGATAGAGAGGATGGCAGTGAAATTAGTGATAGAGGCAATGGTAGTGAGATGAATTATTATAGTGATAGTGTTGGTAAGTCTGGGGATAGAGAGGATGTCAGTGAGATACATGATAGAGGCGATGATAGTGAGATGAATTATTATAATGGTAGTGTTGGTAAGTCTGGTGATAGAGAGGATGGCAGTGAGATTAGTGATAGAGGTGATGGTAGTGAGATGAATTGTTATAGTGGTAGTGTTGGTAAGTCTGGTGATAAAGAGGATGGTAGTGAGATTGGTTATAAGAGATGATGGTAGAGAATTATTATAGTGGTAGTGTTTGTAAGTCTGGTGATAGAGGGGATGGTAGTGAGATTGGTGATAGAGGCGATGGTAGGGAGATAAATTATTATAGTGGTAGTGGTGACAAGTTTGGTGATACAGGGGATGGTAGTGAGATTGGGGATTGAGGTGATGGTAGTGAGATTTATTGTTATAGTGGTAGTGGTGATAAGTCTGGTGATACAGGGGATGGTAGTGAGATTGGGGATTGAGGCGATGGTAGTGAGATGAATTATTATAGTGGTAGTGGTGGTAAGTCTAGTGAAATAATTGATGGTAGTGAGATGAAAAGTGATAGTGGTGGTAAGTCTGGTGATAGAGGCGATTGCAATGAGATGAATAATGGTAGTGTTGGTAAGTCTGGTGATAGAGGGGATGGTAGTGAGATTGGTGATAGAGGCGATGGTAGGGAGATAAATTATTATAGTGGTAATGGTGACAAGTCTGGTGATACAGGGGATGGTAGTGAGATTGGGGATTGAGGTGATGGTAGTGAGATTTATTGTTATAGTGGTAGTGGTGATAAGTCTGGTGATACAGGGGATGGTAGTGAGATTGGGGATTGAGGCGATGGTAGTGAGATGAATTATTATAGTGGTAGTGGTGGTAAGTCTAGTGAAAGAATTGATGGTAGTGAGATGAAAAGTGATAGTGGTGATAAGGTTGGTGATAGAGGCGATTTCAATGAGATGAATAATGGTAGTGTTGGTAAGTCTGGTGAAAGAGGGGATGGCAGTGAGATTAGTGATAGAGGGGATGATAGTGAGATGAATTATTATAGTGGTAGTGTTTGTAAGTCTGGTGATAGAGGGGATGGTAATGAGATTGGTGATAGAGGCGATGGTAGTGAGATGAATTATTATAGTGGTAGTGGTGACAAGTCTGGTGATACAGGGGATGGTAGTGAGATTGGTGATAGAGGCGATGATAGTGAGATGACCTATTATAGTGGTAGTGGTGACAAGTCTGGTGATACAGGGGGTGGTAGTGAGATTGGTGATAGAGGCGATGGTAGTGAGATGAATTATTATAGTGGTAGTGTTGGTAAGTCTGGTGATACAGGGGATGGTAATGAGATTAGTGATAGAGGCGATGATAGTGAGATGAATTATTATAGTGGTAGTGTTGGTAAGTCTGGTGATAGAGAGGATGGTAGTGAGATTGGTGATAGAGGCGATGGTAGTGAGATGAATTATTATAGTGGTAGTGTTGGTAAGTCTGGTGATAGAGGGGATGGTAGAGAGATTGGTGATAGAGGCGATGGTAGCAAGATGAATTATTATAGTGGTTGTGTTGGTAAGTCTGGTGATAGAGGGGATGGCAGTGAGATTAGTGATAGACACGATGATAGTGAGATGAATTATTATAGCGGTAGTGTTGGTAAGTCTGGTGATAGAGAGGATGGCAGTGCAATTAGTGATAGAGGCAATGGTAGTGAGATGAATTATTATAGTGATAGTGTTGGTAAGTCTGGTGATAGAGAGGATGTCAGTGAGATACATGATAGAGGCGATGATAGTGAGATGAATTATTATAATGGTAGTGTTGGTAAGTCTGGTGATAGAGAGGATGGCAGTGAGATTAGTGATAGAGATGATGGTAGTGAGATGAATTGTTATAGTGGTAGTGTTGGTAAGTCTGGAGATAAAGAGGATGGTAGTGAGATTGGTTATAAGAGATGATGGTAGAGAATTATTATAGTGGTAGTGTTTGTAAGTCTGGTGATAGAGGGGATGGTAGTGAGATTGGTGATAGAGGCGATGGTAGGGAGATAAATTATTATAGTGGTAGTGGTGACAAGTTTGGTGATACAGGGGATGGTAGTGAGATTGGGGATTGAGGTGATGGTAGTGAGATTTATTGTTATAGTGGTAGTGGTGATAAGTCTGGTGATACAGGGGATGGTAGTGAGATTGGGGATTGAGGCGAT
The DNA here is from genome assembly GCA_029582155.1 of Panopea generosa. NCBI lineage: Eukaryota > Metazoa > Mollusca > Bivalvia > Adapedonta > Hiatellidae > Panopea > Panopea generosa. Next base: position 35,129,365 of record CM055911.1, on the reverse strand, counting down.
GGTAGTGAGATGAATTATTATAGTGGTAGTGGTGGTAAGTCTAGTGAAATAATTGATGGTAGTGAGATGAAAAGTGATAGTGGTGGTAAGTCTGGTGATAGAGGCGATTGCAATGAGATGAATAATGGTAGTGTTGGTAAGTCTGGTGATAGAGGGGATGGTAGTGAGATTGGTGATAGAGGCGATGGTAGGGAGATAAATTATTATACTGGTAATGGTGACAAGTCTGGTGATACAGGGGATGGTAGTGAGATTGGGGATTGAGGTGATGGTAGTGAGATGAATTATTATAGTGGTAGTGGTGGTAAGTCTAGTGAAAGAATTGATGGTAGTGAGATGAAAAGTGATAGTGGTGATAAGGTTGGTGATAGAGGCGATTTCAATGAGATGAATAATGGTAGTGTTGGTAAGTCTGGTGAAAGAGGGGATGGCAGTGAGATTAGTGATAGAGGTGATATTAGTGAGATGAATTATTATAGTGGTAGTGTTTGTAAGTCTGGTGATAGAGGGGATGGTAATGAGATTGGTGATAGAGGCGATGGTAGTGAGATGAATTATTATAGTGGTAGTGGTGACAAGTCTGGTGATACAGGGGATGGTAGTGAGATTGGTGATAGAGGCGATGATAGTGAGATGACCTATTATAGTGGTAGTGGTGACAAGTCTGGTGATACAGGGGGTGGTAGTGAGATTGGTGATAGAGGCGATGGTAGTGAGATGAATTATTATAGTGGTAGTGTTGGTAAGTCTGGTGATACAGGGGATGGTAATGAGATTGGTGATAGAGGCGATGATAGTGAGATGAACTATTATAGTGGTAGTGGTGACAAGTCTGGTGATACAAGGCATGGTAGTGAGATTGGTGATAGAGGCGATGATAGTGAGATGAATTATTATAGTGGTAGTGGTGACAAGTCTGGTGAAAGAATGGATGGTAGTGAGATGAACTATTATAGTGGTAGTGGTGGTAAATCTGGTGAAAGAATGGATGGTAGTGAGATTGGTGATAGAGGCGATGGTAGTGAGATGAATTATTATAGTGGTAGTGGTGACAAGTTTGGTGATACATGGGATGGTAGTGAGATGAATAATGATAGTGGTTGTAAATCTGGTGATAGAAGCGATTGCAATGAGATGAATAATGATCCTGTTAGTAGTCTGGTGATAGAGGCAATGGTAGTAAGATGAATAGTGATAGTGGTGGTAAGTCTGGTGATAGAAGGGATAGTAATAAGATTAGTGATAGAGGCAATGGTAGTGAGATGAATAGTGGTAGTGTTGGTGAGTCTAGTGATAAGAGGCGATGATAGTGAGATGAATAGTGGTAGTGGGGGTAAGTGTGGTGAAAGAGGGGATGGTACTGAGATTGGTGATAGAGGCGATGGTAGTGATATGAATAGTGGTAGTGGTGACAAGTCAGGTAAAAATGTTAGTAATAGAAGGAATTCTACTGAGATGAATAGTGAAATAAATGGTACTTGTGATAAGAGTTGTAATATAGAAATGAGTGAGAATACAGTTGATGATGATGATGACAGACCATTGATTTACTTTGCATGACCCGTTAGGAATTTAATCCCTCACACCTCTGAACTCAATAGCCCCTCTAATGAATGTCAAATGGGAAATGTCTTAAATGTAGGAATCAAAGTAGGGGGAGAAAAAAAGAAACAGGAATCTAACTGGAAAAGAAATATTATAAAAAATAAAAGAAACAGAGGTCTTAGCTATACAAGTCATTGAGGGGTGAATAAATATGCTAAATCAGTTAAAAAAAGGTTGTTGATTGCTTTGTAAAAGAAATGTCAACTTCATATTACAGAAACCCAAAGGGAAACTTTATTCAATGATTTCTGGGACCTTGGTAATATTGATCGCCAAAGAGACTATATGTCTCGAACAATTCTAGAACAACCAATTCTAAATAAGACCAATAGTAAAAGGAAGGTTTCAAAGAAATACTGTCTGTTTATTAATGGTAATAAAGCAGCCGACTTGTCCGTTAATTTATTATTAATTTTTAGCATAACTGGCAAATATAGTTATAGTTACTATTAATGTTAAATGACTTCTATTGTAATTTAATGAAAAACGACACGTTATTTATAATACGATGACTCAAAGCAACACATTTTTAGATAAAACACTGCTAAAAGATGAAAATTTTTGCACTTTTTTTTTAAATTACTAAAGATTATAATTGATAGATACTGCTCAAATAATCTTAAGAAATTCTTTTTTAATTGCGATATGAAGTACAGAAAAAGTGTTTATAAAAGAGAAATATGAATCATTCTGTTTATGGTTTTAAAACAGTTTATAATTCCACAGAGCTTTCTATTCATGCCTATTGTGAAGCTTAATAAATATCAGCGTAAGAAAAGAAATGTTTCATTTTAATATTATTTGATTTTTTAATTCAAAAACTATTAAAAAAACAAAATTAATTTTATAAGAAGCAGTTACTATAAGTTATAGCAAGTCATTTGTTATGTGCATGTTAACTATGTATATTTGTATTATGGGCCAGAGGCCAGAATTACTTTTGAATAAAATAGTGTTTGAATAAATATTGTCTATTGTAAAAGTCAAATAAACTCTTTTTTCCATTAAACTAATGTTATTATACTAGTTGTACTGTTTAGTAAATCTTTGGCCATTTTAATTGTACAATATACCCTTTAGAGTTAATACTAATGTTTTGCACAAATAAATTTAAGAGCAAAAAAACAGTAAATGCACTTACTGGAGTTTTGCACAAATATATTTCAGAGCAAAAAATCAGTAAATGCTGTTACTGGAGTTTTGCGCCGAGTTTTTCAACGCAAATTTCCAACTTAATTTTTCAGATTACTTTTAACACTTTGTTAATATTTTTTTTTTATACAAGATACATATGTGAAGAACTGTTTTTAAAGAATATGCTTAATTATAAGATTAAACTAAGTCATTTAACTAGTAATTGATATAATCAGTTTTTTGTCTCTCTTGAAAAGTAAGAAAAATGCAGTTACTGGGGTTTTGCGCTGAGCCAATAAAATAGACTAAACTTTACAAACCTCCTTTAGTTTAATTTGCTATGTTCCTTCTTTCTATATCCATTTCAATAACTCAACTTTTCAACGTCCAGTTCGCAAATGAACATACACATTAACATAACCAAACATAACTACTGTAATAAATAATTAAGAATAAATAACAGATTAAATAAGTAATTAAAAATCAAAGACTAAACTTTACAAACCTCCTTTAGTTTAATTTTCTGTGTTTCCTCTTTCTATGGCAAAGTATTTATCAATTTTTATATCCATTTCACAAACTTATTTTACCTTGTGACTTTCCAATGTTCAGCTCGCAAATGAACATACATCTCGTTAATATAACCAATAAGTAAATAACGTATGGATCATCTCAACCAATCATAAGACACCTCATTAACATAACCAGGCAGTACCAACGCGATGTCGCGCAGGCACACAGACAATGATGTATTTAAGTGCCAAACTTAATCACTGGACGTCTTATCAATATATCAATGGATCCTTTGTGTAAACGTTCTATTGAAAATCACCCACTATTCAGTGCGAGTGCCAACATGTCTGAGTACATAATAGCTAGCGGAACTATTTCGAACAACAGATCAATGGGACTTTGCTGAACATAGTCATGATTGGTCTAGTCTGAACAGGTATGTGCTATAACCGTTGAACTATATAACTCGAGCAAAGTTAGTTGTATTGGTATATGTGTGTCCACGGTGTGTGTATTGGAGTTTTATAGAAAGAGGTAAATTATTTGAAAATAAAATGTTTGATTTTTTTTTGTTTTTTTTTCTTTTAGTATCGTAGATGTTGCCTTAACTGTATAACACAAATTTTATGGGTAAATTAAGATGTATTGAATTTTTATAGCAAGAGGTAAATATTTAATTTAAGAGGACCACAGAGAATATTGGATATAGTTCCAGCTGTGTTTCTTTTTTAAATAAAGACTTTATTATTATTATTTTTATTATAACTATTATTATTATTATTATTAAAGATGAAATATGTTCTTTTTAGTATCGTTAATGCTGCCTTATCTTTGTTACACGAATTTTACGGAAAATTAATGGGTTCGATCCTAAAACCGGAAGTGGAAAATAATTGTTTCGAAGTAGGGCAAGTTATATATTTTTGAAAAGGTATGTCCGAGTGCATTACGAAAAATATGGTTCCCACCAGAAATGACGTCATAAAACCAACTTTTATTATGCGTGATCGTAGCATATCGAACGAGGTATCGTTGGAAAGGTATTAAAAAGCAGATACTGAATATATTAGATTGATGGGTCCAGCTGAATTTATTTTCAATTTATGTCAGAAATAAAAAATGAAAACTCTAATAGCGAATCGAATATGGTACCATATGAAAAAATGGCGTGCAGTTTCTAAATATGAAACTTTTATGAGTCTAGGACGCATCCGAGCTGAGATATAGATGTTTGAATAAACCGGAAGTGACGTCATAAACGACTGAAGTTTTCATATGTGTCCTTTACGTATTGATTAATGTATCATTGGAAAGGTATTGAAAAAGACGAATTTAACGGTCTAATTATTATAGGTGTAGGACGAGCCAAAGCTGAGATACGATCGTTTAAATAAACCGGAAGAGACGTCGTAAAATTATACTTCATCTTAGAATTTTCGTTTTGGTGACGTTTGAAACGCTCGACACGCCGATTGGGAAAATGTTATACGTATAGGTTTTTCTCTAACATCACGATTTAAAGGTGCTGTACATTTAAATGGAGAACTCCAGAGTTTACAGATGTTATTATTATCTACTTGAATTAGAAACAACGAATGTGAGAGACAGAAAACTGATGATTGAACATATTATTCCTAAGACTAGATGCAGTCAGTACTGTTGTATGCCATATCGTGGAATCCAGGATACCTATCATGGACAGAGATTCTGATTATTTTCATCGGAAGAGGTGAATACTGAGAGTCATTGCTGGACATACCGTACCATTCTGAAGAAAACACAGCCTGTTGTTAAGTCAACACAAGATTATCTCGAGACTACTACGAACATTCTATTTGACATACAATACGAATAGAAATAAGTACAATAGAAGCTAAAACAAAACAAATGACACCACCACCACAGCCACCACCGCCACCACCACCACCACAATAGTCTCCAACACAACCATCACCACAGTCACCACCCCCACCACAGCCAACACCACCACCACAACCACCATCACCATCACCACCATCACCGCCACCACCACCACCACCACCACCGCCACCACAACCACCACACTAAACGACATTTCCAAAAAACAAAATTATTATAAGGGAAAAATAGACATAATCGTCAATGGTCAATATGCAAAATCCTAATACGTGTCCACAGTGTAACACTACATTTTCAAGACGAGATGCAATGTTAAGACACAAGAGGGACAAACACTTTCTAAAAAATAAGTCGAAGATAACTGAAGAGTGTCCACCAGCACAGTCAGGGAACTCTTGTTACAACGTAGAGTGATTTGCGTCGGCAGTTTGTCACAGATTCACGTCGATAGGTTACAGAAAAACGCGGCATCCGCTTGTGCATTTTGTCAATTATTTACTAATAAGTTCTTATCGATTATGTGTGTATTAGTAGTGGTTTAAAATGTACAAATTAGCAATTCCACGCTGAATCTGAATGTAAAACGAAAGTTAGAGTAAAATTGTCAAAATAAACATTCATCAGTTCAAAATAACATTTATAAGTAGTTTTGTTTCAATAAAGTTATAACTGATTGACAATTACCTTAAACTATGTGAGAAATATCGTTTCTTCCCTACAGCGTCAATGCTTCAGGACGACAGTAATGGCAGTAATGTTTATATGACTTTTTTCATACCTAGGCACTGTTGCAACTGCATCAAGGTTTGAGTTTATTGTGCCAGGTATTTCACAATCTATTGAGAAACTTTGTTTTGCCTTTCTCAAAATTGATCCTGGATGCCTACCATGAACCTGATGAATTTTCCATGAAAAAGTGAGAACCCAGTCGACCAAAACTGTTTAACATGTGCATTAAAGCGCATGGCATGCTCATTTCAGATATGACTGAATTTTACAACATCAAGAAATAATTGACCTGCAATATGTTCGACATCGAATGTTCCTTCTGAGACCATGTCGAAAAGGGCAGTCCATTCTTGTAACCTGGCATGCGCTCGCAAATACTCAGTCACAGACGGAAGCAATTCCCTAAGGCGTCTAATTATTGTCTGAAATCCATTATTTTCTATAGTTACTGGACTATTCGTGATATACTTCTTAACCTCAGCCATAGGTGGTAAATATTTTTTATCAGTAGTACTGATGTTTCCGATGGCACCATTTCCAGACGAACACGATGGATATGTATGAGCATATAGGCCTCCATTATCACTGTTGGCATAAGTAGAGCATATATTTGAATATTAGTCAAAGTCTATAGATTTGTCACTTTCTTTTGTACAATCATCAGAACGTTCTGAATGTATTTCTGAAAACGTTGTTTATAAACGCTCTTTGTCGGTGTATTAATCTTTGTAGCTTCCCAGTGTAACATTGTTTAAATCGCAGTTTTTTTTTTTTTCGCCAGTAATATTGTTAGTCCTCGGTTTATATTGCACAGCCGTGGCATAGATGGTATTAAAAACGACACCTTTCGATTTGGGTGGGCAAATATTGAATGGCGGAGAGACTTTGTAGAACTCCCAAAATGTACACGACAGTATCTGCACAGTGTTGCACTATTCTGCAATGTTAAAAAGATCGACACATAATCCGTGACATTGAAATAAGACTCGATGCGCTTCCGTTACCCTGTCGTCACAAACCTGTGACATTTTAAACATCAGAATTTCATATAAACGAATAAATGCGTGTTCTGGCATAACCAAAACTAAGCAATAAAAGTGACTTTTTTTATTATTAACATATTGGTTGTGATTGGATGTGGTATTTTTGTGAATTATAAACATACATAAGAAAATATCTAATGAGGAATAAATGGAAATAATTTGCTTAAAAAATATTCAGAGATTCAACTTGGTCGCTTTTTACTCATAATATATTGCATTGCTCCAAATGAAAACATATACTTCATATGTATGGATATATTAACCGTGTTCAAAACATCCGTGGTGATGTCCCCGCTATTGTCTAGAAAATGTGACAAAATTAACAAAACAGTTATACTGTCGACGTGAATCTGTGACAAACTGTCGACGCGAATCACTACGTTGTGACAGAGTTCCCTGACCGTGACCAGGGATACCATGTTCACAAGAAATGATACAGGCTCCATCAGAAATAAGACTATTTAATGAATCCCAATTTAAATTTCAACATCTTTGTTCTATAGTTTTAATTGGACCAAGTGGAAGTGGTAAATCGTGTTAACCAAGAAGATATTGCGCGAAAAATACATTCTACCTCCACCTCATAGAAATATATGGTGTAACGGACAATACAATCTCTCTACGACGATGTTAAGATACACATACAAGAGGTTGAATTTGTGAAAGGGATACGACACACAACGATATTATCATCAAGACTTAACCAGTTGTTCCTCCGACGAAACTGATTATTTAAAAGATTGTGACATAGATATACCTATTTGTGACTACTGTAGGATCATGTTTGGGGATGTACACGCTTAACAGAATCACGTGAAGCAATGGTGTGTAAAAAGAAAACGGAAACTGGATCATGAAGATGTTGACACACAAATGACAGACGAACCGAAAAAGAAAAAATGGATTACGTTACCAGACGACAATGAAAGTGATGAAGAAGAGATTAATGATTTGCTTCATATTCATCCATAAAACACAATTGAATAACTAATTTGTAGTTCATGACATTTCATATTTCCCATCTCAGCTTTCACCCTATTAAAAGAACATCTTAGAATACCCTCTATCAACAAGGAGCTTCAAAGACGGTTGCGATAGTCCGACTCAATGACGTATGTGATCCGAGCGTATGGATCGGATTTAGGATTGCATGTAGTCCGGATTGCATCAAGTATTACCGCCTGGTTATTGGAAGTGAACATTGCAAAGCTGGTTCCGCTTTGGGATACATATTTTTGTTAAGGAATACATATTTTGTTTGCATAATACAATAAATATACATGTACTATGCTTTATCGCATTCGTAACTTGTGAAACAACAACCAAACTACCAAAAGGTAATTCCAACAAACACCATTCCGGTACCATATGTGTTATCACCAATGGAACAAAGTATCTATGGCACGCCTAAAAATCGCACAGATGTTTTAAGGCGGAGGCTTTTCGGTTACGCAGGCGGGCTCAAATTTGTGAATTTTACGGTAAGTGGTCAATATTTTCACAAAATTCGTTTTATTGAAACTTTGTCGTAAATTCCATTATTGTAAATTTAATTATCTCCCTTTATGAAATTAGATATATATGAATTCACTGTATCTTTATGATCGAACGGGTTTATAAATCTGTTCTTTAGATAGCAAGTAGTAAATGGTTTACATGATATATAGAAAACACAATTAACCAATGATCCGATAAACGTAAGCTTTCCTAAATCCCTACAAACCCTGCCATTAGCTATCCATAACCCCGTTGTTTTAAAAAATCTCTAAGATGAAATGACCATTTCAGTTAGTAATTTTATCCTGAGAGTTTTGGATCATCTCCGTATCAGTGGTGTAATCATCAGGAAAAATTGTATTTAAGTGATAAATATTTTCATTACAAACATAATCACACTGACCTCCGACTCTTGCATTAAAATCTCCTAAATACATAAAATTAATGTCAACATATAGAAAAGCAAGTGTCGGAGATGATCAAGACTGCGAAATATATACGGACTAGTCTATTTTGATACACAGGTTATCATCGTTCTGTGCGTGTTAGCAGCTTCCATATAAATAGATATAGGTTAACTTGGTAAATCTCCGATGAAATTTGGTCAGAACGTTAATAATGTTATTTTCTGTACACATGAGAGCAAAAACATAGCAGCCGGGGCGGGATGACCCCCTACCAAAAAGTTCTGGTTTGGCAAGTTAAGCGGGGACAGCATATACGCATATGTATTTTGATAACAAAAAACACGGTGTAGCTGTAAGACGCATAACACTGTACATGACACACTATTTTCCCTGGCGGCAGCGAATCCAGTGTTTGTTATATTGCAGTAAACAAGTGTATAATAATGAATGAAATTCATTTCCTGAAATGTTTTTACAATGTAACATATTTTAAATTGTTGGGAAATCTATACAATGAGATATTAATCAGAGTTTTGTGGAAGTTTTTAAGAATTTCAGTAGCCGATTTGATGTCGGACCACTGCAAAACAAAACAGAAGCAATGCAGTGCAATTACCTTATGCTGTGAGTCGGAAAGAAAGGCCGAAAAATTAACTTTGACCTTGACAAGAGAAACAGAAACTGTGCTTAAAACGTAATACGATGGATTTGAGGCCTACTGTTAGCCAAACTTCATATATACCAGATACCAGTTCAAGACTCGAACACATGAAGATGAATCATTTGAACAATTTGTTACTGAACTCAAATTAAAATATAACGGACTGTGGCTATGCAGCAAAACTACAAGATGAAATGATCCGTGACCATATTGTTTTTTGGTATAAAGTCACATGAAGTGCAGGAAAAACTCAATTGTGAGGGATCAGAAGCATATTGTAGAAAATATAACCATTTTGCAAAAGTGTGCCGCAAAAGAGCAATGGATAAGTCTATAGAGTCAATGAGGTAAATGATTTCACTGAACTAGATCTTGATTGTGGCCCTCTCCAGATTTCTATGTTAATACCATCGAACATGATACAAAGTTAAATCAGGCCTTTGTCAAAATAGGTATAGGTTTGAAACCTACAATGATCAACATGAAAATTGACACTAGTGCACAGGTCAATGTCCTTCCAAGATCTTTCTATAGATCACTAGCTATACAAGGTCCGCTTAGATCTACAAACATGCGCCTTTCAGCATATGATGGAACATCCTTAACAGTCGATGGTTTCACTAAGTTGCCATGTAGATATAATGGTAAACGTCAAACGAAGAATTCTATGTGGTAGAAACTGGGTCATGTCCAATTCTGGGTCTTGAAACATGTTTATCACTTACTCGGATAAAGCTGGTGTTATCCACGACTTCAGACCATCCTTCTCTTACCAAACAGAATGTTCTGACAAAATACTCAGAGGTGTTTGACGGTATAGGTCAACTTCCTGTGGAGTGTGACATACACTTATGACACAACGCCACCCTAGTAGTACATGCTCTGCGTAGAGTACCGGTAGCAGTTAAAGACAGACTCAAGACTGAACTTCAACGAATGGAGAAATGCGACATCATTTCCACGGTTACTGAACCCACAGATTGGGTTAACAGTTTGGTCACAGTAGAAAAGGCCTGTGGCAGCCTGAGAAAATTCTTAGACCCTAAATATTTGAATGATGCCATAAAACGACCATACTATCCTAACTCACTTGACGATATACTACCCGACCTAACAGGTGCAACAGTATTCTCAAAACTTGATGCTAGGAGTGGCTATTGGTCAATCAAGCTGTCTGAAAAGTCATCACACTTGAAAACATTTAATTCACCATTTGGACGGTATAGATTCTTACGATAACCATTTGGAATTAAATCTGCAAATGATCTATTCCAACTCAAAATGGACCAATGTATTGAAAACTTGCCAGGAGTCAAGACAATAGTTGACGACATTGTTGTTTTTGGTAAAGATCAAGCCAATCATGACAAAAATCTCGACATGTTTATTAACAGGTGTCGTGAAACAGGAATCAAACTAAATGCTGACAAAACGGAGATCAGTAAAGATGAAATACCTTTCTGAAGAGCTGAAATTGACTCCGCCAAGGTCAAGGCGATCAATGAAATGCCATCCCCTACTTCAAAATCAGAGCTAGCAACAGTACTTGGCATGATAACATATCTGCAAAGTTTTGCACCAATTCTATCAACACTGACACAGCCAATGAGACAGCTTTTAGCAAAGGATGATGAATTTTTATGGGACAGACCTCAAGAACATGCCTTTCAAATGTTCAAAAGTATCATTACCCAGAATCATCGACCTATACTAGCATACTTTGATCCAAACAAGTACATCACATTGCAAGTAGACGCGTCAAAATATGGTCTCGGTGCTGTGATCATTCAAAATGAAAGACCAATATGCTTTGCATCTAAATCTCTAACCCCATGTGAAGTTAATTATGGCTAAATTGAAAAAGAATTATATTCTTTGGTCTTCGGCATAAAACACTTTCACCAGTACGTATATGGCAGACACATAATTGTTCAGACTGACCATAAACCGTTAGTTGCCATATTCAAGAAAAGCTTGCACTCAGCACCACCGCGTCTGCAACGCATGCTGTTACAGCTGCAGAAATATGACATAACTCTGACATTCATTCCTGGTAAATTGATACTACTACCTGACAGGCTATCTCGACGCTATTTACCTGACACATACCCAGAAATAGCTGATAACATTAACGCGCAAGTACACGCCGTAATGTCTAATTTTCCTGTCAGTGATCAGAAAATGGAGTATATAAAAATGCCACAGACTCAGACCTACAAATGCAAGAACTCAAACAGGATATCTCTGATAGGTTGGCCAAATAATAGGATTGACTGTCCTTCAACGGACTGACTTCCGGAACTACAGAGACGAATTAACCATGACTGATGGTATAATACTCGAAGGAACAAAAATCTTCATTACCAAGATATGCGGACCTATCATGCTCGAGAAAATCCACGATGCACACTTAAGTGTTGAGAAATGCACACAGCGTGCACGTGAAGTTCTGTTTTGGCCAAACATGTCTACAGACATAAAGACAGTAGTTCTTAAACGCGCTATCTGTACCGAACACAAGAACGCAAATGCTAAGGAACCATTACAACCTAGCGAACTACCTGACAGACCGTGGCAAAAAGTCGGTACTGATTTGTTCCAATGGAACAATTCTGACTATGCAGTTTTGGTTGACTACTACAGTAGATACTTCGAAGTAAGTATACTACTAAATACAAGGTCAAATATTGTAATTTACAAACTGAAAAGTTTCTTTAGTCGACATGGCATCCCAGAGATCGTGGTTATGACAATGTTACCCAATCTAGTTCTCAAGATTTTGAATTTTTTGCAAAGCAATGGGATTTTAACCAGTGGCGTAGCTAACCTTAAAATAATGTGCGAGCCCAACAGGTTCTAGCAGGGTCGTGGGGCATGTCCCAGCAGAAAAAAAGACTTTCATATTGCATTTCCTGCGTTCTAGGGGTATTTTCAGGAGATATAATGATGCGTACGCAAAAATATGTGCACGCCCGGGCGTTATAGCGTAAAGGCAGCTACGCCACTGTTAACCATACAACATCAAGTCCCATGTTTCCACAAAGTAGCGGGTTATCTCAGAGAACAGTGAGGCCCTCCTAGGGGGGTCCCTGTTCTCTGAATCTCTTAAAGTAATGCCTATTGTTCCCAAGATCTCCAAAGTATTTACCAAAGTTCCCAAAAAATATTTTGTCCATGTTCCCCAGATCTCTCAATGTATTTCCACTGTTCCCTTGATCTCCAAAAGTTTTTAACATAGTTCCATGAAAGTACCAAATAGTGTTTTCTTTAGTAAAACGTCTACTATAATCTTCTGTATCATTATTTACACATCATTATAATAAGCAAAATCCATGTACTGTCTTCTTTTCCTTGTTTAAATTATCTATGGACTATGGCTTGAACTTTCAGAGAAAAGGTGTTTTCCTTAAAAATGTGCTTGTAAGCCCTGTGGCAGGAAGCATTTGTGGTTCAGTCACGCTGGTTCAAGAAGAACTTCAAGAGTTTGTGGTTATACAAATGCTGTGCGAGTTTTTTGAAAAATGTGGGGGATGCTATAGCTTCTACAAGAAAAAGGTTAAGGAATAGACGACGGACAATTTACCACGACATAAGCCCTGCTGGCCTTTGGCAAGTAGAGCCAAAGAAGATATCGATAGAAGGACAGAAGAGACAAAACAAATGAACAGCTGAATGGTATATTTACAAAAGGCAATAAATACACATAAATAATTACAAATACACATAAATAATTGACTTTATTGCGTAAACACGATGTAATAAAAAAAAGGTATATGCCTGTTGGGATTGAACACCAGTCCTTACGATCCGAAATCGACGATATTAACCACTGCACTATTCTGCCTTTACTCGTCAGTATTGTAAATATATCTTTGGTCAGAATTACCATCCAAAATTTATTTCGGGTACATACGATTATGGGATGAAGTTGTGCAGGGGCCCAGACTAACACGTAAGAAACTTCTAAAGCTGGCAACAGCTGTTTCAAGCAGTCGACATCTCATTTTAAAAGTAAATTATGATCAATTTTAAACATTATACATAAAACCAGTGACTTAATCACAGAAACTGACAGGCTAATAGCAATATATTGTCCACGGCACTTTTAGTATTCTATAATAACTCTTCGAATCTTGGTCTGAAGTAAACAATTTTGGTGCCAAAGTAAAGCTGATAAAAATGAGGACCAATTCCAATTATCAATAATTTAAAGCAACACATCCACGTTTGAACTTTTAAAAAACATTTTTTAATTGAGTTATGAGCACATTTTCCATACAAACATATGATCAATTAGCTGTATATGAGCATATAAACACAATCCCGTACAAAATGATGCCCAAATTATAATGCGTGACTAACACTTTATAAAGCAAGCGTGTAACTCACACGAGTAAAAAAAATTGTCAAAATGACTTTCAAGGCAGGTAAAGTACACTACGCACTAAAACGTGAAGTTTTTTAATACGACTCGCATAATTCAATTTGAAGCCAAGTTGGAATCCTTAGCAATTTTAAAATAATTTATAAAGCGTTTGTCACGCTTTATAATTTGGACATCTTTTTTTTATAATTCTAAAGCGTTCTGGATAGTGTTTGTTAGCACATATACAGCTCACTGATCATATATTTATGTATGGGAAATGTGCTCACAACTCAATTGAAAAACTTTTTAAAAAAGTTTAAACGTGGATGTGTTGCTTTAATATTTTTCTTCTGAATTTAAATTATGACGGATTGAAATCGAAATGTGTTGAAATTTAACGAAAAAAATAAGATTTTTAAACAAAAAATGGTAATCTTGATTTAACAAATACCATGTACGTTAAACAAAACACAATAAAAATAGAAATATTAGGTATAAAGATGAAGCAGTAAATTTTCCATCGGTGGCGAAAGTTTCATATTGATATTTTTTGAAGTCGTTTTTCTTATTTCTAAAAAGAGAAAACGATCACACAAAAAAACTTTAAGCGTAAAATTCTTCATTTCTTTAAATTTAAAAAAGAAAAAAATAATCTCCCAAATCAAGTTCTTTCTTTTGATACCATAATCACAAAATTATGTTGTTTGATTCTGGAGGATGTGTGTTTCCATGATTTAGAAAACGCCACGTGATCTAGTGGTAAAGCACCGAACCCATGATCGGAGGGTGTGGGTATTTCAATCCTTCGCCACGACTATGTGCGAGACACTTGTACCACATATGCTTAGTACTGATTATACCAAAGAAGACATTGAGCGTGATTTGTCTAAGTCGTAAGAACTTGTTTCAAAATCGAAGTAAAATAAATAAGTTCATACTAAATTAAAAAAAGCCAAAATGTGCCATCTGAAATTTAGACAAGTGCCTCAAGTTGCTTATCTCTGTTTATATGTCTCTGATAAATTCTCCCTTAGACAAATGCTGCAGAATTTAATTTTTCACTCTTTTTTGGACATAAAAGTTACAATGGAGCCCTATGGGAAATGTAATAGTGGTGTGAGACGTACAGTAACATAACAGGTGAGTCATTAAATAACAGTAGGGGTCAGTATTCATTGTTAAAAATGGATTACTCATTCGTTGAAAAGTGACCCATGGGGTATTTTTTTAACGGGGTCAACATTTAATGTTACATCGGAACCTGGTCGAGATTTGGCATCACCCGTGTATTTAGTACCCTGTGCGAAGTATTTTTTTACCTTTCTTAAATTAAATATGCTGTTTCACTAAATTTTTTGCATTTTTACATCAATACGAAGCCTATTTCGTACAAACTCAAACTCACACATTCATTCCCTCTAATTGCCACCTTTTTTTAAGACCTAACCATTGGATGCTATTTAAAAGTGGCCAACTTGTTTATTTATTGATGGAGCGATTTACAAACAATAAAGCGCAAAAAGAAGTCATTGTATTCTCTTCTCAATGACGTTTTTCATCAGATATTTGGTTTGGCGACATCATTTGTGATCACGTGTTAGTTTTTGTTTTCGCAACCGTGAATGGTGAAAAAACGAAACTACGATGGTGAAAAGCCGAAATTATTTCGACTTGTCACCTTCGTTGTTTTGACTTTTCGCCATCGTTGTTTCGACTTTTCACCGTCGTAGTTTCGGCTTTACTGAATTAAATAAATATGCCGGGATGGTCCCCAACGGGACAGATGTTACACTGATATTGAGATTATAAAGTAATCTTTATTTCATTGGAATAACGATAATGAAAAAATAGCATTTAGTTATAATTAATAGTCTTTTTTCGTGACCACTAAGGCTTATTACCGTAACCCAGAACATCTCAATAGCGGAGTGTGTGTGTGGATAATATGTAAGTCCTCGATGGCATAAAATGACGATAAATATTCTTCAAAACAGGTATGGTAGATTTAAATGGGGTAGCTCTACTCTACACACCAATGCTGTCCCCAGTGCAAGAATGCTGATGAAACAGAAGCCATGACATAGGCCTAACAATGCTGTCTCCTGTGCAATCATGTGCTATCCTGTGCTAATGAAATAGAAACCATGACATACCAATGCAGTTTTCTGTGCAAGAATGCTGATGAAACAACATTGGCGTTTTGAATCAAAATATAAGAAATATGTAAAGTATCTTACCCACGCATGCCATTAATGCCACAGTCACAAAAACAACATACATTACTTGGCGCGATAATAATGACGTAATGATAATAAATGTGACGTCAAAATAGGCTCAACGTCTTACACCACTATTACCCAATCGTGAAACATCGGGTATTTCCGTATCCTCCGTAGAATACACTTTGCGTAGCATAAAGGCCGAGGTGATCAGATTGCACTATTACCACGATATATTTCCCACAGGGCTCCTTTGTAACATTAATGTTCAAAAACACAGTGAAAAAAACAAAATCTGCAGCATGTGTCTGGGCTCAATTTCTTCACTGGTTCAAGCTATGCAAGTATAAAGGGAAAAAAAGCATACCTTGGCCAGGTTGTTTTTTTTTTTTAAATTCAATGCTTCTGTGAAACCGGAGTAATAATATGTCAACTATTCGCCCACTATTCGAACCAACACTTCTGAAATAACACATAATTGTCTTGAAAGCTGGTATCAGCATAAAATTTCATTAGTGATTTCTAAAATACTGACCATTTAGCTCATGCTATGGGAAAACATCACAGCAGTAACTAGCCCTGAAAAAATAAGAAAAAGTGAGTTTTATTTCTACCTCTTTCATTAAGGGATATAATAGTGGTGCGAGTCCTTAACTGACATACTAGTTAGCTAACCGTAATCGTCGTTGCAAATTGTGTTCTTCTTCCAAATAATATATATTGTAAAATGTATATGGTACATATGGTAAAGATATATTGTATTACAATTTAGATACTTATGGGGTGCCGTTTTACTATTTAACCTCAAAAAGTGATATCACTCATTCCAATAGGTGATATCACTCATTTAAATAAGTGATATCACTCATTCAGATATCACTTATTCAAATGAGTGATATTATGGGGTGCCGTTTTACTATTTAACCTCAATAAGTGATATCACTCATTTGAATAGGTGATATCACTCATTCAAATGAGTGAGATCACTCATTCGTTTCAAATAGGTGAAATCACTTAATCGAATGAGTGATATCACTCATTCGAATGAGTGATATCACTTATTCGATTAAGTGATTTCACCTATTTGAAACGAATGAGTGATCTCACTCATTTGAATAGGTGATATAGGTGATCACTCATTGGTTATGAATCAGTGATATCACTTATTCGATTGAGTGATATCATCTATTTGAATGAGTGATTTCACCTATTTGAATGAGTGATATCACTTATTGATGTTTAATAGTAAAACGGCACCCCATAGATACTATATGACCATATATACTAAAAACAAAAAAAAAGAGTTTGTGACCAGTGCCTGTGGATATATATTTTTAAACAAGCCAAATAAAGGTAACAAGTTTTTATTGTCTTAATCAACTGCGATACTTGCATTTCTTAAAGACAAATGTCTTGAAAGGTTCGAACTAGTCTTGATCAAATGTGACTATATATATTACCTACTCGAATATGTGATATCCTCAATAACCAATTTTAGTCAGTCTATACCAAAGAAGACACTACCAGTGTTCCAGACAAGGGACCAAGCCCTCACCCAACTATGATGGGACTCACGATCCGCCCAACCGGAGTCGCAAAGCTTCTTGGTAACCTTAAACCACACAAGGCAGCTGGACCTGATTGTATACCAACATTTATATTACGAGTAGCTGCTGAGGAACTGTCACCTGTACTATCCAGACTATTTCAGTTATCATCAACTCTGAAGATGTACCGTCTGATTGGAGGAGCGCAAACATTGTACCTCTTTACAAGAAAGGTGATAGACATCAGGCGTCTAACTACAGACCTGTTTCACTCACATCAGTTACTTGCAAGATACTGGAGCATATTGTCCACAGTAACATAATGCAGCATTTCACCCGGCTAACTATCCTTTGTGACAACCAGCACGGTTTCCGCGCCAAACGCTCCTGTGAAACTCAGCTGATCACCACTCTAAAGTGGATCACTAGTCAACTACGAACAGGAAAAGACCAAGGTGATGTTGTACTCCTAGATTTTTCTAAGGCTTTCGATAAGGTTCCGCATCAACACCTGCTACACAAACTAGAGTTTTAGGGAGTAAGAGGCAGCACCCTTCGCTGGATACAGTCTTTCCTCAGCTACAGAAAGCAACGTGTGACACTAGAAGGAATCAGTTCATCAGAAGTAAATGTTGTTTCAGGTGTACCCCAGGGAATGGTACTAAGACCTCTCCTCTTCCTGGCATTTATAAACGACCTCCCAGAATCTACAATATCAGAGACACAGCTCTTTGCAGATGACGGTCTACTTTTCCGTCACATCAAGGACCCTGATGATGCCCTGAAGCTACAACAGGACTTAGATTTCTTACAGGAATGAGAGGATAGATGGCAAATGAAGTTTCATCCAGAGAAGTGTCAGGTCATTAGGATTTCCACTAATAAGAGGTTCCAGCAAGATACAAATAACATGCTGCATGGCCATATTTTAGAAGCAGTCAACAGTGCAAAGTATCTTGGTGTCTCCATCAGTGAAGATCTCTAACCAAAGACCCATGTCGACAACATATCGTCCAAGACGTCAAAGACCCTGGGATTTCTTCGTCGGAACCTGCATAACTGCACTAAAGAGGTACGCGAGACAACATACAATACACTGGTACGACCAACACAAATCTAACCACTGACATTAACCGACTGGAACAGGTACAAAGACGGGCAGCTCGCTCTGTAATGCGCAACTACTGGGAGAGGACCCCAGGATGTGTGCCCAACATGTTAACCAATCTAGGATGGGATTCACTCGCACATAGGAGAAACCAGATACTTACAATGCTCTACAAAATCCAAGGAGGCTTGGTAGATGTCGACCCAGGACCGATACTCAGGCGCAACGACATGCCTACCAGAGGAGGTCACCAATTCTACTAACCTACTGCATCCCAGAGAGTGTACAAGTACTCATTCTATCCGAAGACCATACAGGAATGGAACAGGCTTCCCACAGCTATCTCAGATCATCCCACCATCAAAGACTTCAAGGTTGCCCCAGTCGCAGTCCTAGCAACCTTCTTCGTCAGTCCGTAGGAGACAGCCGTCGTGTATATGATTTTAATTGTAATGTAATATATTGGGCGCTTTTAATTGTAAATAAGCTAGACGACGGCCGTTTCAACCCCCCTTTCTAGGTCAACTTTACAGTCTAAAAAGACTCCTGACCTTTGACCGGAAGAAGAAAATCACTAAATTGAACAGGTATTACAGGTATTACAAAGTATTCAAGTAGGTGATATATGGGGTGCTATTTTACTATTTAACCATAACTCTCATTCGTTCCGTATGGGTGATATCACTTGTTGCTGACCTATAATGCCCATGTTAAGCAGCATTAACATTCGTATTTGTTTTAATCTACAAAGCTTTTCATGTGCCGAATGTGCCTTTAATCAGTCCATTGGTCTTTGTTTGATTACCTAATGACTTGTAATGATATAATATGAAATAAGGCACTGTCTAAAAGGGGATTTATCAATTTCGATCAATGTAAATTATTTATATCAGGATAAGATTTATAACTGTCAAAATAATAAATTAATGTAAAGTTTAAAAGAAAATATATAGCATTTTTATTGTTTCATATATGGCCCAAAATATGTAAATCTGTTTGTAAGTCCATGTGTACGTCCACTATATGCATTGGATCAAGGAATTATATAGAGTACCAAAAGACAAATAAGGATAACAAAATAACCAGGGATAAAGACATTTTTTTTTATATTTCTAATTTTAACTACATTGTGAAAATTTATTTAGCATAATTGTTTTTTCTAGAATACCAAAAACATATAACATGTAACCTCAGTTACAAAAGGTATATAGCAGGTTACAAAATAACTTGTAATGTGTTTCATAAATTATATATCAGTGTAACAGTCTATTTAAGTGGTATACTGTAACACTTAATTTTTCAAATTCAGTTGAATCGGCGACATAAACCAGTCACTGGTAATCCACTTTTTGAAATATCACCTATTCGAATATGTGATATTGCCTATTTGATTAAGTAATATATATCACTTATTATGATTAAATAGTAAATTGAATTGATTGATTGAATATTAAGCATTACTTTTATGCCATCGCGGGCTAACAGATGATCAGTTAACCTAACCACTGTTTCCTGGGATTAACCAGTACTCGAGCACACCCCATCTCCGCAAGTAACTGATAAACAACAACCCATAGATGTACATAATTTATTTGGGTGCAGTCTGGTAAATTAATTTGTACAGAAGGTTTTATACAACACTAACATTCATTTTATAGTTCTGGCTGACAGAGTCCAGTGTCTAGGTTGTGGCTGTTTACAACAAATGGTTTCTTAATAAAGGTGAACACTAACACAGGTTTTACTACATTATCAGTGACTTAATGTATATGTCTCAGTTACTGTAAACAAACAGAACTTTTCTGTTAGCTTCCTCTCTTCTGTTTTACTTACTTGCATTACTACATGACTGTAACATTTTGAAATGGTTTTGAGTCCATATGTATTCAGGTAATACTTCTAGTTGCCACATTCTATTAGCATCATATAGCTCTAAGCCCATTCCAATTTTATTGTCTTATATATATTAATTATTACCTGTGTTAATTGATCGGCTATTGGCACTCATGTATACAATCTTCGTTAAGAAAGGTTGACATTGTATTTACACCATCTTTTACACTTTTATTTAAATTTTGACCAATATAATTGAGTATTTAGTTTGTACAACTTCGTAAGGGTGTCAAGATCCCCACCAGGACCTGAACTGGAGCTATTTTCAAACAGAAAGTGTGCTAGCTCAAACTACAAAGATGTACCCCCCCCCCCCCCCCACCCCCACACTTCACCCTTGACAACACAAACCAAGTGTATAGGTTTTTTATTCCATGACTGTTGGTAGGTGTGTTAATTCCATGACTGTTAGTAGATGTGTTTTCTCCATGACTTTTGGTAGGTGTGTTTATTCAATGACTGTTGGTAGGAGTGTTTATTCCGTGACTGTTGGTAGGTGTGTTTATTTCATGACTGCTGGTAGGTGTGTATATTCCATGACTGTTGGTAGTTTTTTTCATTCCATAACTGTTGGAAGGTGTGTTTATTCCATGACTGTTGGTAAGTTTGTTTATTCCATGACTGTTGGTAGGTGTGTTTATTCCAAGACTGTTAGTAGGTTTGTTTATTCCATGACTGCTGGTAGGTGTGTTTATTCTATTACTGTTGGTAGATGTGTCTAGTTTATTCCATGACTGTTGGAAGGTGTGTTTATTTCATGACAGTTGGTAAGTGTGATTATTCCATGACTATATATGTGTGTTTATTTCATGACTGTCAATAGGTGTGCTTATTTCAAGACTGTTGGTAGGTTTGTTTATTCCATGACTGCTGGAAGGTGTGTTTATTCCATGACTGTTGGTAGGTGTGTTTATTCTATTACTGTTGGTAGATGTGTCTAGTTTATTCCATGACTGTTTGAAGGTGTGTTTATTCCATGACTGTTGGTGAGTGTGATTATTCCATGACTGTTGGTAGGTGTGTTCATTCCATGACTGTTGGTATGTGTGTTTATTCCACGACTGTCAATAGGAGTGTTTATTCCATTACTGTTGGCAGATGTGTTTATTTCATGACTGTAGATAGCTGTGTTTATTTCATGACTGTTGGTAGGTTTGTTTTTTCCATGACTGTCAAAAAGTGTGTTTACTCCATAACTGTTGCTAGGTGTGTTTATTTCATGACTGTAGATAGGTGTGTTTATTTCATGACTGTTGGTAGGTTTGTTTATTCCATGACTGCTGGTAGGTGTGTTTATTTCATGACTGTAGATAGCTGTGTTTATTTCATGACTGTTGGTAGGTTTGTTTTTTCCATGACTGTCAATAAGTGTGTTTACTCCATAACTGTTGCTAGGTGTGTTTATTCCATGACTGTCTACAGGTGTGTTTATTCCATGACTGTTGGTAGGTGTGTTTATTTCAAGACTGTTGGTAGGTTGTTTATTCCATGACTGCTGGTAGGTGTGTTTATTCCATGACTGTTGGTAGATGTGTTTATTCTATTACTGTTGGTAGGTGTGTCTAGTTTATTCCATGACTGTTGGAAGGTGTGTTTATTCCATGACTGTTGGTAAGTGTGATTATTCCATGACTGTTGGTAGGTGTGTTCATTCCATGACTGTTGGTATGTGTGTTTATTCCACGACTGTCAATAGGAGTGTTTATTCCATGACTGTTGGCAGATGTGTTTATTTCATGACTGTAGATAGCTGTGTTTATTTCATGACTGTTGGTAGGTTTGTTTTTTCCATGACTGTCAATAAGTGTGTTTACTCCATAACTGTTGCTAGGTGTGTTTGTTTCATGACTGTAGATAGGTGTGTTTATTTCATGACTAGCTGTGTTTATTTTACGACTGTTTGTAGTTTTGTTTATTCCATGTCTGTCAATAGGTGTGTTTATGCCATAACTGTTGGTGTGTGTGTTTATTCCACAACTGTCAATAGGTGTGTTCATTACATACCATGACTTTTGGTAGGTGTGTATATTCCATGACTATTGGTAGTTTTTTTCATTCCATAACTGTTGGTATGTGTTTATTCCATGACTTTTTGTTGATGTGTTTATTCCATGACTGTTGGTAGGTGTGATTATTTCATGACTATATATGTGTGTTTATTTCAAGACTGTTGGTAAGTTTGTTTATTCTATGACTGTCAATAGGTGTGTTTATTTCATGACTGCTGGAAGGTGTGTTTATTCAATGACTGTTGGTAGGTGTGTTATTTCATGGCTGCAGATAGCTGTGTTTATTGTACGACTGTTTGTAGGTTTGTTTATTCTATGACTGTTAATAGGTGTGTTTATTCTGTGACTGGTGGTAGGTGTGTTTATTTCATGACTGTCCAAAGGTGTGTTTATTCCATGACTGTTGGTAGATGTGTTTCTTTCATGGCTGTTTTTGTAGGTATGTTTATTCCATAACTGTCAATATGTGTGTTTATTCCATGACTGCAGAAAGTTGTATATTATTCCATGACTATTGATAGGTGTGTTTATTCCATGACTGTTGGTAGGTGTGTTTATTTCATCACTGTTGGTAGCTGTGTTTATTCCATGACTGTCAGTATGTGTATTTATTCCATGACTGTTGGTAGGTGTGATTATTCCATGACTGTAGATAGGTGTGTTTATTCCATGACTGTTGGTAGGTGTGTTTATTCCATGATTGTTGGTAGCTGTGTTTATTCAATGACTGTCAGTATGTGTGTTTATTCCATGACTGTTGGTAGGTGTGTATATTCCATGACTGTTGGTAGTTTTTTTCATTCCATAACTGTTGGTAGGTGTGTTTATTCCATGACTTTTGGTAGATGTGTTTATTCCATGACTGCTGGTAGGTGTGTTTATTCAATGCCTGTTGGTAGGTGTGTTTATTTCATGGCTGTAGATAGCTGTGTTTATTTTATGACTATTTGTAGGTTTGTTTATTTTATGACTGTCAATAGGTGTGTTTATTTTGTGACTGGTGGTAGGTGTGTTTATTTTATGACTGTGAATAGGTGTGTTTATTTCATGACTGTTGGTAGGTTTGTTTATTCCATGACTGTCAATAGGTGTGTTTATTCCATGACTGTTTGTAGATGTGTTTATTCCATGACTGTAAATAGGTGTGTTTCTTTCATGACTGTTGGTAGGTGTGTTTATTCCATGACTGTTGGTAGGTGTGTTTATTCCATGACTGTTGGTAGGTGTGTTTATTCCATGACTGTTTGTAGGTGTATTTATTCCATGACTGTCGATAGTTGCATATTATTCCATGACTGTAGATAGTTGTATATTATTCCATGACAGTTGATAGCTGTATTTATTCTATGTCTGCAGATAGGTGTATATCATTGCATGCCTACAGTTTGTTGCTTATTATTCCTTGACAGTTGGTAACTGTGCTTTATACCATGTCTGCAGACAGGTGTATATTTTTCCATTTGTGCAGGTTGTTGTATATTACTCCATGACTGTCGATTGTTGTATACTATTCCATGACTGCAGAGAGTTGAATATTTTTCAATGACTGTTGGAAGTTGTGTTTATTCCATGACAGCAGAACAGTGTATATCATTTCATGATTGTTGGTAGCTATGTTTATTGAATGACTGTTGGTAGCTATCTTTATTCCATGACTGCAGATATGTGTATATTATTCCATTCTTGTTGCTGACTGTAGCTGTAATGCATTGCACTGTTTTATGCTCTGTACTATAATGCAATACACTGTATTATGCTTTGTGCTATAATGTACTACACTGTATGCTCTTTACTATAATTCTTTACTCTGTATTATGCTCTGTACAATAATGCAGCCCAGTGCAATATGCTCTGTGGCATAATGTATTATTATCTCTACTAAAACGCATTACACTGTATTGTGCTTTGAGTTATAATGGACAACAATTTATTATGCTATGAACTATAATGTACTCCATTGTAGTATGCTCTTGACTATTACAAATCCACTGTATTGTGCGGTGTACTATTATTTACTCAATTGTATTATACTTTCTTTTATTATGCACTCCACTGTATTATCTTATATACTATTATGCACTTCTCTGTAGTGTGTTCTGTACTATAATGCACTCCAATGTAATATGCTATGTACTCTTATACACTCAACCATTTTATGTTTCATATTATTATGCACTCCACTATATTATGCTGTGTATGTACTATTATGCATTCAACTGTGTTATGCTCTGTATTGTGATCTGTATTATAATACACTGTACTATAATATGCTGCACTGCATTGTGATCTGTACTATACACTGTACTATAATATGCTGCTCTGTATTGTGATCTGTACTATACACTGTACTATAATATGCTGCACTGCATTGTGATCTGTACTATACACTGTACTATAATATGCTGCACTGCATTGTGATCTGTACTATACACTGTACTATAATATGCTGCTCTGTATTGTGATCTGTACTATACACTGTACTATAATATGCTGCACTGTATTGTGATCTGTATTATAATACACTGTACTATAATATGCTGCACTGCATTGTGATCTGTATTATAATACACTGTACTATAATATGCTGCACTGCATTGTGATCTGTATTATAATACACTGTACTATAATATGCTGCACTGCATTGTGATCTGTACTATACAATGTACTATAATATGCTGCACTGCATTGTGATCTGTACTATACACTGTACTATAATATGCTGCACTGCATTGTGATCTGTACTATACAATGTACTATAATATGCTGCACTGCATTGTGATCTGTACTATACAATGTACTATAATATGCTGCACTGCATTGTGATCTGTACTATACACTGTACTATAATATGCTGCACTGCATTGTGATCTGTACTATACAATGTACTATAATATGCTGCACTGCATTGTGATCTGTACTATACAATGTACTATAATATGCTGCACTGCATTGTGATCTGTACTATACACTGTACTATAATATGCTGCACTGCATTGTGATCTGTACTATACACTGTACTATAATATGCTGCACTGCATTGTGATCTGTACTATACACTGTACTATAATATGCTGCACTGCATTGTGATCTGTACTATACACTGTACTATAATATGCTGCACTGCATTGTGATCTGTACTATACAATGTACTATAATATGCTGCACTGCATTGTGATCTGTACTATACACTGTACTATAATATGCTGCACTGCATTGTGATCTGTACTATACACTGTACTATAATATGCTGCACTGTATTGTGATCTGTACTATACACTGTTCTATAATATGCTGCACTGCATTGTGATCTGTACTATACACTGTACTATAATATGCTGCACTGTATTGTGATCTGTACTATACACTGTACTATAATATGCTGCACTGTATTGTGATCTGTACTATAACACACTGTAATACAATATGTTGCACTGTATTGTGATCTGTAGTATACACTGTACTAAAATATATTGCACTGTACAATGATTTGTTCTATAATATACTGTACTATAATATACTGCACTGTATTGTGATCTGTTCTATAATATATTGTACTATAATATACTGCACTGTACTGTGATCTGTACTATAACACACTGTACTATAATATACTGCACTGTGCTGTGATCTGTACTATAACACACTGTACTATAATATACTGCACTGTATTGTGATCTGTACTATAACACACTGTACAATAACACACTGTACCATAATAATAATACTGCACTGTTTTTTTTATCTGTACTATAAATACACTGTACCATCGTATGCTGCACTGTATTGTTATCTATACTATAACACACTGCTCTATAATATACTGCACTGTATTGCGATCTGCACTATAATACACTGTACTATAATATGCTGCACTGTATTGTGATCTATACTATAACACACTGCTCTATAATATACTGCACTGTATTGCGATCTGCACTATAATACACTGTACTATAATATGCTGCACTGTATTGTGATCTATACTATAACACACTGCTCTATAATATACTGCACTGTATTGCGATCTGCACTATAATACACTGTACTATAATATGCTGCACTATATTGTGATCAGTACTATAATACAGTGTACTGTATTGCAATCTTTACTACATGTACTTCACTGTATAACACTCTGTACTATAATGAACTCCACTGTATTACACTCTGTTCTATAATGAACTCCACTTTACTATGCACTGTACACAGAACTGTATTCCATACTATAATACAGTACATAGAAGTGTGCTCTGTATTATAATGCCCTGCACTTTACTATCCTCTGTACTATAATGCACTGTACTGTATTGCAATATTTACTTTAATGCTCTCCACTGTATTACACTTTATACTACATTGCACTCCACTGTGTGTCACTTTCTACTATAATGCACTGCACTTTACTAGGCACTGTACTATAATGCAGACACAGAACTGAGCTTTGTACTATAATGCCCTGCACTTTACTATGCACTGTACTATAATGCAGTACACAGAACTGTGCTCTGTACTATAATGCACTGTACTGTGTTGCAATATTTACTTTAATGCACTCCACTGTGTTACACTCTGTGCTATAATGCACTCCACTGTATTACACTTTGTATTATAATGCAGTTCACAGAACTGCTCTGTACAATAATGCAGTACACAGTACTGTGCTCTGTACTATAATACAATGCACTTTACTATGCACTGCTCTAAAATGCAGAACACAGAACTGTGCTCTGTACTATTAAATGCATGTACTGTATTGCAATCTTTTCTTTAATGCATTCCACTGTATTACACTTTGTACTATAATGCACTGTACTTTACTTTGCACTGTACTATAATGCAGTTCACAGAACTGTGCTCTGTACAATAATGCAGTACACAGAACTGTGCTCTGTACTATAGTGCAATGCACTTTACTATGCACTGTTCTAAAATGCAGTACACAGAACTGTGCTCTGTACTATTAAATGCATGTACTGTATTGCAATCTTTTCTTTAATGCACTCCACTGTATTACACTTTGTACTATAATGCACTGTACTTTACTATGCACTGTGTTTTTTAATACAATGCACTGTATAATTCTCTGTGCTATAATGCACTCCACTGTATTATGCTCTGCACTATAATGCATAATACCATACTGCCCTCTGTTCTATAATGCATGCACTTTACTATGTACTGTACTAAACTGAACAAAACTTCTAAATAGACTCATTTTGATTGGCAATAACTTTTGAATTACAATCCGTTTGACTTTAATATTTACAACCTAAGATTATAGTCTTGATCATTCATTGTGTAATTACTAAAAGAAAAAGAGGATGCTCTACCGGCTCATTGTGGTCACAAAAAAGCTCACAATAATAACCATTTTTGGGGTTTGGAGAAACACTCCCACAACACCCTTACTGAATATAAAGTTAATTTACTAGGAAAAGGAAATACTTGAAATTTCTGTAAAAATAATATAGTCCCGTACAGGATCCTTATACATCCCAGCCTCTTGATTTGTCAAAACTTCAATCACTTGCTATGAGCAGACAATGCTTTTAAATAGGAAGTTGTTTCGTACACATAGATGTGAAAATGAAAAATTTCAGTTTTCCCCGTAATATTCCTATGTAATAGTAACAAGAAAAATCATAGCCTATTTACATAGACTATGAAAAACGATTGGCAAGATGAATGCCCTTGATAATACACTACGATTAAAATTAGTTTGATGAAAGAGGCAATCTTCTGCGACTATATTACATACTACGCTCCATTAAATAGCAATATTGTGCAGAATAAGACATAAAATATCAAAAGTAATGACTTAAAATCATTTGAACATCATTGTTTTATTTTCTAAAAAGTTACCATCATCCGACAGATACATAAATAATGAGAAACTACGTCTGAAACCATGAGGAAGCAGTTTTTTGGTGGATATGAAATGAGCAGCAGATGATCAACCTATGATACTAAAAAGATGCTAGAAAGTCTGGCACCTCAAAAATCAGTTTCTTCAATAATATTCCTATGTAGAAGTAAATGTCACCTTATACAGGGCCCCAATATATCCCAGCCCCTTTATTTGCCAAATCTCCAATCACTTGCTGATGTTAGGATAACTTATATCATATATGAACAAGTTTGACCGAAGGGTTATTGAGAGGAAGAGAGGGAAATTGTAACGACTGCATGATGCTCCAAAACTCAAATTGAATAAAAAAATCATAAATGGATGGAAAAAAAACAGAATTTTCTATTTCTCATAGTATTCCTATGTAAAATTCAAAGCCCGCTTACAGGACCTCTATACACACAAACCACTTGATTTGTACAAACTTTAAACCCCTACTCATAGGGACAACTAAATAAAGTTTGAACAAATTATGCGGACCTGTTGTTTAGAAGAAAACTTTTGGAAATTGTCTAGTTTAACTCTTTTTTTTAGTACAAATATGAAACCCGAACTTATGGACATACATGAATGTATAGGCAAAAAAATAAGTATTGCTGTTTATTATAACTACAGTTGAGTGTCATTACTAGTCTACATATATACTTCCAAAATCTGTTGAGCAATATGCGGAAGATCTTTTAAGTTTTTGACAACGTTTAGTCATGATAGCCATCTTTGAGAAATAAAAATCTCCTATGCAATCATAAGAAAGATCCATGCGAAGTTTCAATTTTAATTGGCCTAGTGGTTTCAGAGGATGTGCTGCTAAAGTATGACAGATGAGAAACAACGCGTCATCGTTTAAGCCCTTTTGTCAGTAGCGCTAAAAATGATTACTCTCTAAAGTTATGAAAACACGTTTTTTTTATTTAAAAATACACCTACACAGTCATATAATACAAACATAAACAAACATTTATATTATCATAAATGGGCGCTGGTCACAAAATGTTTTCAGGTCCTTCGGACATGTTTTTTTTCTCCTGTTATTAATTTGTTTTTGCATAATTTAAATGTCACAGTGTGTACCTAACCTGTTAATTTTCTCACAATATGTTTTTGGTCCACTGGAGCGGGGATGTAACAAACAATTTAAGTGGTGAGAAATAAGCACCACCTTGGACAACTCTGCCATCCATGGCCCATTTGTAGAATTCTAAACATCAGACATTCATGCTGTATTCAAGCAAAAGTAGATTTTTTTGTGGTTTAAATGTTAAACAATGACTTATTAAATGTATTTCTCTAGACAAGATCAATCAAATGTTGGAAACTTTAGGGTCACTTGACTAGAAAAACAATTTAAGAGAAGTATTTAGACATGTCAGTAATTTGGACCTCCAATCCAATGTAGCAAGGAATACATTGTCACCATAAAAGCATGACTGCACACATGTTTCATTCCATTTACTTAAATACCCAAATTAGCAGATGGCATATCCAAATACAGTCAAACCTGTGTAGGTGACCACCTTTATTAAACAGCCACCTGTAAAAGCAATCATATTTTCTATTTCCTGTTTTATGTTTGAGACTTAATTAACCTGTATTACATGGTTACTTTTGCTCCTTCCCTTGATTGGCTACTTAACACAGGTTTGAATGAATGAAAAACAGTCTGGACATAAGTTCCCTTCAGTTCTTGTCCTAGTTTTAATACTAAACAGGAACAAACAAAATAGACAAAAACATAGCCTCAGCTGGGATTCGAATCCAAAACTAATTACTTTGTATGTTAATCACTCAACCTTTGTAACACTATAGCTTTTTAAAGAGAACATTGTAAACTGCAGTCCACGGAAAATGTATATAAATATGTTTTGAATGTATAGCAGTCAGAAAGAGTAAGCACAAAAGATCCTGATGACTCATAAAACTTAAATATTAAAAGTAAAATTGAAACTGTAAGCAGCTCAACAAAATTTTCTGTAATACTGATAACTACAAGCAATAAAAAAACATTTTGTCCATGCAGCAACAAACATCACTAAAAAACTTACATATGTATAAATTATTAATTTTTAATAGAGAATAATGTCATTAAAAACAACTTTTTCACCCTATTGAAGCCATCTCTTTCCCATGTTGTTTGCAAATGCTGGGATTTGAACCCAGAATTTCTACAAAAGTGTAGATGTGTTTGCCTGTTACACCACAAAAGCATATCATGTTGTACTAAGATTATTGACTCTAATATTTACCAAATCAAATTATTTCAATTGAAAGTTAATAGTATCTAAACTAGTCCCATTCTCTATTTATAAAATACACTCTTGTAACAAACACTCATTGCAGTACATGTTTTCTAATAATGCAATAACACACACAGCTGATGGTTTAAATGTTTAATTTGAAACCAATGTATATATTTAGATTTAAGACTAGCTTCCAGTTTGATATGACTGAGCTGTGGCCATGGCATTTGAAAAGTTCAATTCACAATTAAAAATATCTCTGTTTCCCTTTGCCCGACTCTAGATTTTAGAACTGGGTAGGTACGTAGGCTCGTTTTTTTTTCTGTTTTTTTTTTTGAAATCCATAAAAAACATACATGTATAAGATAAACCGAGAAACTCAACATTTTATTAACTGATATGGCTATTCCAATACAACAACATAAACTGTAAAAATGAATAGTATTTGTATAACATTTATATATAATAAACTGAACTGTGTTTATTTTGACAGACAAAAATGAAACTCACGGTATACAGAATAACTAGTATTAGTAAATTGGACAGCAGTTACTTAAAACTGTTGGCATTTAAAAATGCTTACAGAACAATATTAAAAAAATGAAACTGTATATAGAATAATAAGTATTAATCTGTTGGCATTATTTAATATAGCTCATAAGCATTTTTAAATGCAACAGTTTTAGTAACTGCAGTCAAACTGTCTAGTATTAGTCATTCTATATAATTACAGTTTCTGAACATTGTTTATCAAAATAAACTGGCAGAAGTAGTACTAACTTGTCCTGATCAAAGATTCACTTGCATAGATTTTTATTACCAATACAATTTGCAGTATAAACATAAATAGACTTAAATGTATTAATTTCAGGGAGAACTGACTATGTCTGTATAAGTATGACCGACTTATGTTGTATTTAGTCTTTGTTCTTTATTGACTATCATTTCTGTTCTGTCACTCTGTGGCAGTGTGGGAGCAGGTGTTAATTCAAAACATTATTTTAAATATCTTTCTGTTCTTTTCTAATGACCGCTAAATGTCAT
Organism: Panopea generosa; assembly: GCA_029582155.1. Taxonomy (NCBI): domain Eukaryota; kingdom Metazoa; phylum Mollusca; class Bivalvia; order Adapedonta; family Hiatellidae; genus Panopea; species Panopea generosa. The sequence continues at coordinate 35,097,567 of CM055911.1, read as the reverse complement.
AATATACAACAATGGCAATGTCAAGCCTACAAAGCTATTCAATTCATCCAAGAGAACTTGGCAGTCTTTTATCTAGAAAAGTGCAACTAGTCAACTATATTTCAAATATTAACAAGAGGGCCAAGATGGCCCTATATCTCTCACCTGAATGACCTTGAGTCACCCAACTTAAGTAGATTATATAATACATGTAAACTCAAAATTCCAGAAAAAAGAGACGGGTAAGTAGTTAGAATTTTGATTTGTTTTGAAGATGTAACAGATGCGTAGAAAAGTTCAAACTTGATAGAGGTTCACCCATGGTAAATGTCAGTGAAATTACATTGAAATCAGGTCAGTAGATTCTGACAAGAAGGCTTTTGAAGTTTTTACTATAGCTGCCTATATAGTAAACTAGCACCTCACTGTGGCGGTCATGTTTTTTATCAAATCACAAAGGCTTGAACAAACTTGGTAAAGAGTCACCCGAGGAACATTTCTGCGAAATTATTTTAAAATTGATCAGGTGGTTTCTGACAAGAAGATTTTTGAAGTTTTTACTATAGTTTATATAGTAAACTAACCCCATCCCCTGGCCGCCATGTTTTTTTGACAAATCACTACGGTTTGAGAAACTTGGTGAATGATCCTCCAAGGAACATTTCTGTGAAATTATTTTAAAATTGAGCCAGTTTCTGACAAGAAGATTATTTAAGTTTTTCCTAATGTACTTGCCCAATCCACTGGCGGCCATGTTTTTTGATGAATCAAGATGGCTTGAACAAACTTGGTAGAGGGTCACCTAAGGATCATTTCAGAATCTGTGAAATTATTCTAAAATCAAGCCAGTAGTTTCTGACAAGAAGATTTTTTAAGTTTTTACTATAGCTTACATAGTAAATGAACCCAACCCCTGGCCGCCATGTTTTTTTATCAATCAAGGTGGCTGGAACAAACATGGTAGAGGGTCACCTAAGGAACGCTTCTGTGAAGTTATATCAAAATTGGCCCAGTAGTTTCAGAGGAGAAATTGTTAGAAGCTAAAAGTTAACGATAGACGACAGACGACAGAGGATGGACGACAGACGACGGACACCAGGCTATCACAAAAGCTCATCTGTGAGCCTTCGGCTCAGGTGAGCTAAAAAGACAATTTATTTTAATTGTTGTTTTCAAAACTATATTTAAATCATGATATGAATGCCAAAGAAAATTATATGCTGGAACCACATAACCAAAAAGCAATAAGTGTATTACTATAATACCCCTACCACATTTTTCTTTACCGTATACTCGATTTAAATATCAACGTTCACATTTTCACAGCAGGGGTCAGGAAAAACATTTAAAAGCACTTGTCCATTGGGTAAGTGGACTGGTAAAAAGTACTTGTCTGGATTGAAAACTCACTTGTCCATTAAAGTTATAGTAAAATAAGGTCTATTTTTGAAGCACGTTGTGATAACCTTATCTTACCTAAAATAGTTTTATTACTTCATTTACAGTAAGTACACCACTAGCTTTAACCGTTATGATCATGCAATAAACATTAAGTTTGTTGATGTTAATATATTGCTTTTGTTCCAAAAACAGCTTGGGGTAAACATAAAAAGTTAATGCATTCAAGCCTCCGTAACATGTAAAACGCAAAAAGACCGTTAATAGTCCGGAGACCGGGAAATGTTCTGAAGACTGAAAAGTCTGACTTTTAAACTGGCATTAAAAAGCTGCACATGCGCATCTCGATACCTTATGAAAAAATTATGCCGAATGGTTTGTAATGAAAAGTGCCCTTGGAGAGGCGACACAAAATTGCATGATAAAGTTATTGTTGATGAATGCTAAACGTCAAATTTACAAATAACATGTATATTTACAGCAATGAAATATAGAAAGAATAAAATTAATACCGTAACGACTTTGGATCATTACTTTTTTACAGACCGTGGCGTGGTCTAGTGGTAGAGCGTCTGCCTCGCATGCGGAAGGTCGTGGGTTCGATCCCCGGCCGGGTCATACCAAAAACTTTAAAAATGGTACTAGAAGCTTCAAGAGTTCTAGGTCTGGTCTGCCCAGTGTCAGTATAATGTGACTGGGTGGGTTATCATACCATGTGTCTGCAACATGATACTCCAGTGTGACAGCGCTCAGAATACTGTCTCAAGTAGACACTGTCGCGATATGACGAAAAATTTATGAAAGCAACCCTAAACACATACAACAACAACTACTTTTTTATGCTTTTCAGATTGTTTATTTTTTTATCGCTGCCAAAAAGTTTACTCGTCCGACGGACTAGTTACTGGTAAAAATCACTGGTCAGGACAAATGCTTTTGCTAGCCCCTGGTCACAAAAGAAAATTTAAATACATACAGTTCCAATTATTGTAAATCTACAAAATATTTATAAAAATACCAGAACTTAATGCTGACATTATACATAACGCGATCAATTGCAAATTATCTAGAAATTACAACCATCTGCGAACTACGTCATCATCTATTTTAATTCCTTTCTCAGGTGCGCGGTAATTGTGTGTACCATGGATATCCGACCAATCATAGCAGTTATTTAAAACAGATTAATTTATGTTCAAAGCTTCCCCCAATCACATTAGAGGAATAAAAATAGATAATTGAATATGCATGAGAGGTTTCGAAGTCACAATATTGGGCATGCGGTTAACACTGTGGGGGTCAATTGTTTCTACTGATTAGTTAAGGTCTATAATCAACAGTTTCACATGTGTTGTATAGGATAAAGATATTTGCAGACATGTGTATTGTGAAAACTCGCTTGTCCGATTTTTAAGACAAGCTTGGAGCAGTCACAAAATTAAACAGGAGGGTCAAGATGGCCCTATATTGCTCACCTGAGTGACCTTGAGACACCCAACTTAAGTAGATTATATAATACATGTACACTCATAATTCGAGATGGGTGAGTAGTTAGAATTTTGATTTGTTTTGAAGATGTAACAGATGTGTAGAAGAGTTGTGTGATAACAATAGTATCCTTGTGCAGATATCTGGATATCAGATATCAAAAGAAAGTTTTCACTACATATCCATATAAAGAAAACCAGCCTCCCCTCCTGGCAAATAAGTTTTTCGATGAATCGCAATGGCTGGAACAAACTTGGTAGAGGTTCACCCATGGTAAATGTCAGTGAAATTACATCGAAATCAGGTCAGTAGATTCTGACAAGAAGGCTTTAGAAGTTTTTACTATAGCTGCCTATATAGTAAACTAGCACCTCACTGTGGTGGTCATGTTCTTTAACAAATCACAACGGCTTGAAAAAACTTGGTAAAGGGCCACACTAGGAACATTTCAGCAAAATTGTTTTAAAATCGATCCGGTGGTTTCTGTCAAGAAGATTTTTTAAAGTTTTTCTAGCTTATATAGTAGACTTCCCCCACCCCCTGGCCACCATGTTTTTAGACGAATCACTACGGTTTGAACAAACTTGGTGAGGGGTCCTCCAAGGAACATTTCTGTGAAATTATTTTAAAATCGAGTCAGTTGTTTCTGACAAAAAGATTTTTTACTAATTAAACTTGCCCCGCCCCCTGGCAGACATGTTTTTTGACGAATCAAGATGGCTTGAACAAACTTGGGAGAAGGTCACCCAAGGAACATTTCCTTAAAATTATTTTAAAATTGAGCCAATAGTTTCTGACAAGAAGATTTTTTAAGTTTTTACAATAGCTCATATAGTAATCTAACCGCACCCTCAGGTCACCATGTTATTTGACGAATCAAGATGGCTTGAACAAACTTGGGATAGGGTCACCCAAGGAACAGTTCTGTGAAATTATTTTAAAATCGAGCTACATGTAGTAGTTTCTGACAAGAAGATTTTTTAAGTTTTTACTTTAGAATATATATAGTAAACTAACCCCACCCCTTGGCCGCCATGTTTTTTGACGAATCAAGATGACTTGAACAAACTTGGTAAAGGGTCACTCAAGGACCGTTTCTGTGATATTATTCTAAAATCGAGCCAGTAGTTTTTGACAAGAAGATTTTTTAAGTTTTAACTAATTAGCTTATATAATAAACTAACCCCACCCCCTGGCCGCCATGTTTTTTGACGAACCAAGATGACTTAAACAAACTTGGTAGAGGGTCACCCAAGGAACATTTCTTTGAAATTATTTTAAATCCAGCCAGTAGTTTCTGACAAGAAGATTTTTTAAGTTTTTACTATAGCTTATATAGTAAACTAACCCCATCCCCTGGCCGCCATGTTTTTTGATGAATCAAGATTGGTTGAACAAACTTGGCAGAGGGTCACCCAAGGATCATTTCTGTGAAATGATTTAAAGATCGAGCCAGTAGTTTCTGACAAGAAGATTTTTTAATTTTATACTGTAGCTATAGTAAACTTACCCAACCCTCTGGCTGTCATGTTTTTTGACGAATCAAGATGGCTTGAACAAACTTGGTAGAGTGTCACCCAAGGAACATTTCTGTGAAATTATTTTAAAATCGGGCCAGTAGTTTCTGACAAGAAGATTTTTTAAATTTTTACTTATTAAACTTGCCCCGCCCCCTGGCTCCCATGTTTTTTGAAGAATCAAGATGGATTGAACAAACTTTGTAGAGGGTCACCCAAGGAACATTTCTGTAAAGTTATATCGAAATTGACCCAGTAGTTTCAGAGAAGTTCTTAGAAGCTAAAAATAAACGACGGACGACAGAAGACAGACTACAGACGACGGACATCAAGCGATCGCAAAAGCTCAAAAAGTGAGCTAAAAATACATGTCACCATGCTTGTTACAAGTTACAGTGCTAAATGTTACTTCCCCTTTTCATAAAATGGCTGCAGACGATGTATTTTCACACTAATTCAATAATAAAAAAAATCCTAGCGGGGAGAATTGTTTCATTCTTTCTACAAAGAGGCACTATAACAAACCAAATCAGAAAATGAAATAAAAATACAGGTCATCTTGCTTGTTACAGAGTTAGTGCTAAATGTTACCTCCCTTTTTCATAAAATGTCTGCAAACGATGCATTTTCACCCTAATTCAATAATAAAACAAGTTATAAAGCGGAGAATTATTTTATTCTTTCTACAAAGGCCTAATCAGGAACTAAAATGAAAAATATATGTCACCATGCTTGTTACTAAGTTACAGTGCTAAATATTATCTCCTCTTTTCATAAAATGGCCGCAATCTATGCATTTTCACACCAATTCAATAATAAAAAATGTTCTAACGCGAAGAATTGTTTCATTCTTTCTACAAAGAAGCACAACAACAACCACTGTAATAAAATAAAAAATACATATCACCTTGCTTGTAACTAAGCTACAGTGCTAAATATTACCTCCCCTTTTCATAAAATGGCCTACTAAACATTATTTGTACAGTATGCATGAAAACCTACCCAGGCAAACCCCAGTTTCTGTTCTAAACAGTGGGGTTTGCTCAGGTACAGTGTATGAAGAAATATGACGAAAGAGTTCCAAGATCAAACCGGTTAAAAACAACGTTGTTATCAAAGATTTATGCTTATTTTATATTTTTTGGTTAATTGATTTAAATATATTAAAGTTTTATTAAAAAAGTAAATGTTAAACATTATAAAAGTAGAAGTTTATTATGGTAAATAACCATGAAAATTACTGCGCCAACATGCAATCCTTTACACTGTCGCTTCACCACCCATCAAAATATAGTGAAATATTTATGTGATTAATTTAGCTAAATTCAAAGTATTTTTGTTCTCAAAATACTTTATTTAAAGTTAAAAAGGTGTATTAAATAATTCTATAATTAAGAATATAAAATACTTAGCTCGGAATAACGAGTTAAGTTATTCGCGTAGTAATACATTGAATCATAACGAAGCTGCTGCTGTCTGTCGGCGCCATTTTAGAAGTAACTGTCAAGGGTGTCAGATGTATTTTAGATAATCTAATAACTAAGTTAGCCGGAAAATGCACTTCGTTGGGAAGTTTTTAAATTTAATAAAAAATCGGTACACATATTTTCTATTGGATGTATAAATTAACCTTATCATGCTTTACTATAAGCTGTGAAATACGCCTTGTGGCAATAACATTCAATTACACAATTGTCACTTGCTGTGCGAAAGAAAGTCAATCTGGACTACGCCATTACTGCTATTGCTGCGTAACATGCCATCAGCAATCCGTATTGGTTCATTAAACTGGTTTTGCTTCGGTAATTTCTTTGATATACCGTTTGCTACAATGTATTAACTTGTTTTTTTACCCAAATGGTCAAAGCTGGGACTTTCGGACCGAAAATTGCTTGGGTCAATAAATTATTTAATAAAAAACATGCAGTACTTGTTTGTTTGAGTTTTTTAACAATGACATTAATTAAAGAAAGTGATCAAACCTGGACCGATTTTATTTTGATGTTGGATTAGAATTGTTTGCATTAGCCGTAACATTTGTAAAAATAGTTGTTGACAGAGTACAGATCTGTGCATTATCAACGTAACTTGAACTAAATAATTAATATAAAATTTCCATACTGTTTATATATCTTATTCATTTATTTGATAGATTTCCTCCATATTACTAACTTCGCAATCCAAATACATGCTTCAATTTTCGAAAAGAAACAACATAAACATGTACGTTTCACCCTTACAATAAATATCCCTTTGATGTAGCAGACACACGGTGACGTCACAGTCATCAAAGAGACGACAGCAAATTTGTTGTTTCATTCAATACAGGCAATGAAATTGTGCAGTTCATTTCCATTTTAATTCTCTCCTTAGGTTGGCAACTTGCCCCCATAATAATTGAATCTACGCTCATGTGTATATGTCTGCTTTGGTAAAGTTCATACCGGTCCTATTTAGCTTTCGAATACATTCAATGATTTCCTTAACCACATGAATACTGCACATGCATTTAGTCCGTATATTTTATGTATGTACAGAAAAGGAATAAAAATGCATACATACAGATAGTCATTGAGCTTAATTATTTTACGCTGAGTTTTCGTTTCATTTAACTGGTATTAGTATCGCGGATTTTGATAACTAAATATTAAATTGATTGAACGTATTTACAATATAATAAAATGATTCCTTCAAATGTTTGACAGTTTTCATTATTTCTTTCCTATTCAATCTCATGCCGCGGGTTCATTCATCTGGCACGTGTTACAATCAAATATACATATCAGCAGGGTTCTTTCGTGATCAGTGTACCGATAAAGCACCAGCTTACTTGCAATTTGACTGACACATGTGGTGATAATATGACATAACACCGTATGGGGTCCATATTACTGAGTGCCATACAAGTAGCGGTATAGCACATTGTGTTGAAAATTTACAAAACAATTTTTTTTTATTCATATCATTTTGCTACCGACGAGTAATGAATGGGGAAAGGCATGATTTTATTATTTATAAATATTTTTAAGAATCAGTTTACAAAAAATACTCGTAATCAATCTTGTATTCTAAGAAATATAGCAAAATATATGTAAAAAAGTATATGTTAAATATACATACAATGATTTATTCTTTAAATAAGTATCTGTTTAGATTTTTGTTTCAAAATGATTGCCGACGATGATGCTATAATTTAATTATGTGATTTATAAGAAAGGGGGGGGGGGGGGGGGGGGGGGGGGTATAAAAAGCTACTATTAAAGCGGAATATGGGTCCTCCAGACTTATAATTACATGCCTAAATCAGTGACTTAATTGTTTATATATCTCTGCCTAAACCAAAGAGGACAATGAGCTCTTATATTTCAATATTGAAATGTCAAAAGAACAAACATTTTAGTTTATGGAACACACACGGCAATGCTGTGTCTATCAAACTGGTCATGTATTAGTAACTCTAATTGAAGCTTTAACTTTTTTTTATAATACAAACTAGATTCAAAATATCAGCAGACATATAAACTATTTAGTCACTGATATCAGTAAAAAAAGTCTTAAGAAAATGTAATTTGATGATTTTTTTCTACCATTAATTGTTGAAAATGGAATAGTTGTTACATTTGTTGTCATATATGTCTTCTATTATATAAACTATTAACCAATTTTGACAGTTTTGCCATCTTTCCATAACACAAACGAAATTAAAAACCATCATGTACAAATACTGCGGTTCCTTATACCATATAGTTTGCATCATGTAGATATTATGTTATAAACCAGTTTTGAGTGTCTTCTAAAATAATCAGTTTACAATATCGTAGAGGTGTAAAATAATTGACACATGAAGACACGTGTAAGTACTGTTATGTACGGTTTGTGATAAGGTCATCAGACTACAAATTGGATCTAAATATAGATCAACTATGGCTTTGTAGTAACAGTATTGATAAACAAGAAAAACTGATGAACACATCGGCATCCGGGACGATATACATGTAATTACAGACCTGAGTCATATATATTTATTAAATAATACACATGGTTTAACCACGTTCACATAACTGGCAATGAAATACACATGGTTTAACCATGTTCACATTAATACTAGCAATGAAATACACATTGTTTAACCACGTTCACATTACTGGCAATAAAATACACGTTTTAACCACGTTCACATTACTGGCAATGAAATACACATGTTTTAACCCTGTTCACATAACTAGCAATGAAATACACATGGTTTAACCATGTTCACATAATGGCAATAAAATACACGTGGTGTAACAATGTTCACATTACTAGCAATGAAATACACATTGTTTAACCACGTTCACATTACTGGCAATGAAATACACATGTTTTAACCACATTCACATAACTGGCAACGAAATACACATGTTTTAACCCTGTTCACATAACTGGCAATGAAATACACATGGTTCAATCATGTTCACATTAATACTAGCAATGAAACACACATGGTTTAACCACATTCACATTAATACTAGCAATGAAATACACATTGTTTAACCACGTTCACATTACTGGCAATGAAATACACATGTTTTAACCACGTTCACATAACTGGCAATGAAATACACATGGTTTAACCCTGTTCACATTACTAGCAATGAAATTCACATGGTTTAACCCTGTTCACATTACTAGCAATGAAATACACATGGTTTAACCCCATTCACATTACTAGCAACGAAATACACATGATTTAACCACGTTCATATTACTGGCAATGAAATACACATGATTTAACCCTGTTCACATTTATACTAGCAATGAAATACACATGGTTTAACCATGTTCACATTACTAGCAATGAGTGGAATTTTCCAGCCCTGAACAGTGTTACGCTTTATTTTCCAGTTTGTTAAAGCCTTAAAAAAAATTAAAATTTCCTCTCAATCACACTGTTTTTCCCCAACCTCAAAGGCTTCGGCATCTTCCCAATTTCCAGAAAAAAGGCTCTGCATGGTGGAGAGTGGAATGGCAGGGATGGGACTTGGGATGAGAGTAGCTAGGTGCGGTTTTTTTCCCTAGTGATATTATATACTTGTATTAAGTGTTTATAATGTTTCATTTAGGTATACTGGAGGGAAAATGCACAAACCCAAGACTGTATGGTTCACCTTGCACAAATGGCTGCAGTACTCTGCAAGTTGTAATGATGTCTTCTGTTCATCATGTTCTCTGTTTGGGGAACAAGATCCTAAGTCTAAATCATTGTCAAAAATTGCAGTTACGGATTGGAGCAACATGAAGGAGATTATGCATAAACATGAAGCATCAGACTATGGAGCAACATGAAGGAGATTATGCATAAACATGAAGCATCAGACTATGGAGCAACATGAAGGAGATTATGCATAAACATGAAGCATCAGACTATGGAGCAACATGAAGGAGATTATGCATAAACATGAAGCATCAGACTATGGAGCAACATGAAGGAGATAATGCATAAACAAGAAGCATCAGACTATGGAGCAACATGAAGGAGATTATGCATAAACATGAAGCATCAGACTATGGAGCACATGAAGGAGATTATGCATAAACATGAAGCATCAGACTATAGAGCAACATGAAGGAGATTAGGCATAATCATGAAGCATCAGACTATGTAGCAACATGAAGGAGATTATGCAAAAACATGAAGCATCAGACTATGGAACAACATGAAGGAGATTATGCATAAACATGAAGCATCAGACTATGGAGCAACATGAAGGAGATTATGCATAAACATGAAGCATCAGACTATGGAGCAACATGAAGGAGATTATGCATAAACATGAAACATCAGACTATGGAGCAACATGAAGGAGATTATGCATAAACAAGAAGCATCAGACTATGGAGCAACATGAAGGAGATTATGCATAAACATGAAGCATCAGACTATGGAGCAACATGAAGGAGATTATGCATAAACATGAAGCATCAGACTATGGAGCAACATGAAGGAGATAATGCATAAACAAGAAGCATCAGACTATGGAGCAACATGAAGGAGATTATGCATAAACATGAAGCATCAGACTATGGAGCAACATGAAGGAGATTATGCATAAACATGAAGCATCAGACTATGGAGCAACATGAAGGAGATTATGCATAAAAAAGAGCATCAGACTATGGAGCAACATGAAGGAGATTATGCATAAACATGAAGCATCAGACTATGGAGCAACATGAAGGAGATTATGCATAAACATGAAGCATCAGACTATGGAGCAACATGAAGGAGATTATGCATAAACATGAAGCATCAGACTTTGGAGCAACATGAAGGAGATTATGCATAAACATGAAGCATCAGACTATGGAGCAAAATGAAGGTGATTATGCATAAACATGAAGCATCAGACTATGGAGCAACATGAAGGAGATTATGCATAAACATAAAACATCAGTCTACGGAGCAACATGAAGGAGATTATGCATAAACATGAAGCATCAGACTTTGGAGCAACATGAAGGAGATTATGCATAAACATGAAGCATCAGACTATGGAGCAACATGAAGGAGATTATGCATAAACATGAAGCATCAGACTATGGAGCAACATGAAGGAGATTATGCATAAACATGAAGCATCAGACTATGGAGCAACATGAAGGAGATTATGCATAAACAAGAAGCATCAGACTATCACATTCAGCAGTGCAGGGCTGCTGACATCTTCATTGCTGTAATGAACAGTGAGACAAACATTGAATGCTGCATTTCCTCACAATATAACACCATGATTGAGAGAACCGTCAGATCCTTGTGGGTATTGACATATTGTGGACACAGTTATTCTTTGTGGCAAACATAATATTGCACTGAGGAGACATGAAGAGAGTGCTGGTAACTTCCAAGCACTGTTTCATTTGCAGGCAAAGCACAACTCAATCCTGAAGCAACATTTGCTTAAAGGTGAACCATGAACCAAATATATCTTGCCTAAAACCCAAAATGAATTGATAAACATAATAATGTGGGTAAAGGATATCTTTGATTCATCACTAACCAAGCAACAGACAGCGCTACAATGGAACAAGTGGCTTTATGTGTCCATTTTGTATGAAAGGATCCGATTGATGTGAGGGAATAATTCATTGGTTTTGTGAAGAGAGAGAGTACCACTGGAGAATTGCTTCCAAAACTCCTTTTTTTTTAAATCTCAGGAATTTGGGTAACCTATATCACTGTTTATCTACTTGCAGATTATAATTTAAAACATTCCTGAAATTTATTTTATCTGTAAACAATGAAAATTCACTACAGCAGCAGAGCTACAGATAAAGTTTTGGTCAATTGGGTAATTACCCCCTGTTTTTGAAACAATTGGGTATTTCTGATTTCAATTGGGTAATGAAAAAACCATCACCCCCTGAAATAAAATTAATTGGGTATTTTGTCCCAAAAACATAAATTGAACCAGGTAGTTTAGTTGCATTTAATTAAATTGTTCCTTACTTGAACTGAAACTGCATATTGGTAATGTACATGGTCATCACAACAAAGGTATCTTCCTTTCACAACACTAAACTATTTATACAGTCTGCCTGACTCAAATAACCAAGAACGAAAGGTTAACTGTTTTGAACTAAAACACTGTAAACATTCAACTAAGGTAACTTTTGTCTTTTTACATAGTTTAATGTCACTGATATTAATATAGTTTGGGTTTTTTGGCAGTTCTGGGTTTAAAACCAGTGCACAACCTTGCCTTCCTTCTCCTTTTTTGTCTGAGCCAATGTTGTACAGCTGGTGTTGCATCATACACCGACAAACTTGGGCCAAGCATACTGATGGTCATCAGTGTGTTTAATGTTTCAGTTCCTAGTGATGCTCTAAACTTACTTTTAAGTCTATTTTGTGTACTAAATGTACGTTCACATTCAACACTTGTGGGCTGAAGACACAGGGCAATTGTTGCAAGTTTTGATACATTTGGCATAATGTCACCATGAAGAGTTATGATTCTTTTGCACAGTCTATTAACACTCAAGTTTGCATATGAGCCATTGGCCATCCCTTCATACCTGGGCCATTCTTTTTCTAACTGTTTTGCATCAAGGAGGGGTTGTACTGTTCTGACTGTTTCCTGTGTTTCTTCAATCAAGTTCCCTTCAGTAAATTTCACAGACTTTTCATAGCCGTACAATGCAGATAGAGACTCAAATGCAGTTTTACACTCCTCCTTAGATGAACACTGAAGTTGTGAGGACTCGAACAAACAACTGAAATCATCATAGATTGCACTGTCCTCTTTTCTGAATCTACAGCCAATGTTTTTTTTCATCCTCTTGATATAGTCTGTTCTAACATTGCCAAACTCACTATCCATATTTGCATGATAAGCTAACTTTTCTCCCTCATACTCCACACCATCATCATTTTTTTTTAATGCTAACCTCATCTCAGCTAAGCATTCTCCATCATTTGTCTCAAAATATGTGAGCTTAGAAATTGTCCCATCTATCAAAGGTTTTATTTCACTGAAGAGAATATTGTTTTTCTGCAGACTACAACTCAGTACAGCTAACTCATTGTGTATATCCAGAACAAAAGCTATGACTAATGCTACTTTATAGGAGCTAAAGTACTTGCTGAGACCCTTTGCCACTGCATTTTTCTCACCAGCAAATTTGGATAATGTCACTAAGACTGATGCAAAACACTCATATACAGCCTTGACTGCATTTCTGAGTCCAAGCCAGCGAATAGAGTAAGGCTCTTTAACTGTTACTTCTGGCTCTTCAAGAATTTTCTGGATATTTTTCAATGCCTGTGTCCTGTTACTGGAAGCGCTTATAAACAAGTAGAGTGAATTGAACTTCTCTTGAAATTTCAACATGAATTCATTTTTTTATAGAGTCTGTGCATGCTAAATTAAGCCGGTGCGCCATGCAGTGTGTTTGCACACAATAAGGTGCATATTTACTAATCAATTGTTTTCCTACACCTGTTTTTTTTGCCTAACATAACTGCAGCTCCATCTGTGGCCAGTGATGTGCAGTTTGCAAGATCTATCCCACATTTTTCAAACTGTTCAGCTATACAGTTCACAATAGTATACGCACAACCATCATCAAGATGCACATTACACAACATTTTGGTCTGAGCTTCACCTCCTTTTACAAACCTGACACACACACTAAGTCTCTTGTCTACAGTTACATCTGTGCTCTCATCTAACATTAAAGCAAACACATCAGAGGCTTTGATATCATTCACTAATTCCAACTGAAGAACATGAGCAATAGATGTTTGCATGTCTTTAAGTGTGTCCCAGCTAAGATTGGTATACTTCATGTTCAAACCATTTTTCGTCTGTAATTCTAGCAACTGACTTATTGTGTTGGTTGGAATTTCAGACTTTGCTGCCATGTAAACAGTGTTAAAAACCAGTATATCACTATTGTCAAATGACACTGGGGTATCACTATCTAACTCAGTGTCAATAGAACTATGTGTAGTCATACTCTTAATTTTCTGCTTTTCATATGCAGCATATGCAAACTTGTGTTCTGCACTTTGACCATGTCTAACAATCCCAGATAACTGAAAGTTAGGGGACCCTTCTGTGGCCCATACATTTGTGAGTTTTAATTGCTGCTGCATGTTTGAGCAGATTTTACATTTCATACGATCCGTAGCAGACCCAGTAACAGTAACATCTAACCACGAATACTTCAATTTCCATTCGGCTACCGTTTTTGTACTCACAGCGTCAGAAGAGTGCTTTTTTGGCTTCACTATCCGTGTCAACAAATCGTCTAATATTTCACTCGCAAGCTCATTTGGGTCTACAATTACACTGGTCAGGAGATCTTCAATAATCTGTCGGCACATTTCGTCACTCTGTACTTCCGACGATGTAAAATAACCGCGCAAAGTATTACTTTGGATCGGTAAGGTTTGTTTTTTCCTGCCTCGCGACGACATGATTGCGAAAGAGGAAATGAAAGCATTCAATCGCTGTTTACCGGCTATTCCTATATTAACTGCGCAGTAGTGATCACGCGCGGGGAACCAGACAAGGCACCCTAAGGATTTAAATGATCGAAAGAAACAGAAAAAAAACTCTTTTTTTTATTTCCTAATTATTGTAGACGAGTATCTCATTAAACTAAGAAAAGATGCATACTATGGTTTAAATTATTGAAATGGTTAGATCGTAATTCGACATCCGTCGCATTTACATCCTATACATATTTAATATTTTAAATGGGGCGCCATAATATTCGATGTCCTTTGTTTATGCAAAATAGTCTACAGGATACATTTTGATTGGACAATACGTTCTACGACGCTGTGTGTTACAATTCTTAAACTTTAAATGGATAATATATATACACTCTCAGTTGTCAAATTACTGATTACGCAACAGTATATATATATCGAGAACTGTATAAAATGATACGACACAGCGCGTGCCCTTGGCCATTTACACGGTCCGATGGAAGGATAAATTGTCGGCAAAGTCAATATTGCTTTGACCTAAACGACTAGACTGGCATTTTGTTACTAGTGCTTTTTTTAGTCACTCGCTTTTCTAAATTTCCACTCGATTTAAGTGAGTATGCGTGTCTAAATTTGAACCCTGAGAACTACCGAAAAGAATGTATACCGTACCGAGACGATTTTACGTCGATTTCGCGCATGTTTTTGAACATTTGCGTATTGGGGTTTTCTGAATGGGTTTTTGTACGCATGTTTTTTATTTAATTGCGTTTTTGATAAAATCAATTGCGTTTTTACGCAAATACGCAACCTATCTGTAGCTCTGCATCAGTCTTCATAACTAAGTTTTAAGTATTTGACAATCTGTCCAAACTGTTTGAAATTTTGCAAGATTTCGATGATTTATATTTGAACCTTAATGACTCTGCTAAAAGAATCAACTCTGTCTGCACAGACTAACTTGAGCCGACACTTTGCACCTCAGGTGGATAGAAATGTAGATAAATTATACCAGAAACCAAATATCTGCTGAGGAGGAAATTGTAACCTTATTATTAATAGCATTCCCACTATAAGTCATAATAAAATTTATTATAACATTGTATTAAAATCCACTATATTTCTACTGAAAAACATGTGCCCATTCAGTTTTTGTGTTGCGGCCCCCAAGTCTGCCACCTCTAAACAGAATTCCTGGATCCACCCCTGCATTGTTAGTGCCTTTAGATGTATGTGTATGTTCACAGACTACAATATAGATATGGCACCATAAACTGTTTTCGATCATGACCTGAATTCGATCACTTCCAAGAATTATGAATATAAGGCACGCGTATTTCAACTTCCTGGACAACTGGCAATATTTACAAACAGTATCCATGTGGTCACTGAATGCAATGAAAAATATCAGAACTAATGCTTCTGATACAAGAAAGTCATTTTATGATACAGACCTGAAAAAATGTGTTTCTCACTATACATGTCCATTTTTCAGTTTACATAAAACCTTGACAAATGCCAAGTTTGTTATAAATATCAATTTCAAACGTCTACTGAAAACTGATGCAATGCAGGTCAAGGTCAAAAGTTATAAAAATATTTCGCTTGTGCATGTCAGAAATTATAGAGGTTCCGGATGTGTGACCTTCTTACAGATTTTTAACAAAAATGAGTTTGAAAATAGCACAGGACAACATTTAAATGTAAAATAAAAATAAGTAAACAGTTAAACAAGTTTGTTATAAGAAGTGGATAAGAAGAGGTGGATATATAAAGATGCACTAATAAAGTATAAGTGTTTTTTTAAGTGTTAATATCTTTAAAAAAATAAAATTAGAAACAATAACAAACCTCATGCTGTTGAATTGATATTAAATAAACCTATTGAGAAATATTTATTCATGTTAAAGGTAACCACAGTTTTATCTGCTTTCATTTATTTGCACGTTTGCAACCTCGTGTCATTTTAGTTTGACACATTGTGCCATCCTTTCATGTGATCGAAATCAGGTGCTGTCTGTTGGACGTTTATTGGCTCACCGTGATCTAACGTGAATGGTGAAGTCAATGAGCATGTTTTAGTTATCTTTTTGGTAGAAACAAATTGTTTAAACTTTATATACAAGCATTTATTGTCAACATCCGTTTTGCATTGAAATATTTAGCGGCGATTCTTAAGTGATCGAAAACTGGTAACATCATCATATGTGTATATTTGTAACATTGGATGTTGCTTAGTCTGGATCTGGAGTGGACGGGGAACAGTGGGTTATATGGCTAAACTACATGGTGATACATGGTGAATATCATTAAGCGTGATCGTGATCTGCGAGTTTTACCTGCTTTCTAAAACCGGTCACAATTTAATGTGACACAACCTTCTAACTTACCAGGTAACGTTAATAACGTTTATTTCAATTTCTCTCTTTTTTCGGTGCACCTCGTCTCGTTACTGGGCTGCGTTCAGTTCGATTAAACGCTAGCCAATTTGGACACTGGCTCAACCTTATACAAGCACTTAAAAGATGATAGTTTTAGAACACCAGGGAGGTATAATAGCAGCTCATTTTATTAACCATAGCCTCAAACGTTAGCCTCTGTTGAAATTTTAACTGGGGACCAGTTTGTAATTGTTCTGCGTGCTCTTCAATTGGAGGTACAGAAAACATACAATTTTATAGTCACGATCATTGGGTGCTTACATTTGAATTAAAAGCAAATACTATGCCGAATACCGGTACGAAAAAATGCAAGAAAGAGGGGAAAACAAGAGTAAGATAACATGTTTTTAAGTTTATAAACGATGAATCAAATATTCGAAAAAGTGATTTCACATAGTTGAAACTAATAAGTGATATCATTTATCCAAGTAGTTGATATCACTTATTCGTTTCAGATAGTTGATATCACTTATTCATTTAAAAAAGGTGATATCACTTATTCAAATGTGTGATAAGAACTATTTTTGATTTTACTCATTTAATTGTTTCAAATAGGTGATATCAGCTATGCAAAAAAGTTGATATAACTTGATTGAATAAATTATACCAATCATTTCAAATGATCAGGTGATATCACATATTTAATAAATGATATCATCTAATTTCCTATTTGAAACTAATGTAAGGGGTGCCGTTTTACTATCTAACTTCAATAAGTGATATCATTCATTTGAATAGGTGATGTCATTCATTCGTATAGGTGATATCACTCAATTGAATAAGTGATATCACTTATTTGAATTATTACTTTTTCGAATGAGTGATATCACCTATTCCAGTAAGTGATATCACTTATTCGAGTAAGTGATATCACTAATTTGTTTCAAATAGGTTATATGACATATTCGATTAAGTGATATCACCCAATTAAATAGATGATATAACTATTCAATTGAGTGAAATCACCTTTTCAAATGAGTGATATCAATTATTTTAGTAGGTGATACCGCTTATTTGAATAGGTGATATCACCTATTCAAATGAGTGATATCACCTATTCGAATAAGCGATATTTAATAAGGGATATCATCTAATTTCCTATTTGAAACTGATGTATAGGGTGCCGTTTTACTATTCAACCTCGATAAGTGGTATCACTTATTTGAATAGGTGATATCACTCATTTGAAAAGATGATATCACTCAATCGAATATCACTTTTACGAATGAGTGATATTACCTATTCAAATAAGTGATATCACTTATTCCAGTAAGTGATATCACTAATTCGTTTCAAATAGGTAATATGACTTATTCGATAAAGTGACATCACTCAACTAAATAGATGATATCACTCATTCAAATTAATTGAAAGAGTGATATCACCTATTTGAATAAGTGATATTCAATAAGGGATATCATCTAATTTCTTATTTGAAACTAATGTATGGGGTGCAGTTTTACTATTTAAACTCGATAAGTGATATCACTCAACTGAATAGATGATATCACTCATTCGAATAAGTGATATCACTTATTCGATTGAGTGATATCACCTATTTGAATTTAATTAGTGATATCACTTATTCGAATGAGTGATATCATTAATTCGTTTCAAATAGGTGATATGACTTATTGGATTAAGTGATATCACTCAATTGAATTAGATGATATCAATCATTCAAATAAGTGATATCACTTATTCGATTGAGTGATATCACCTATTCGAATGAGTGATATCGCCTATTCCAAACAAATCGGTGATATAACTTATTCGAATAGGTGATATTGCTTATTTGATTTATCAAGCAAGAAAAAGCAGACGGATCCCTGCTTAAATGATTCAGCAGATATATGTGATCCAACAGTGAATATATTATACTCAGCCGCAAAAATGGTAAAATGGACCCCATTCTAATGATGATTTTACTTATTCGAATTGTTGGTATCACTTATTTTTGAAATAGGTGGTAAGCCTATAACTTATTCCAATTTATTCCAATACTTAAGCTGGGTGCGATTATCTCAGTTGACGATCAATCCAGGGGTCGTGAGTTCGAATCCCTGCCCAGCAACAGTCTCCATGGTGATTTATACACAACATTGTGTCTGATTATCATTTGTCTTTCACCTATGATTCAAGTGGGAAGGTTATCAGTTACTTGCAGAGATGGGGTGTGTTCGAGTACTGGTTAACCTTTCAGGATCCCTGGAAATAGTGGTTAGGTTAGCCCTTGATGGCATAAAATGACGCTAAATATTCAATCAATCAATTCAATCAATTAGATAATTAATATCACATATTTGAATAAATAAAATAATCTATTTGAAATAAATGAATGAGTGATATCAACTATTTGGATAAGTGATATCACTCATTTTTCTAAAAGGTGATTATCACTTATTCAAAATGGGTGATGATTAAAATAATCATTTATTTGAATAGGTGATATCATTTATATGGTTAAAAAGTAAAATGGTACCTCACATGTATCACCTATTTGAATAATTAATATCACTAATTCATTGATTTAGGTTATATCACTTATTTGAATAGGTGATATCAGTTATAATGGTTTAATAGTGAAATTATACCCCATAGTTATCACCTTTTGAATAAGTGATATCACTTATTCATTGATTTAGGTTACATTACTTATTCATTTATGTGATATCAGTTGTTTTAAAAAAAAGGTTATATCACCTATTCGAATATGTCATATAATTTTTAAAATAGGTGATATCACTTATTTCAATAGGTGACATCACCTATCTGATTGGGATATATTAAAATATTTCTCACCAGGATATAAATATATTAATGGAACTGAAATGTTATTTTGTTAGCTTCAGTACTAACAAACTGTTGGAGGCTGATAGAGGTCATACTATGGATACTACTTAGCCTCAGTACTAATGAACTGTTAGAGGCTGATAGAGGCCATACTATGGATACTACTTAGCCTCAGTACTAATGAACTGTTAGGTGCTGATAAACGCCATATTACAGATACTACTTAGTCTCAGTACTAATGAACTGTTAGAGGCTGATAGAGGCCATATTGTGGATACTACTTAGCTTCAGTACTAATGGACTGTTAGAGGCTGATAGAGGCCATATTATGGATACTATATAGTCTAAGTACCAATGGATTGTTAGTGGCTGATAGAGGCCATATTATGGATACTTCTTAGTCTCAGTAAAAATAGACTGTTAGTGGCTGATAGAGGCCATATTATGGATACTACTTAGCCTCAGTTCTAATGGGCTGTTAAAGGCTGATAGAGGCCATATTATGGATACTACTTAGCCTCAGTATTAATGAACTGTTTAAGGCTGATAGAGGCCATATACTAGATACTACTTAATCTCAGTAAAAATTGACTGTTTGAGGCTGATAGAGGCCATATTATGGATACTACTTAGCCTCAGTACTAATGGACTTTTAGAGGCTGATAGAGGTCATATTATGGATTTTACTTAGCCTCAGTGTTAATGAACTGTTAGAGGCTGATAGAGGCCATATTATGGATACTACTTATCCTCAGTACCAATGGGCTGTTAGAGGCAATGTTATGGATACTATATAGTCTAAGTACCAATGGACTGTTAAACGCTGATAGAGGCCATATTATGGTAACTACTTAGCCTCAGTACTAATTGACTGTTAGAGGCTGATAGAGGCCATATTATGGTTACTACTTAGCCTCAGTACTAATGGACTGTTAAAGGCTGATAGAGGCCATATACTGGAAACTACTTAGTCTCAGTAAAAATGGACTGTCAGAGGCTGATAGAGGCCATATTATGGATACTACTTAGCCTCAGTACTAATGGACTGTTAGAGGCTGATAGAGGCCATATTATGGATACTACTTAGCCTCAGTACTAATGGACTGTTAGAGGCTGATAGAGGCCATATACTGGAAACTACTTAGTCTCAGTAAAAATGGACTGTCAGAGGCTGATAGAGGCCATATTATGAATACTACTTAGCCTCAGTACTTATGGACTGTTAGAGGCTGATAGAGGTCATATTATGGATACTGCTTAGCCTCAGTATTAATGAACTGTTAGAGGCTGATAGAGGCCATATTATGTATACTGCTTAGCCTCAGTACTTATAGACTGTTAGAGACTGATAAACGCCATATTATGGATACTATATAGCCTCAGTACTAATAAACTGTTAGAGGCTGATAGAGGCCATATTTTGGATACTATATAGTCTCAGTACTAATAAACTGTTAGAGACTGATAGAGGCCATATTTTGGATACTATATAGCCTCAGTACTAATAAACTGTTAGAGACTGATAGAGGCCATATTTTGGATACTATATAGCCTCAGTACTAATGAACTTACAGAGGCTGATAGAGGCCATGCTATGGATACTTCTTAGCCTCAGTACTAACAAACCGTTAGAGGCTGATAGTAGTTAATACAGATCATTTTGTTTACATAATGGCATCAATTACATTCATTAACAGTTATATTAATAAGATGCTGTTTATTACAAGAAAGTGTATGTTATGATTATGTTGTTCATATCATTTTACACATTATACTGTTATTTTTTAATTAAGGTTAAGCTATTGCCAACATGGAAAAGAAAAGCCAAAAATATGAAGAAACATCTAAATAGACTGGCTAAAATGGTTTGTAACTAATATTTACTAATCATATATGTCAGTGTTTAACCATTCAATGAAAACATTGATCTGTCCGTTTTCATTTTGTACGTCTGGAAAGAAATTGAGAACAAGCATATTGCTGAATATATCACCAGTTTTATATAATTATAATGGTTATAATTGCAATATGGACTAATTAATGATTACCTTTTATTTTCCCTTGTCCTTGTCATACATGTCATTTTTAAATGATTGACTTGATTATTGAATTGATGAAATTAACATTCATTGTTCATCTTTTTTTCTTTTTTTTTGAGTTACCAAATGGCAGCCCGTTTATTTTTTCATTTTCACATTATCAAGTTATTATAGATAGATAGAGAGAGAGGGAGGGAGGGAGGGAGGGAGAGAGAGAGAGAGAGAGAGAGAGAGGGAGAGAGAGAGAGAGATGATGATGATTAATCATGTTCATTATAAGATCAATACATATTGATGTTAATTATATAAGGTTGCTATATTGGATTATTCAAATTTTATTGAGTGCCATTTTCTATTATGCGTTTCCAGTTTGGATCTCGCTTGGGCTAAGATTTGTTCTATATTTTTACATTCTTTTAAATATCTAAAATAGTTGTCAAAGCATGGTATATCGCTTTGCATTTTACATTTAAAAATGAAATATTTTGCTAAAAAAATAACAAAATTTATTATTGTTTTTTGTTTTGTGTTGTCGTCATGGATGCCCAATGATATATTTTTAAAATTAAAAGCTACATTAATACCGTTTTGTGATAAGAAATCATTTGTTTTTGTCCAGAAATGTTGTACATGAGCACAGTCCCAAAATAAATGTTGTACTGTTTCTACATGCATATTGCAGAATTGACATAAACTTGAATTTACGAAATGGCATTTGTGTAAGAATTTATTTGTGGGTATAATTCTATATAAATATTTATATTGAAATAACCTCAATCTCGAATAAATAGTACATGTAATCGGTGATAAAAAGATTTTTTTCCAGTTCAGATTTTCATAGGAGTCATTCCATTTTTGTTGAGCTTTATTTGTAATATTGGTAGTTGTTTTCGATATATATGTCTCATATATAATTTTATTTGGTTTCAGTACCTTTAAAATCCTGCCAATGAAAAAAGTTCTGTCGTTGTTGTTGTATGTTTCATGTTTAAGCTTTTCTTTCCAAGAGTTCGGTATGGAAGCAATTATTGAGTGGTATTTTAAGAAATCTGAATTGTCTAGATTGTAAAGTTGTTTGATCGTATTAAAATTATAAAAGTTCTTATTTCTTTAATCATAAAGTTGTTTAATATATTTTATTCCTTTATCCAGCCATACTCTATAAAATATTGTTTTATTGTTATTTTGTATAAATGAGTTATTCCATATGATTTCATCTGTGATGTTTGTTATTTCCGAATTAAAGTTTACCTTTGCCCAACTTTGTAAAACATCCCTTAAGAAAATATTTTTGAATTTATTGGTTATATCTTTATATGTTATATTTGATTGTAATAATAATTTCCCACCAAATTTGTTAATTTCATTCATATAATTATCTTTCCAGATTCCGGTATTTTCATCGTTAAAAATTCTTTTGATCCAACTTGCTTTTATTGAGTATAGATATGCATTCAAATCTATCATTTTTAATCCCCCATCTTTATAGTCTTTTTTAATTGTGTGTCTTGCTATTTTATCTGGTTTATTGTCCCATAAGAATGAATAAAGTTGTTTAGTGATTTCAGTTATTGTGTGATCCGGTGGGTTTTCTAGTACTGTCAATGGGTATGTTATTTTTGGCAGGGCAAATGTTTTTATGACTGTTATTTTTCCTAATAATGATAAGTTATGTTTCTTCCATTTTGTAAGACATGAATACATTTGGTTTATTTTAGTATTTAGATTGATTTCTACTCGTTTGGCTTTATTATTTGTGAAGATGATTCCTAAAGTGGCTGCTTGATTAGATGTCCATGTAAATTTTTCATTTTGCAATAAATTTTGTCTGTATTTTTTAGGAATCCTGCTCTGAATTCTGTGGATTTATTTAGGTTTAATTTAAGGCCGGATATTTTACTAAATTCGTCTATAGTTTTAATAAGAATATTGAAAGCTTTTTTCTGACCCATCAGTAACAAATGTTGCGTCATCAGCAAACAGGCTTTTTATAATTTCTTTTTCATTAAGTTTGATACCTTTTATATCTTTATTGTTACTAACAGCTAATGATAAAATTTCTATCGATATAATAAATAAATATGGAGAGAGAGGGCATCCTTGACGTACACCACGTCCTTTTTTAAAAAAATCAGACATGTAACCATTATTAAAAACACAGCCTTGCATGTCGTTGTAAAAAACATTAATCCATTTTTTAATTGATTCTCCAAAGTTAAAATAATCGAAAGTTTTATAAATGAAATTGTGATCTACACTGTCAAATGCTTTTTCAAAATCTGCAAAGAATAATAGACTAGGGTGGTCATTTTCATTTACATAATCTAGTACATCATATATAAGTCTTATATTTTCACCGATGTAACGGTTTCTAATAAAACCAGTTTGTGCCTTATCAATTAAAATTGGTAGTACATTTTTTATTCTATTCGCAATTACTTTTGTAGCTATTTTATAATCGGTATTTAAAAGTGAGATAGGCCTCCAGTTGTTTAATGATGTTAAATCTTTATCTTTTTTCGGAATTAAATTTATAACGCCTTGCTTTTGCATTTGAGTGAGGTTACCTTTTTCATAAGAATAGTTGATAGATTTTACATAAAAGCTTTTTATGTCTGACCAAAATATCTTGTAAAAATCTGACCCAGGACTTTTATTATTTTGCATTCTAAATAAAGCGTTTACACATTCTGTTTCTGTTAAAGTACCTTTGCATGATAGCTTTTGAATATCATTTAAAACAACATTATTTTCAGGAAAAAAGTTAAAGGTTGATTCCTCTAAAGTTTGCATAGTGTATAAATTTTCATAAAATTGTTTTGTTTCTTTTAAAATTTCATCTGATTTGGTAATTTCACGATCATTGATTAATAACCTAGATATAAGTTTTTTTTCACTATTTTTCTTTTCTAGATTTGAGAAGTATTTAGTATTTTTATCTATTCCATCAATGTATTTAGTCTATTCCATCAATGTATTTAGTCTATTCCATCAATGTATTCATTGTTCATCTTGTGCAATACCAGTAACTATGTAATTGTTGATCAGATTGTAATAACAGTTGGTATATCTCCATAGTGAGATAAGTTCCATTAATTATGAATATAAGTTTATTTTCATAGAAAAACCTTTCAGCTAGTGATATCAAGTCAACATTTATTTTTTGTTTCCTTTAAACAGATATCACGTAATTCAGCAATGCCAGGGGCCCCACCAATGGCTTTCATCTACCTTCATGGAGTATTTAAAGCTACAGGTATTATTATATCAATAAGACAGTTTTTTATAAAGACATGCTTAACATAGTTTTTATAAAAACACAATGCATGTACGTCCAAATTCTAGTGTTAAGAAAATGAAAAAAATCAGGAATTTTATATGCTTTTCTTTGTATGAAAAACAATTACCGGTAATACATACAAATCTCATTAAGTAAGAGAATCTTTATAAATGTTTTTAAAACCTTCTTTGTTTTTTCTTAAGTAATATAAAAAACTACATTGGCATGGAGTCGGTGTTGCAGTGTTAGTATATTAGACCCTGGGTAGGAGAATCTTACAATTGCTACTTCCATAGCAAATGTGTTGTCCATGAATAAGTCAGTCTGTATATGGTCTAAATTTAATGTTATTTTTGCTTATGTTACAAAAAGTATATATTTTTATGTCCCTGGTGTTGATGACCAGGGAGGCATATAGCTTTTGAACTGTAATGAAACTTGGTATACATCATCACCATCGTCTGAACACGTGCATATTGTCTAGCTTTTCCTGCCAGATTATTATGTAAGGAGTTATGCCTCTGTATAGTGTAATTGCATTCCTCAATGGGTAGTCGTGTATTATAAACGCATTAAATGTTATTTATTTGTATTTCAATTCTTCAGTACAATTTTATCTAAACTAATACTGGTGGTATAAAAACATTATTATATTCCATTAGGGTTGTAAATTTGTATTTTATGTTTCAACAGGTGTTAAATGCCTTTCTAAGGTGATTAATGGTGGAGAGGAACACAGCCGGAGAAGGTCACATATATGTGCTGCCATCGTATCTGGCATCATTGTGGGAGGCTGCTCGTTATGATGCTTGGTTATACCGAAGTGTAAGTAGTATTAACTTGATCAAACTGATTGCGTTTTGTTGTAAGTATCTTCCTACAACAGGTCAGCAAGTCTGATTCAAAATATGGAAAGACTGGTTTCAATAACTGGATCAGAAGAGTAGTTGATGGTCATCATTTAAAAGAAAAGTAAAGGATTGATTTACCAGGTTTCATGATGAACCTAGACTTGGCGTGATGTGTCATTTTACTTATTACTTCACTGTTATGGTAAAACTCATAAATTGTAATCATATAATATTTTTTATTAAATTTTGTTGAATGCTTACCTTTATTTTGTTTTGAAAAATCATGACATTGTGTACAATGCGTTTAACTTTGTATTTTTATTGTTTATGCTTTGTTGTATGAATAAAGGATGGACACTTGTGAGAAAAATAAAACATTGCTAACTTAAAACTTTTAATATTCTTGTTACATTATCAGGTAAAGATATCCATGTACAATTGGGTTTTCCTACCCGTGAATTTCAATGGAAACCACTGAGTGCTGCTTGCTGCAGAAACCGTCAGCATTCTGGACTCACTGTCCTCAAAACCGAACAGGGTGCTGATTGAAAAATGGAGGTATGAATAATATGAATATGAATAATATTTCAGCAGCTGTTTGCTTTTAGTAAGTATATGTTGGTTGATTCTAATTAAAAGCACATATAGCTGACTTGTGTTTAACATTAAATAAATTGCTTTACAGAATGCAATTTTGTCATGTACCTTTTTAAGAAGTTAGCAATCTGATTGTTTATGTTTTTTTATATAGTCATATTTAATAACAAAATGATTCTTTATTTTGGTAATATTTATCAACTTAAGGAGATTTATGAAAATAAGGGCTGATGCTACCGGTGAGTCCCTGGACTGGTATATTGGGTCACATACCAGCAGCAAGCAGAAAGACGGGTCAAGCTGTGGACCTTTTGTACTCTTTGTAGGTTGTTAAATCATATCTCCCAGTATCAACTGCATTAAAGCTGTCATTATTTCATTTATTATAAATTTGGTAATAATCAATAAATAGTTAATGTTATTTAACATATTAATATCAGGCAGATTGAAATTTAGCTTACTCAAATATCACTGAGCATCAAGCTTGATTTGTAAGAAATTGTTTCACATTCGCTGTAAAAATTATTATTTTAACAAATAGAAGCAGTTTTACCAATGTTGACCGTATATTTACTGTTTATATGTCGCCATATAAACTTGCACAGGGTTTGCTTGGAATTGTTGTTTTCAACATAGCTTGACAAGTTGAAGCGAAACTTGCTGTAGATATATGGATCATTAAGTATTGTCTTCCAGATGTTTCAGCATATACGTCATGTAATCATATAAGCATCACGTTGTTAATATATTTTGAGGTCCATTTGGCACCATGAGATGGGCTGTTGCTTCAATGAATTGCTTTTTATTTTCATTAGACTTTACATTGTAATGCATCATTAAGGTCATTTAAAATATAATTGCAAAGCAGGTAAGGTAAATTAATTGAATGTTTGAAATTTTATAAGAAACAGTAAATGAGGTTTTAAATATGCAACCAGTAAGAACATAATTATACTAAATATAATAACTACCAAATAAAACCATGGATGAAAGAATCAGATTACATGCATTGTAATGTCTACTATACTTACTTAAGTTAATGGCTTATTTTAATATTTTTTCTAGAATGCAATGGCCTTAATGCATGGGTGTGACTTAAAAGGATTGACCCAACAAGACAGCATCAGCATGCGAAGTTATGTTGTTTACACACTTCTGCGTCATGCCACTGAACCACTGTCCCAGAAGACTATTTGTGACCTTGTAGGCTGGTGAAGCCAGGTCACAAAAAGCCATGGATTTGTTGTGGAAACTGCGAAAGATGAATCCACTTCACATGTGCTGGGATAACGCAGGTCCCAAAGAAAGATTTTATTTGCACTGTGTGCCACGCATAGTATTTTTCCTTTATACATTTGTATTGTTGAATTCATTTGATTTTATGTCATCAAGGGCTAACAGATGTATACCATAACAGTTGTGTTCACTGAGGGTGACAGTGGTATGTAAGTTTGACATAATATGTAAACCATAATAGTTGTGTTCACTGTGGGTGACAGTGAAATGTAAGTTTGACATAATATGTATACTGTAATAGTTGTGTTCACTGAGGGTGACAGTGGTATGTAAGTTTGACATAATATGTATACCATAACAGTTGTGTTCACTGAGGGTGACAGTAGTATGTAAGTTTGACATAATATGTATACTGTAATAGTTGTGTTCACTGAGGGTGACAGTGGTATGTAAGTTTGACATAATATGTATACCATAACAGTTGTGTTCACTGTGGGTGACAGTGGTATGTAAGTTTGGCATAATATGTATACTGTAATCGTTGTGTTCACTGAGGGTGACAGTGGTATATAAGTTTGACATAATATGTATACCATAATAGTTGTGTTCACTGAGGGTGACAGTGGTATGTAAGTTTGACATAATATTTATACCATAATAGTTGTGTTCACTGAGGGTGACAGTGGTATGTAGGATTGGCATAATATGTATACTGTAATAGTTGTGTTCACTGAAAGTAACAGCGATTTGTTTAAATTATTTTTGTACGCTTAAATGAATTTCAACATCAACTATAATACCTATTTATGTTTCATTCATGATTTAAAATTAAATAAATAAAATATTAATGCTCCCTACAGCTTATATGAACTTTCTTTGGACCAATAGGAAATCACTTACAGTATAAATAATCAAAGTGTGTGGCAATGGAATACAGTATCATTTTTATATTATGTATAAGTTGTAAAATGTATTATTAAAATACTAGTTATACTCAAACTAATGATTGAAATGATTGATTATTTAATTATTACTTTTATGATTACTATTTGATTGTTTGTGAAGTGAAAATAATTATAATATACCATAAAAGCTACGGCAAATAAGGATGGTCGTGATATTATGTTTATCATGGAAATTGCTTTCAATATTCAATGTATATACAGCAAAACAAGCAATATTTATGTAAGTAATTTATAACTGTGTTGTTTATTCTTATACATCCTAAACATTATGAACAAAGTTAATAAAACCCAAGTCTGCCTTTCCCTACTGGGTGTTCTAGCTGTTTCGTAACAGTGTTTCTAACAGTGTATCGTTACTGAGACTGGTTATAACTCAGAATTGTATTATACATATTTTCCATAGAGCCTCCGTAATGAGGCTAAGTTGGACCCATATTGTGGACCATGTCAGCCTCTAACTGTGTATCGTTACTGAGACTGGTTATAACTCGAACTCTGTGTTATACAGATATTACATAGAGCCTCCGTAATGAGGCTAAGTTGGACCCATATTGTGGACCATGTTAGCCTCTAACTGTGTATCGTTACTGAGACTGGTTAAAACTCGAACTCTGTGTTTACAGATATTCCGTAGAGCGTGCGTATTGAGGCTAAGTTGGAACCATATTGTGGACCATGTCAGCCTCTAACAGTGTATCGTTACTGAGACTGGTTATAACTCAGAATTGTATTATACATATTTTCCATAGAGCCTCCGTAATGAGGCTAAGTTGAACCCATATTGTGGACCATGTCAGCCTCTAACTGTGTATCGTTACTGAGACTGGTTATAACTCGAACTCTGTGTTATACAGATATTACATAGAGCCTCCTTAATGAGGCTAAGTTGGACCCATATTGTGGACCATGTTAGCCTCTAACTGTGTATCGTTACTGAGACTGGTTAAAACTCGAACTCTGTGTTTACAGATATTCCATAGAGCGTGCGTATTGAGGCTAAGTTGGACCCATATTGTGGACCATGTCAGCCTCTTACTGTGTATCGTTACTGAGACTGGTTAAAACTCGAACTCTGTGTTTACAGATATTCCATAGAGCGTGCGTATTGAGGCTAAGTTGGACCCATATTGTGGACCATGTTAGCCTCTAACTGTGTATCGTAACTGAGTCTGGTTATAACTCGAACTCTGTGTTATACAGATATTGCATAGAGCCTCCGTACTGAGGCTAAGTTGGACCCATATTGTGGACCATGTCAGCCTCAAACAGTGTATCGTTACTGAGACTGGTTAAAAGTCATACTCTGTGTTATACAGATATTCCATAGAGCGTGCGTAATGAGGCTAAGTTGGACCCATAATGTTGACCATGTCAGCCTCTAACAGTGTATCGTTACTGAGACTGGTTATAACTCCGACTCTGTGTTATACAGATATGCCATGGAGCCTGCGTAATGAGGCTAAGCTGGACCCATATTGTGGACCGTGTTAGCCTCTAACCGTGTATCATTACTGAGATTGGTTATAACTCAGACTCTGTGTTATACAGATATGCCATGGAGCCTCCGTAATGAGGCTAAGCTGGACCCATATTGTGGACCTTGTCAGCCTCTAACCGTGTATCGTTACTGAGATTGGTTATAACTCCGACTCTGTGTTATACAGATATGCCATGGAGCCTGCGTAATGAGGCTAAGCTGGACCCATATTGTGGACCGTGTTAGCCTCTAACAATGTATCGTTACTGAGACTGGTTATAACTCCGACTCTGTGTTATACAGATATTACATAGAGACTCCGTAATGAGGCTAAGCTGGACCCATACTGTGGACCGTGTTAACCTCTAACAGTGTATCGTTACTGAGACTGGTTATAACTCCGAACTCTGTGTTATACAGATATGCCATGGAGCCTCCGTATTGAGGCTAAGTTGGACCCATATTGTGGACCGTGTTAGCCTCTAACCGTGTATCGTTACTGAGAATGGTTAAAACTCCGACTCTGTGTTATACAGATATTACATAGAGACTCCGTAATGAGGCTAAGCTGGACCCATATTGTGGACCATGTTAGCCTCTAACAATGTATCGTTACTGAGACTGGTTATAACTCCGACTCTGTGTTATACAGATATTCCATAGAGACTCCGTAATGAGGCTAAGCTGGACCCATATTGTGGACCGTGTTAGCCTCTAACAGTGTATCGTTACTGAGACTGGTTATAACTCGAACTCTGTATTATACAGATATTACATAGAGCCTGCGTAATGAGGCTAAGTTGGACCCATACTGTGGACCATGTTAGCCTCTAACAGTGTATCGTTACTGAGACTGGTTATAACTCCGACTCTGTGTTATACAGATATGCCATGGAGCCTCCGTAATGAGGCTAAGTTGGACCCATACTGTGGACCATGTTAGCCTCTAACAGTGTATCGTTACTGAGACTGGTTATAACTCCGACTCTGTGTTATACAGATATGCCATGGAGCCTCCGTAATGAGGCTAAGTTGGACCCATACTGTGGACCATGTTAGCCTCTAACAGTGTATCGTTACTGAGACTGGTTATAACTCCGACTCTGTGTTATACAGATATTACATAGAGCCTGTGTAATGAGGCTAAGTTGGACCCATATTGTGGACCATGTCAGCCTCTAGCTGTGTATCGTTACTGAGACTGGTTATAACTCGAACTCTGTGTTATACAGATATTCCATAGAGCCTGCGTAATGAGGCTAAGTTGGACCCATATTGTGGACCATGTTAGCCTCTAACTGTGTATCGTTACTGAGATTGGTTATAACTTGAACTCTGTGTTATACAGATATTGCATAGAGCCTCCGTAATGAGGCAGTAAGTTGGACCCATATTGTGGACCGTGTTAGCCTCTAACAGTGTAATTTTACTGAGACTGGTTATAACTCGAACTCTGTGTTATACATATATGCCATAGTGCCTCCGTAATGAGACTAAGTTGGACTAATATTGTGGACCATGTCAGCCTCTAACTGTGTATCGTTACTGAGACTGGTTATAACTCCGACTCTGTGTTATACAGATATTCCATAGAGCCTCCGTATTGAGGCTAAGTTGGACCCATATTGTGGACCATGTTAGCCTCTAACTGTTTATCGTTACTGAGACTGGTTATAACTCGAACTCTGTGTTATACAGATATTCCATAGAGACTCCGTAATGAGGCTAAGCTGGACCCATATTGTGGACCATGTTAGCCTCCAACTGTGTATCGTTACTGAGACTGGTTATAATTCGAACTCTGTATTATACAGATATTCCATAGAGCCTCCGTATTGAGGCTAAGTTGGACCCATAATGTGGACCATGTAAGCCTCTAACAGTGTATCGTTTCTGAGACTGGTTATAACTCCGACTCTGTGTTATACAGATATTCCATAGAGCCTGCGTAATAAGGCAAAGTTGGACCCATATTGTGGACCATGTCAACCTCTAACAGTGTATCGTTACTGAGACTGGTTATAACTCGAACTCTGTGTTATACAGATATTCCATAGAGCCTCCGTAATGAGGCTAAGTTGGACCCATATTGTGGACCGTGTTAGCCTCTAACAGTGTATCGTTACTGAGACTGATTATAACTCCATCTCTGTGTTATGCAGATATTCCGTAGAACTTCCGTATTGAGGCAGTAAGTTGGACCCATATTGTGGACCATGTCAGCCTCTTACAATGTATCGTTACTGAGACTGGTTATAACTCGAACTCTTGTGTTATACAGATATGCCATAGAGCCTGCGTAATGAGGCTTAGTTGGACCCATATTTTGGACCATGTTAGCCTCTAACCGTGTATCGTTACTGAGAATGGTTAAAACTCCGACTCTGCGTTATACAGATATTCCACAGAGCGTCCATAATGAGGCTAAGTTGTACCCATATTGTGGACCATGTTAGCCTCCAACAATGTATCGTTACTGAGACTGGTTAAAAGTCATACTCTGTGTTATACAGATATTCCATAGAACTTCCGTATTGAGGCTAAGTTGGACCCATATTGTGGACCATGTCAGCCTCTAACTGTGTATCGTTACTGAGACTTGTTAAAACTCCGATTCTGTGATATACAAATATTCCATAGAGCCTCCGTAATGAGGCTAAGTTGGACCCATATTGTGGACCATGTCAGCCTCTAACTGTGTATCGTTACTGAGACTGGTTATAACTCGAACTCTGTGTTATACAGATATTCCATAGAGCATGAGTAATGAGGCTAAGTTGGACCCATATTGTGGACCGTGTCAGCCTCTAGCTGTGTATCGTTACTGAGACTGGTTATAACTCGAACTCAGTGTTATACAGATATTCCATAGAACCTCCGTATTGAGGCTAAGTTTTACCCATATTGTGGACCATGTCAGCCTCTAATTGTGTATCATTACTGAGACTCGTTATAACTCATATTCTGAGTTATACAGATATTCCATAGTCTCAGTAATGAGGCTTAGTTTTACCGATATTGTTGACCATGTCAGCCTCTGTGTATCGTTACTGAGACTGGTTATAACTCATATTGTGTTATACAGATATTCCATAGAGACTCCGTAATGAGGCTAAGTTATACCCATATTGTGGACCATGTTAGACTCTGTGTATCATTACTGAGACAGGTTATAACTCATATTTTGTGTTATACAGATATTCCATAGAGACTCCGTAATAACGCGAAGTTATACCCATATTATGGACCATGTCAGCCTCTAACTGTGTATCGTTACTGAGACTGGTTATAACTCGAACTCAGTGTTATTCTATTGATCCAACATAATAACTAAGGTACTGGTCGATTTCCAGTGCATGGCAAATGGACACAAAACATGTTATTGGTAGAGAGAATAAATAACGCCAATGATATTTAAAGACTACTTTTTATTAAGTAATATACATGTTGTTATATAGCTCATTTGGCAATATTTTAAACAAAACATAAAACCATATATAATATTAAAGAAACAACCATGTGATATTTGACTAATAGTTAATTTATGTTTACATTTATCAAGCAATATACAGTGTAGCAATGTTATATAACAGCATCCAAATTAATTATGCAATGCAGCTATTATTAGTGGAAATAAGAGTGCTGTATATTGTATTCTGGCATATCCACTTGCGGATTTTGATTATAAGACGAAATTTCCTGTAGTTGAATGTTGTGATTGAGCTGCTCGTTAGCGTATAACGGATCTGATTTTGTGCTTTTCGATAGATGTTCATGAATTTTACATTGATTGTAATGATCGTCACCCGTCTAACTGACCATTCTTAATTCTTAACATCCATTTTGTTTAATATGCCTATATTTGCCATCATATTATGGACAACTCCTTAAATGAATTATATTCCATTACTCAGAACAAAACATTCCACTTGCAGAATATTTTGACCATTTCAGTCTTTATCAGCTTTGTATTGAATCATTCATGCATAGAATTACATGACATAGGACGATCATATGATAAAAGGAGAGCATTATACAATGAAGGTAACTCCAGTCTCTCATCCTGGTTAAGTGACACCTCTCCTTGTATCACATGATCATCCTATGTCACGCGATATTATGCATGAATGATCTAGCACAAAGCGGATGATCCATGACTATGTGATATGGTCGAAATATTCTGCAAGTCAAATGTTTTGTTCTGAGTATTGGAATATAATTCATCGAAGATGTTAAATCCAGAGCAAGAGACCAACCTATATTGTCATATACAACTTATTTACCATAACTTGGAATACACAGAAGACAGACGCTTAAACATGGACATGTATTTAATTGGCAGATCTGGCTTGAGAAACGACAAGGAAACCGTGCTCCAAAACCACAAAATTTTTTTAAATGGTTGGTGAAGTTATCTACATTCATGTACAACAGCATTGACTTGAACTTTTTAAGAGTTGAGTTTCTCTGTTCTGCAACCTGCGTATTTAGGTCCTTGTATTGCATATACATATTTAGGTTATACCCCAAATGACAGCCTGAAAAAGAAATGACATTAAAAACATTTAACACATCTTTAACTTTAAAGAATAAGCCAAATATTTACCCTAATTAGTCCTGAGGCTTAGTAGTATCCATAACATGGCCTCTATCAGCCTCAAATAGTCCATTAGTACTGAGGCTTACTAGTATCCATAATATGGCCTCTATCAGCCTCTACTAGTTCATTAGTACTGAGACTAAGTAGTATCCATAATATGGCCTCTATCAGTTCATTAGAACTGAGGCTAAGAAGTATCCATAACATGGCCTCTATCAGCCTCAAATAGTCCATTAGTACTGAGGCTAACTAGTATCCATAGTATGGTCTCTATCAACCTCAAATAGTCCATTAGTACTGAGGCTAACTAGTATCCATAGTATCTAACTAGTATCCATAGTATGGTCTCTATCAACCTCAAATAGTCCATTAGTACTGAGGCTAATAAGTATTCATAACATGGCCTTTATCAACCTCAAAAAGTCCATTAGTTCTGAGGCTAAGTAGTATCCATAATATGGCCTCTATCAGTTCATTAGAACTGAGGCTAAGTAGTATCTATAACATGGCCTCTATCAGCCTCAAATAGTCCATTAGTACCGAGGCTAACTAGTATCCATAGTATGGCCTCTATCAGCCTCAAATAGTCCATTGGTTCTGAGGCTAAGTAGTATCCATAATATGGCCTCTATCAGTTCATTAGAACTGAGGCTAAGTAGTATCCATAACATGGCCTCTATCAGCCTCAAATAGTCCATTAGTACTGAGGCTAACTAGTACCCATAGTATGGCCTCTATCAGCCTCAAATAGTCCATTAGTTCTGACGCTAAGTAGTATCCATAATATGGCCTCTAACAGTTCATTAGTAGTGAGGCTATATAGTGTAACGGGTATGGCCTCTATCAGTTCATTAGTACTGAGGCTATATAGTGTAATTGATATAGCCTCTATCAGCCTCAAGAGTTCATAAGTACAGAGTCTAAGTAGTATCCATGGTATGGCTTCTATCAGCCTCAAATAGACCATTAGTTCTGAGGCTAAGTAGTATCCATAATATGGCCTCTAACAGTTCATTAGTGGTGAGGCTATATAGTGTAACGGGTATGGCCTCTATCAGTTCATTAGTACTGAGGCTATATAGCCTCTATCAGCCTCAAGAGTTCATAAGTACCGAGTCTAAGTAGTATCCATGGTATGGCTTCTATCAGCCTCAAATAGACCATTAGTTCTGAGGCTAAGTAGTATCCATAATATGGCCTCTATCAGCCTCTAAGAGTTCATTAGTACCAAGTCTAAGTAATACCCATAATATGGCCTATTAGCTGATTAGTAATTAGGCTAATAGAACTTTACGTTTGTATTGTTTTATAATAAAATTCAATAATAATAGTGAAGAAACATTTAATACGTATTGTTGGAGAAATAACCTCATTCCTGCATTGCTCCATCTGTCATAAACGTTGATGATCAGTGTTGTCCGAGCGCCTGTTTTGGATGAAAAAATAAAGACCTCTCCCTTCATTTTATATTTTATCACAAAAAACCTATTGTATTTAAACTTATATAGTTGTTTCATTTTAATAGTTGTGAAAAAGTATTTAATAACATATATTGTTATCTATATTTCATTATCATTTGCATAAGAATTCAGGTTAAAAACCGCAGAGGCTAAGATTGAGGGTAAGGCCCGTTTTCCGGGATGCTACAATACCTGAACCAGGTATTCAACCATGTTTTGTTTACTTGTTTCCCGTACTCCTTCGCAATTGGAGAGCATATATCGCCCTGCTTGGATCAATACAAATAATAAAACAATAAACGTATTTCGCTTTACACCAACCGGCTCCATAGCTCAGTGGTTAGAGCGCCTGTCTAGTAAACAGGAGGTCGGGGGTTCGATCCCCCCTGGAGCCTGCAGTGACAGTATTTTTGTGCTTTTTTTTTTAAATATTTTTATGTTTAAATTGGATAACCTTTAATTTGAATCTGCTCTTATAATCTGTACATTTTCCAGAAAGCCAAAAAATAAATATTTTTTTAAATGATGATCAAATAATATGAAATAGGTAAATAAGGCGAGTGCAGATGCATGGCTTATGATACGATTTAATGGTGTTCTTATTTTTAGTTAAAAATGTGTTTTTGGGAATAAAAAAAAATAAATATTGGCAATATGTACATGTACAACATATACATAACATTGTCACCTCTGACCGTGTCAACCTCCCCCGTTAAAGTTGTACTATATCTTTAGCTGTTTCCTCAGAGTTGATTTATTTAAATACTTACATAACTTATGGGAATGGTTTTAACGGAATGTGGAATTAAACATGATATATAGTGAAGAAGAATACAATGATATAATAACAGTTAAACAGTGAGTGAATTGTGTGGGTTTTTTTTAAATATAATTTGTTAAAAAATGGTTTGAAAGGTTAGCGACTGCCATATCACCCACCTAATATATGTGTGTGTGGTTGTGTGTGTGTGTGTGTGTGTGTGTGTGTGTGTGTGTGTGTGTAAACATATGTAATATATATGGTGAAAAAGTACATTAATATGTTTGAAATTGTTTTATATTGAAACACGTTTAGCGATAATCAGATCACCTACCTATCAATATAATAAACCAAATAAAATAATCAAACTTGTATAACAATCATAGGCAACATCATGAGCAAGGCCAGCCGGACTCTGGGTTTCATTCGCAGAAACCTGAGGGAATGCACGCCACCTGTCAAGGAAGCTTCCTATAAAGCCATGGTCCGCCCCCAACTCAAGAATGCCGCCACCGTCTAGGACCCATACCAGCTAAACCACGTCAACACTATTGGGTAGGTTCAACGCCGAGCGGCCCGCTTTGTTTTCGACGACTATTCTTCTAAGACCCCAGGATGTATCTCCAATATACTTAAAGAACTGAACTGGGATCCCCTTGAATAGCGACGAAAACACAGCCGGTGTAACATTAAATTTTGACCCCGTTGAAAAATGAGCACAAGGGTCGAGGAGAGTGTACCCAACCACTCCTGAATATTTGGGTACGTGATGTGTATGGCAGTGGCCTAGCTTGGTCAAAGTAAACCTTCAGGTTTAGACATTTTGATGGGGGCTCTGAGGTACTCTGACACATTTTGTTTAAAATGTAAATGACCAATGGTGCATTATCAGGGACTTTGTGTGTATTTTTCTATGTAAATTACCTTTATTTGGTTGGGAAAAGTGCAGGCCTTGGCCTGCAGTTCCTTCGTGTAGCTACGCCGGTGTGTATGTGTGTGTTGAGTACGGTGTTCCGTTAGGGCCATCGTGCTATCGCTTTGTCAACAAGCATGCGCGATGCCACGATAGCACGATGACACGATGGTGATGACACGATAGTACGATAACACGATGGTGATAGTACGATGACACGATGGTGATGACACGATAGCACGATGACGATGACGCGATGATACGATGACACGATGGTGATGGAGCGATGCTACACCATCGTGTCATCGTGTCATCGCGTCATCGTCATCGTGCCATCGTGCCATCACCATCGTGTCATCGTACCATCACCATCGTGCTATCGTACTGTCGTGTCATCACCATCGTGTCATCGTGCTATCGTAGCATCGCCTTCCTGTAAGACATGCGAAAAATAATAATAATGGAACACATCATGCATTCAAATATTCGGGGTTATTTTGTGTCAGGTTATACATAACCCTGAGACACAAATGCTGCTGAAAAGGGAAATTCATATTAGATACACAGTCATATGTTTTCTTTTTATATTATAATCACTAAATGTGAGTTATTTATGCGTGCAAATATGTTATTACGTGAATGGTAAATTATTGAGAAGGTACATATTATGATTATAGTCCTTTCGACAGATTCACAAAAAAGTTGATGTCGATCCGGTAAACAACAGACAAAATCTTAAATGATAAAATAGTTGGTGTATAATACCGATGCGTAGTGGTCTGTCTGCCTGCCTGCCTGCCTGCCTGTCTGTCTGTTTTTGTTTGTTTTTTTGTTTGTTTATGTGTTCATTCGTTCGTTAGTTCCATCGTCCGTCCGTCCGTTCGTTCGTTCGTTTGTTCGTTCCTTCAGGCGACCGGTTTACCTAAACACTTTTTCCTGGGATCCTATGAGGCAAACCAGTACTCGAGCACGACTATCTCTGCAAGTAACTGATGACTTTTTCAGTTCAATCAGCGATGTAACACAAATGACAATAAGGCGCAATGCCGTATATCAGTCAATCATCACAGAGACTATGGCTGGGCGATATGTCACCTTTGGAAGAGTTTTGAGTGTCTTAAAAGAAAGTTGAATGTCGAGTAAGAAAGTCGAGTGTCGAGTAAGAATGTCGAGTGTCGAGAAAGAAAGTTTAATGTCGAGTAAGAATGTCGAGTGTCGAGTGAAAGAGTTCAGTGTCGAGTGAGAAAGACGAGTGTCTAGTAAGAAAACTGAGTATTGAGCAAGAAAGTCGAGTGTTGAGTAAAAAAAATATTTTTGGTAGTTAAACACCCAATTAGGAATTAGTGAGCACTGTTCAAAGTGGATTGGCCATACATGGTAAAGACGGGCCCTGTTCAATCAGTTGGTTACGTGTCTAACTGTCAATCCAGGGGTCATGAGTTTGAATACCCGCCAGTAACATACAACACATTCTCCGTGATGACTAATAAAAAAATGTCAGTCTCATTGTCATTCGTCTCTAACCACTGTTTCAAAAGTGTTATGGATAAGTCGCCCCAAAGACAACTCGTCCCACATTTTGAGACAACTCGTCCCAAGTTTCGAGACAACTTGTCCCCTATTTAAAGACAACTCGTCCCATCAAAAGACAAGTTGTCCCAATTAATTATTTCCTGTACCATGTAAAACTGGAAAGATATCAGTTAGTTGCACAAATGAGTTTAACTGATTGTCTATTAACACTTACTTTAAATGTATTTATTTCACATTGATGTGACACAAGTTATTATTATAAATCACGTTCGGTGTATTCTTGGGTAGTAACAGTACTAAGCATATACGAATATAGTGTCCGTCTCACACATAACCGTGGCGGGGGATCAAACCCACGACACTCTGATCTCTGCTAGCTCTCGATAGCATAACAATTACGCTAAACACTCAACTCAACAATCAAATGGTAAGAGAAAAGTGAACAAGTTCATTGTTCAAGTGACATATGACTGAATGTATATTGTATTGTATTGTTGGGTGTTTATTGTCGTTTTCAACAACTGTTCAGTGCTGGCACACATGAGTATCATGCCGAACCTAATACCGTCTAGACAACTAGACTAAAACTTTGGAATTCATTTAAATACATTAATTATTTTCTTATATATTCATTGTCGTGTTAAAATAAAGTACACGAGTAAGCGTTCCTTTTGATTTTCCATTTCTAGTTATAGAAGAAGAAGAAGTAGAATAAGAAGTAAAAGGAGGAGGAGGAGAATAAGACTATACACAGTTTCTCATCAAAGTACAAAGTTGCAGTAATATGCATATTTAAACACATAAACACAAAACGAGTTGAATGACTAACATGTACATACTTAAATATAAACACATAACTATACCTTCCGATACTATTATAAGAATCCCACTTAAATACAGGAAGGCGATGCTACGATAGCACGATGACACGATGGTGATGGCACGATAGTACGATAGCACGATGGTGATGGTACGATGACACGATGGTGATCGCGTCATCGTCATCGTGTCATCGTAGCATCGCTCCATCACCATCGTGTCATCGTGTCATCGCGTCATCGTCATCGTGCTATCGTGTCATCACCATCGTGTCATCGTACCATCACCATCGTGTCATCGTGTCATCGCGTCATCACCATCGTGTCATCGTGCTA
This sequence comes from Panopea generosa, assembly GCA_029582155.1. NCBI lineage: Eukaryota > Metazoa > Mollusca > Bivalvia > Adapedonta > Hiatellidae > Panopea > Panopea generosa. The sequence goes on along the minus strand of CM055911.1, from coordinate 35,057,107 downwards.
TCGTGGCATCGCGTGTGCTTGTTGACAAAGCGATAGCACGATGGCCCTAACGGGACACCGTAGTTGAGAGAGGGCATGTACGGTGTGCCGTGTGCAGTGTTTTATGTATATTGCAGCTACACCGTTAAGGATATTGCAGGAACAAAACAGATTGCAATTAATTAGATGGATCCTAATATTTTCAGTCTTAACTGTGACGAGGAAGACTGGCTGTAATCCCATTGTATTAAATTACATCAAACTGCGCAGTTATTGTTTTGTCCTTGGATAACTTACAAGTATATTGCCAGCTATAGTAACTCTTAAAGTATATAATTTTATACTGAAACAGTATACATATGAACGTAAAGTTATTTAACAAAAACATGCATGTATCTGACAATTCCTTATATAACCGGATTCTTTATAACCTTATTTTTATTATTTGGATGAGCAAATATCGAGGATTTGACTTTATTGTCTGTTTTCTTTGTTTGTAATCAACAAAAATGAGCCTCTGAAGTAACAGAAAGGTTACTCAACAACTTGTTTCATTTTATCAAATCTTGGTTTTCCCGGGGCGAATTAGAAAAAGCTTCAAATAAGTACATATGAGTTGAACATGACGAGACGAAAATGTGACGTTCGCAAGAACAAGAAAACTACAAATAGGTCGAAGATCAAGGTCACATTTACAAGTTGATTGAGTGTAATGGGTTTAATGCCACTTCAACAGTTTTCAGTTATATAATGGATGTCAGGTATCCTTACAGTTTTCCAGGAGTTCATTACTAATCGATCTTTGCATGTAACTGACAACTTCCCCACTTGAAACAGAGGCGGAGAACTTTTTGTCACAAAGAACGTGCCCGTCGGGAATCGAACCCGGGACATCTGAATTGACAATCATGTACGCTACCATTGCGGTACCCAGGCGGGTTCGTATTCACAGTTAGAAGAACAAGTCGGAAGTCGGTACAATGCTATTTCTCTTGAGAAGTCAATGTCACCTATAAATAAAAAAATGTGCCCGGCCTTCCTGAGTTATTTTCTTAAAAAAATCTAGATGGAAATCTAAACTTTTTGTAATATGGCATTGCATCTGCAGTGTCCAATGTTGCTATGATTACGAATGGTTGCTATAGCAGTTAGTGATAAAACCACACAAAAAAAAAATTCAAACTGACATTGACAAAATCCATGCGAACCATTTAATTTAACCATATCATTATTTAATGCAAAATTCCCTTTAACAGCAATGAACAATCTGCTTTCTCGTTTATGTTTATGCTGTTAAGTATATTTACATATTACAAAAAAAAAGTTAATGACTTACATCAAAAATAGGAATGTATTGGTAGAAAAACAATACATGTCCGTAAGACAGCGCGTTAGACTATTCGCACTGCTTTGCCAATAGATACTAAAGACATGACGAAGATATATTAATTGTTATACACATGCACTTTTCACACACAAGTGAGTGTTATTAAGTTTTGGGTTCTATATCTGTTTCTGAGTTATTAAACGTTTAAAGTTAGGAAAGAAGTTTAACCAAGATGTTTGTTTGTGGTTTAAACATATTTTATTTCTATTTATAATATAGAAATTGGGTTGGGCCACCAATTCTTCCAACATTAAATTTGGCCTTCTCCGTGGGTCAGATGAGTGTTAAATATGAAAAATATACAAATGCAGCATATTGGAGATAATTGTTGTCAATATCACCATCAGAGGTATGTGACCTAGCTGGGAGACTATGTTTGATAACACCAGGGCGTTAGTGTAGTTTTAAATCAATCGCGTATAAAGTTACTGAGATATGTGCATGATATCAAGTTGCACGGAAAACTTTAATCAGTCGAACAATGCCCGTAATTTGCATTAAATCCAACCAAGAGTTAAATAATTTGATTGTTTGTATATATATATATATATATACATTGTTGTCAATATCATCATCAGAGGTATGTGACCTAGCTGGGAGACTATGTTTGATACAATTGTACAATTCCTTGATTTATCGTACACTAACCTTTTCCGGTTATAATCCACTCTTTTTATCCACGAGAACATCCAAATTTATAATATAAGTTTTCAATGGTGAAATGTGATCCGGCCGACTATTCGGTCAGTTTCCAACTGTTGGTGATCAGATTTTAACGAGGGTCAATTTTTCACGTGTGGGTGGTTCATTAAATAACGGTCGGGGTCAGTTTTCAATGTTAAAAATTGATCACTCATCCGTTGAAAAGTGATCCATGGGGTCAATTTTTAATGTTACACCGGCTCTTCGTGATGTACAAGGTCCGCAACAACCTTGTACATCACGAAGAGCCGGTGTAACCTCGCGGAGTAACCTGGTACTTTGTTCACCAGACATGACAACTGTATAAAGTTTTTAATTGTTTAACATTTGAGACTTCTGTGCAGCAGCACCACCACGCCTAGTCTCGTTGAGCTGCGTACGTTCTTTCAAGAGCCCAGCTCAGTATATGGAAGAAGAAGTACAACAATGTTGGGAATGTTGAATTGATGATTTAAATTATTTAAAGTCCCATGTGTCATTTTTGCCAGCGTCATTGTCATGACCTATTTCGTAATTGTGACCATATCCGTCAATGTCGGCCACAATGGCATTACACAGAAATTTAAACCATTTGTTTGATAGAACATTATTTGCATGTACTCCATCATAAATATTTTCATATATAACTTAGTATATAGTGTATGCAGTCACTATCATGATATGAATGAAACTTAATATGTGTGCCCAACAACATTAATGAACCACACAAACACAAACACATGGACTATAACTCTGGGTTGCATTTTGTTAGAGTTATGGGCCTTTTCGCCCTAACTTTCAGGTTAATGTTGTTTATCTGAAAATATATTTATAACACTCATTCGGTAAAAATGAAAATTCATATGTGTGTTCAACATCACCATTAGGACATAGACACGTGAGGCTAGACATTACATTATCTGATACATGCAACTTTTCATCCATGTAAATCCAAGGGCAATATACAGATGCCTTTCTTGTACATATGTTTGTTGTTTAGTTTCCATTTATAGTTAGACTTTTTTCACATGGCTGTTCCTCATCATCAATGGTATACATCGAGACAAGAGCCATAACTGTTGGTTGCATTTCTGCAGGTTCAGCCGTTAAGTTTTGTCTGGTAAACGTTCCTTAACACATGACATATCTATGCATGCTTTTCCAGTCTTAAACATAACCAAATATTGTGTTGTAAATAAATATTTGGTTACAAAACATGAGCATGCTTTCGTACAGGCAGAAAACATTTTTACTCAATATTTATCGGGAAGGCATATGCGGAGGCGCCTAATGCAAACAAATTTGGTTTCAGGCCTCACGCAAGATTTCTATAACAGTAACTTGTAAAATGACCCTTACTACATTTCCAAATTGGGACCAGTGCCTTTCGTTATATGTTAAAATTTAAAAACAACCATTGTTCAATTCCGTGTGTTTCATTCCCTTTTCTCACCAGCCCTAATATGCGACCCAGTAGAAATATGGATTGGTCTCGCCTTTTCATTTGTGCTTTGTCTGTTGGCAATGCATACAGTGCTCCCGACGTTTTAACACATCCCTTCTATCATAACATCCTTGGCTCACCTGGGTCGAAGGCCCACTGTTGGCTCTACTGGTTGGCCTGTTTCTGTATGTATTCCCCTACTCTTCTAATGACTTCATACAAAACAGGTAAACAAAACATACCTGGTATGACCCATAAAACATCCCACCTCCTGATTAGCATGCGGTGTAGCAACATATACAATAGTCCATGAAGCAGACGTAATATCAGCAGCATTCTGCCTGTCTTCAATCACATTTGCTTTCCGGTTGATGATAGATTCAGAAATGTTAAACATTACTACAGAAAACTATTGTAATATACTATAATAGGCCCTAAGTCGTAAAAGTTGAGATAACTTAATTTAAAAGTCTGTAATGAATCCATGGAATAGGTTATTTTGAAGATCACTTCTTTCATGGAGCTAATTTTAGTTTTACTTTTAAGTATAGGCGCCATTTTACACGCAAGCAAAACAATGTAAGAATGAAGGGTTACATAAGTATCTAAATTTCAAAAATGTATTTCAAATTCACCACTTGGAATGCTTTCTTTTGTAAAAAAAAAAGAACAAACTGTTTTAATAAAAAAATACGCAAATGCCAGAGGTCACACGACTTTGAAAAACCCGGTGTAAAATTCTACATGTTGAAATGTTGATTATCTGAAATCAAGGCATAGCTTTCTACAGCATCCCTTATTAGGGCTGTTTTAAGATTTAACTGATGATGCCTACTGTTATGAAATTTATAGTTATTTCGAACTACACAGATACTAAACGAAAATATCCTACATTACAAAATCAAATATTGAAAACACACTCTTATCAACTGTATTACCTTTGAAAAATGACACGCTGATCATTATAAACATCTCATTTCATGTTACTTGTATATCCTTATTATTTGAAATAGATACGATTTTCTTACACGATTTGTTTTATCAATGGTCAATACCAGTATTTCCACCTCTGCTGAGTGTACAACTCAATCCAAGCTTCCTGAGTTTGTATCCCATTTAGCAACAGTCTTCTAAGCCTGGCGGTGGTCTAATGGATAGAGTGTTGGCCGCTCCCGCCAGAGGTTGTTGGTTTGATCTCCAGCTCGACCCGATGCCTGTCATAAAAACAACACTCAGTACTGGTTCTATCCAAGTAGCGGACTCGAGAGCGATTCATATATGCTCTGAGCTTTCATCGCAATCGAGCTAAAAGAAATTAGTATAAACTAACAGTCTTCGTGTTTTTAAGATATGACATTATGTATCTTTATCACGTCTCTCACCACTAACAGAAGTGGGGAAGTCATACCTTACTTGCTGAAATGTGTGCACTCACTAACTGGTTAACCATCATGGAACCAAGGAAAATATCACACCTTTACCAATTATAAAACCTTGAGAAAACCTAACAAATTAGATTTCATGTCGGGCACCATTCCGAACTGCACTGTTACTTATTTCTTGTTGCCAACCATGCAATTTTATTTAAATAACAATTCGATGCTCCTGCATTCCCCCATTGACGTCGTTCCCAATACCATACATTTACTTCAACTGAATGCACAGAACTGTCCGTGTACATTATGTATACAAATTCACACACAATGCACCATTGTACTGCATTCTTTTGGTATATTAAACTTCCATTTGTCAGATGCAGCCCAGAGCTGAAGCCTTCCTAGCTCTCCACCAACATCTCCTTGCCGCTACTACAGACAACTATGACAATCTTGTACCTGCACTGAATGCTTCCAAACCCTTATTTGAGACGTGCCATATAGAACCACCGACTGTAACAACATTTCGTTCAAACTCCATAGACTTTCAAACTAAACATTAGTATCCATCGGACAGTCCAAAGGATTTGATACCAATTACTTCTACCCCAAACGGCAGTTGCTTCTACAATACCATAAGTATTCTTCTTGTAGGGAACGAACCAATGGCATTTGACCTTAAACCAAGGACTGTGGCTTGTACGGTTTTGTTTGCTCATTCACATCTAACGCCAATGACGGTGCTTCTCAACTGTTGCAGGAACAAATACATCTCTATTCAACATATGCTGGCACTAATCCAAACCATGAGTTATGAACATTGGGTAATCACCAGCAATTCTAAAAGCCATTTTTGAAGCAGAAACATTAAATACATTGCAAAACAATGCATGGTCGAGTATGTGGCAAATAATGGCACTCTCTGCAGCCCTGAACATGTCTATAAAGTGTGTGTACCCTGACTACAACCAAGCAATACAACATTTGTTCAACAAAACTGTTTTCCCTATGCCACCTAATGTCAGGCCTACATTTACTCTTCAAAAAATATGGACTGGCCACTTTCAAACACCAACTTGGCTTGTTACAAACCATTTCGTGCCATTAGTATTGAAGTCATGTTTATAATCAGAAAACTCTAGCAAATCAGTGGGAAATGCCATAAGAAAACCACTTCACAACTCCACACAGGGAATCACCAAGAACACAAAATTTCTATGCGTGGTACACTTCCTGCACAATCATTGCAAAACAGTGCATTTACTCACTATTGTTACAAAACCTTATATGATATATCAATCGGTGCACAACAGCACATATTCTTTAACACTATCACAGATATACCATGCAATCAATATCTGTTGTGAATGCCATATCTTGCTGTTTGTACATCAAAGTTCATCTCATTTAACAACACTTATACCATTGTTCCCATTATAATATATGTTGTGAATGCCATATCTTATTGTTTGTACATCAAAGTTCATCTCATTTAACAACACTGATACCACTGTTCCCATTACAATATCTGTTGTGAATGCCATATCTTGTTGTTTGTACATCAAAGTTCATCTCATTTAACAACACTGATACCACTGTTCCCATTACAATATCTGTTGTGAATGCCATATCTTGATGTTTGTACATCAAAGTTCATCTCATTTAACAACACTGATACCACTGTTCCCATTACAATATCTGTTGTAAATGCCATATCTTGTTGTTTGTACATCAACGTTCATCTCATTGGACAACACTGATACCACTGTTTCAATTACAATATCTGTTGTGAATGCCATATCTTATTGTTTGTACATCAAAGTTCATCTCATTGGACAACACTGATATCACTGTTCCCATTACAATATCTGTTGTGAATGCCATATCTTGTTGTTTGTACATCAAAGTTCATCTCATTGGACAACACTGATACCACTGTTCCCATTACAATATCTTTTGTGAATGCCATATCTTGCTGTTTGTACATCAAAGTTCATCTCATTGGACAACACTGATACCACTGTTCCCATTACAATATCTGTTGTGAATGCCATATCTTGCTGTTTGTACATCAAAGTTCATCTCATTGGACAATACTGATACCACTGTTCCAGTTACAATATCTGTTGTGAATGCCATATCTTGATGTTTGTACATCAAAGTTCATCTCATTTAACAACACTGATACCACTGTTCCCATTACAATATCTGTTGTGAATGCCATATCTTGTTGTTTGTACATCAAAGTTCATCTCATTGGACAACACTGATACCACTGTTCCCATTACAATATCTGTTGTGAATGCCATATCTTGTTGTTTGAACATCAAAGTTCATCTCATTTAACAACACTGATACCATTGTTCCCATTACAATATCTGTTGTGAATGCCATATCTTGCTGTTTGTACATCAAAGTTCATCTCATTGGACAACACTGATACCACTGTTCCCATTACAATATCTGTTGTGAATGCCATATCTTGATGTTTGTACATCAAAGTTCGTATCATTTAACAACAATGATACCACTGTTCCCATTACAATATCTGTTGTGAATGCCATATCTTGTTGTTTGTACATCAAAGTTCATCTCACTAAACAACACTGATACCACTGTTCCCATTACAATATCTGTTGTGAATGCCATATCTTGCTGTTTGTACATCAAAGTTCATCTCATTGGACAACACTAATACCACTGTTCCCATTACAATATCTGTTGTGAATGCCATATCTTGATGTTTGTACATCAAAGTTCATTTCATTTAACAACACTGATACCACTGTTCCCATTACAATATCTGTTGTAAATGCCATATCTTGTTGTTTGTACATAAAAGTTCATCTCATTGGACAACACTGATACCACTGTTCCAATTACAATATCTGTTGTGAATGCCATATCTTGTTGTTTGTACATCAAAGTTCATCTCATTTAACAACACTGATACCATTGTTCCCATTACAATATCTGTTGTGAATGCCATATCTTGCTGTTTGTACATCAAAGTTCATCTCATTGGACAACACTGATACCACTGTTCCCATTACAATATCTGTTGTGAATGCCATATCTTGATGTTTGTACATCAAAGTTCATCTCATTTAACAACACTGATACCACTGTTCCCATTACAATATCTGTTGTGAATGCCATATCTTGTTGTTTGAACATCAAAGTTCATCTCATTTAACAACACTGATACCACTGTTCCCATTACAATATCTGTTGTGAATGCCATATCTTGCTGTTTGTACATCAAAGTTCATCTCATTGGACAACACTGATACCACTGTTCCCATTACAATATCTGTTGTGAATGCCATATCTTGATGTTTGTTCATCAAAGTTCATCTCATTTAACAACACTGATACCACTGTTCCCATTACAATATCTGTTGTGAATGCCATATCTTGTTGTTTGTACATCAAAGTTCATCTCATTTAACAACACTGATACCACTGTTCCCATCACAATATCTGTTGTGAATGCCATATCTTGTTGTTTGTACATCAAAGTTCATCTCATTGCACAACACTGATACCATTGTTCCCATCTACATAAACTGTTGCCATTACAAAGACACTAAAACTAACAATCCACTGAAGTGGTCAACAAATATGGATCCTGGTGAAATACCAGCACTTCATGTGTGAACTGAAGCTTGTCAATCAACTACATGTCTACAATAATGTAGTTCGTCTCTCTTCTGGAGGCCAATATGCACATAGGGGTTAACTGGTATGACTACCAATACCATTTCAAGATATATGTCAAACGTTACTACGACCACTTGATGACTCAGGCATCATACTTGTACAGTCTGCGATAACACAGTATATACAAGAAGTAAAATATAAGATCAATTATCTGTAGCACTACGTTTCAAAACGCTCAATTACAATATCACAGCTAACACTGTTGCTAAGGACAACATACGAGACGCAATAGCAGAGGACTATGCATACATGAAACACATGCGTTGCGCAACAGCTTACTGGAGAGATAAATTTTTCAACCTCTTTGCTAAAATTCAACTTTGATGCCCACCTACATTCTTCCTGTCACTTTTGCCAATGACATGCATTGGCCAGAAGTATGCATGTTTACTGGCAAAACATTAACATTTACTGCTGATAACAATCTACCTTCAGCAGATAAATGTAAACGTTTGAAAGAAAACCCAGTGCTGGCTGCAATACATTTCAGTGAACGCTGGGAAGCATTGCTGAAACATGTCATAAAAGGCAAAGAACAACCTCTTGGGAAAATCACAGACCACTTTGCAAGAATAAAATTCCAAAATCGTGGTAGTCCACATGTTAACCTTTTCCTTTGGCTTCAAAATGCACCAGCTATGGACACAATGGAAGGACAGGCAGCTACTCCATCTTTCATTGACAAATATATAACAGCTAAACTACTGCCACAGTCACAAGAGCATTTATACCAACTTGTATCAACTTTGCAAGTCCATAAACATACACATACGTGTTTATGTGGCCGTTCATATAAATGTAGGTTTGACTTTCCTCAACCAACATCTTCTTCAACACGGCATAAAATTTACACGAACATGGGCAGCCCAGCTAGATTTATATACTATCCAAGTCTGTTGAAGATGTGTGGGTGAGCCCGTACAATCCCACATTGTTATTGCTTTGGAAAGCTAACATGGATATACAGGTTGTTGGAAATAAGTATGCTGCAGCAATGTATATTTGTACACATGTATGTAAGCAGGAGCCACAGGCTCAACAGAATGCCTTAGCAGCATGTGTGAATAGCCTTCCACCAAATGCAACAGTTACGTAAGAAACTGTCCAAGCTAGGGAATGTTTTCTTAACACGTCGCAACATATAGATTGTGTGGCATACCATTGGTATATTCCAGCAGGCAAACAATTTATGTCAATTCACGCATGTTAATGGACAGGAAACCTGTCTGTTGAAAAGCAAAAATGATCTGTTGAGCTTATATGGTGACTCCAAGAGAATACTGCCACGCATTACATTAACAGACCTACTACTGCTCAATTTAAGAACATTGCCTCATATGCCTGCAAATACATGTCATTTCAACCAAAATCACAAGATAAACCTGACAATGCACGTGCTTTGCCACGTTACAAACTTTCCACAAAATGGATACGTACGCGTGCCAAACCTGCATGTTTAAGAACTAATACCACTTCCATCCAAAAAGATGAAAACCACCATTATTTCATCTTGCTATACTTCTTTTTGCCATGGAGAAATGAATGTCAACTAATTGTCCCCTGGGCAACCATGATACAGTCATTCATGTGTCAGTGCAAAAACATGGACATGGAAACTGCACAATTTCTCAATATGTCGCAGAAAATCAGTTCAGCTATAAAACTAATTGGTATAAATGATGACACGTTGGACAACATCCATTCCATTATGGCACCAAATACAATGCACCAACAATCTGATCAAACTTCAGATGGTGATGAACAACAAGCACACAGTGTATTCACTTACGACCTTACAAAAAATAACATACCAAATAATGAAACGGAAACAAAAACTAATTTCACATCTAAGGGTATCAGAACACTTGCTATGTATACAATGACAGATGAAGTATATAGTGAATGTTTGTCAAACTTAACAGCCAGTCAAACAACCACAGTTGAGGAAATAAACATAAAACTACATAACCCAAGTTGCCATCTCTACACCTCTTCATTACTGGTGGGGCTCGTACAGGCAAATCATTCCTGTTGAAATTCCTTAGAGAGCAAATACTACGTGCTAATAAGTCGATGCTTCAAAATGTCATGGTAGCTGGGCCGACAGGTGTTGCTGCTCACAATGTTAAAGCAGTTACGTTACATACACTCTTGAACCTGCCAGCTCAACATAAGAAAAATGCAAGTTACATACCACTTAGTGCATACAGCCTGAAAAAATTAAGAAATGTCTTCGAAAATGTTTCATTCCTTATAATTGATGAGGTCAGCATGATCAGCTCCAACACATTAGAACATATACACAGAAGGTTAAATGAAATTAAGGACCCCACCGAAAATGCAAATACTTATTTCGGAAACATCAACATCATCATGTTTGGAGATTTATACCAGCTGAGGCCTGTCTTCGGTGCAATGATACACAACATCTCTCAACCTTTCAATATGTGGAAGGAACTTTTCCAGCTACGGGAATTGACAGAAAAATAAGCGTCAAGAAAATGACAACACTTACTCACACCTGTTGAATAGAATCAGACTTCGAAGCCACACACACACACTGATATTAAAATTCTTAAAACAAGAGTTGTTCCATATGGACCCAAAAAACATCATAACAAATTGTATATCTTCCCAACTAAAGCACAATGCTTACAGCACAACAACAATTTGCAATCTACAACAGACAGTTCAAAGAGTGTATAAGGTTGTTACACATGACAGCCCAGATATAAAACTTACAGACTATGAAACAGAAAGTGCAGGCCTGTGCTCTGTTTTATACATTGCAATTGAGGCAAGAGTAATGTTACTTCGTAACATAGACACGGGGATTGGCTTGGTTAATGGGGCGCAGGGAACAATTGTTAAAACTGAGTGGAATGACACGTCGCCAAAAACAGACGGTGAGTTGCCATATGCTGTGCGTGTCAAATTTGATGACACACATGTTGGTACCTTCTTAAAGAAAACATGGGCACAAGTATTGTAATGCGACCATAACATGTCCAATTCTATATTAAAAACACATTTATAACAAGATGTCAGCTCCCACTTGCACTTTCTTTGGCTACATCTGTCCACAAAATACAAGGCACAACGCTGCAGACAGCAGTGGTTGATTTGGGAGATAAAATATTCAAAACTGGCATGGCATATGTTGCACTTAGTAGAATTAAAACATTAAGTGGTCTTCATCTGTTAGCACTAAATCATAATAAAATAATGACATGCTCTGCAATTTACACAGAAACGGAAATATTGCGGTCTAAAGTTCAGTAACAACATTGCTATAAACAACATTTTGCTCAGCATGTGCTGAACCACAAACACAATAAGACTGAACGCTTGTTTCTTTCCAAACACAATTTTCCTTCCTTCAATACTCAGTTTCTTATTTCAAAGGAGTTATTTGTGTACGAGTCATCGGACAACACTGATACCACTGTGATCATTTGGAAGGGAATTCCTGCTGATTTCTCTACAATTTCAAATTGATTAAAACCATT